>CM032446.1:80383845-80471345 GCA_019049505.1 Pachyrhynchus sulphureomaculatus
GAAATATCTTATTTTTTAAAAAAGAAAACCGTCGACAATTTTTCACGACAACATTATCTTACAAGATTAATTTTTATTTTTAAATATTGGATTATTTTTTGTCAAGTTATCCTGCAGACATGGAGGCGCTATAATTTTCATCATTAGTCCACTTAACCCGATAAAAAGAATGTTAAAATTTAAAGCATATTTTTTTCCTTGTAATTTAAAGTACAATTAAAATATATAATTACCACTCTTTTGTATTATTCACGTAATAATCTATAAAATATTTTTTTAAATATATATACTTTTTGCAGCGCCCAGGTATATGTAAGCCCTTAACACCAAATTTACGATAAAATAAACAAACGTCTTTTTATTTTTTTCTGTTTTCAATTTCTGGCAACTTTCAAATCTTTGCGTTATTATTTTCTCTTATTTTAACCTTGTTTCAGTTAGGATGTGATTATACATTTTTTTTAAAATGTATTTAAGATAAGAATACTTCTTTGCTTTATGTGAAGTATTATATATTCCCGATATGCTTGCTTTTTCAATCATTTTTAATCAGTATTTCGTCTAGTAAATCCCGTTTTTCACTCGCCGAAAAAAAAAAAAAAAAAAAATGCTAACATTTAATTTTAATTTACTACTATCATAATTTTTAGCATCAATAATTGCCATTTTCATTTGTATTATTACCAAACATGCCTAGACAGCTTTGAAAGACGTAAAAAAAGTGTCTTTTTAATGTTCCGTAAGGAACACTTCGGTGTCTATCTGTCCGTCAACCTGAACTAACCTGATTTACGCCGAAACTATTCAACATAGAAAGTTAAAATTTAGCACTAATACAGGAACTGATGACCTCATCAGAGCCGTGTAGTTTTGAAAGTTAAATTTTGACTTAAGGGGTTAGTTTTGGGGGGTGAAGTCGGAAGTGAAAAAATTTTTTTTTATCAGGTCATCGAATGAAAACTTGTGAAAACACAAGTTCAAAAATATATGTTATATAATGTAATACTTACGCACACTTTTCTTTGTATCATTTTTAAAAAATTGCGAAAAATGGTTGTCCCTCCTTATCTCGAAATGTACCGATCAAATAATTTTGAAATAATTCTGGAATATTCTCCACAGGGTGTACATTGAACGAAAATTATCACGAGTTATTTGGTATAAAGAAACAACAATTTCAAGGTCATCAGTTTTCAGTAAAGAACGGAAAAAAACTTTGTTGGAAACTCTTTTGGGGCGTCTTTTGTTAAGTCATTGATCATTTTATACTTACGTACAAACAATTTTATTTTAAAAGCAATTAACGTACGCGACACTAATTTCGCAAGTCGGACTTGCACTTGGTCGGCTATCTTTTTTTAATTTGCACATTTTTATTTTTACAAAATATTGATTACATCAGTTCATATTCTCACATGGCTGCGTATAGATTTTATTACCAACTAAATATGTCATTACATTATTTCCATACTTGTAGGTGGAAATGGAATTAGAACTTAAATCCAATTAAAAAATGGTGGTAGGATATATACAGAGCTTTTTCATATTACTTAATTTAAGTAAATAATTTTTGGCAACAACAAATGGCAGAATTAAACTGAATATTTATTTTTCCGATTCCTTTATAGTAGAAGCCGGCATCAGACAGGGCTGTATTCTGTCACCTTTACTTCTTAACATATGTTTTGGATGGCTGGAGTGGGGGTGTGACAACCGGTGGAAAAAAGCTAAGTAATCTTAGATATCTGGATGGTACTGATATACTTGCAACTTCAATAGAAGACCTGGAATCAGTTATGGTGCGCCTAGAAATCAATAGCAAAAACTATGGATTGACAGTTAATATAGCGAAGACCAAAGTAATGATTGTTAGTCGTAATGAAGATCTATCACACATAAATAAAATTGCTGGTTTCACTGTTGTAGACTATTTCAACTATATGGGTTCCCTCATAACTAACAATAGTGGTTGTGAAGCGGAAGAAAAAAGACGTTTGGCAATAGTTAAAAACTCGACGATCAAGCTCACTAAGGCCTGAAAAGATCCAGCTGTCACAAAAAATACAAAGTTAAGATTATTATCCAGCCTTATATTCCCCATAGCAACTTACGCATCGAAAACATGGACCATTAAACAAGCTGACAAAAGACAAATCGATGCGTTTGAGATGTGGGCATGTCAAAAAATCCTCAGAGTATCATATTTCGAACACCGTACTAATCGATCTATTCTTGAAGAGCTTGGGGTAAATGACCGACTTTCAAATAGAATTAATAGATAGTAGCTGAAGTATTTTGGACACATTATGAGGAAAGTGGATGGCATGGAAAAGCTTGTAATAACGGAGAAGGTAGAGGGTAAAAGATCAAGGAGACGGTCTCCGACAAGATGGTCTGACCAAGTAAGAGCTCTCCTTGGGTTGGGTATGTACGAGTCAAGTCAAGTCGCGCAGGATCGAGATGCCTGGAGATGGACTGTTGAGGCAGCAGGTGCATATTATCACCGATACTCCTATTGGGGTAAAGTGATTGAGACAGACAGAGAGAGAGAGAGTAATTTTTTGGGGGCGGCCATAGCGTAGTGGTCAAGGTGTCTGTCTTCTACGTCACCGACCCAAGTTTTTATTTCGGCTCGGAAAATAATAAAAAAAATACAAATTTACAACGTGATGGTAGCCTCTCTCGGGAAGGCATCCGTAGTATCATGTCTAGTAAAGCCTCACTTTGGATGTTCGAAACCCGCATTAAACTGTAGGTCCCCTTTGTGTATGAAAACGCTTAAAAAGTCACCAACCACAGGCAAAAGCAAGAGGGTCGCTTACGTCCGTATCGGATCAAGAAGAAGTAATTTTTTCCACAACATTACATATAATTTTGCACACACGATTTAGTAATTACTACAAACTAATAACTCTACTCTACTCTACTCAACTTAAAAAAAAACATCTTGTAGAGTAGCTTAAAATAATATTTCAACTTAACCCTTGTCAAAAGATATTGGTGAAATATAAATTGAGGGCGTATGAGTTATCCCTGGAAGTTAATAGAAAAAGTAAAGTTGTTATATTGTTTTTAAGAGCTTATATGAAAATAAAAGTTGTTGAAATCAGCAGCCCAATATGGTATAAAGGGAAAGAAAAAGTTAACAAATTATTTTATCTCATCTTATTTTCTAAATTTATTTAAAATGGAATAACTCAGTTTACAAATGACCCTTCGTTATAAAGAATATGGTTATTTCTGCAAAGTTTGAAACTCTAATAAGACTCATTTAAAAGGATCCTCAGCCTCAAACCGAATTCTCGAATCTGTGCTTTATAGTCAATTTATTGAAACTTCCAAAAAGTTTTAATAAGATTTGATAAGTTCATTACAATAAAATAACATAAAATATAACCTAAGGCAATAAGAGCGGTTAGAGAGAGAGAGAAAGAGACTGAATTGTAGCTATCTCTACTCGCCCCTCCCAACCTTATATGTATAAATAAAAAAAAAAACATTTTAAAGAACACGCACATTTTAAGTGGAAATTGGTTTGGTGAAATGGCTCCAAATTTTGAACAGCCCAAGCGAATCCAATCGATCATTTACTGACAATCGAAAAAAAACTATGTGCCGATGCTCAAAATGGGATAGTAATCTTACTTAGTAAGTAAAATTGGATGCTCTTTCAGATTATGCTATTAGTTTTTTGCTACTACCCCTACAAACCTAGAAAAACGGAGTCGTAAGGCGATGAAATATTAAAATTCATGTATGAGATCTTATATGTTCATGTGTAAGGCTCTTTTTATCTAGTTCATTTTTTTAGACATTAAAGGTATTATTTAGGTCTTACCAGCCCTCCAAATGGTTGTTATAAGGCAGGGATGTCAAAGATACGGCCCGCGGGCCGCATCCGGCCCCCGGGACGTATCAATCAACGATCGCATGTTTTTTAGAGTATTATATACTATATAATTAAATAAATAAAATGTTATAATAATTCAGTACATTTTTTTTATTTGAATCTGGCCCGCACACATTCTAAATTTAATATATGGCCCTCTGCAAAATTGAGTTTGACACCTCTGTAGGGGTTGTGTATGGGTTAAATTATAAAATTCATTTATAAGCATTTTTTAATCAAACATGTATCCATGAGGTTTTCAGGTTCTCTGAATTTGATTTTTTAAATACTAGAGCCTTTTCATTCCTCCGAAGGCATGTAAAAGTGGTCGTAATGGAGTAAAATGGGGTTCGACAATGGGGTTTTCGGATACGTTATATTTTATTTTTTAGGTAATGTTATCACTCCGAAGGAGTGAAATCGTACTATGTCATATCATACCATATCTTATCTATCATTAATATATTATATTATATAATATACGAGGTGCGACCATAAAGTAATGACACTAATTTTTTTGAGCGAAAGGTAGCAACCCTGCAGCCTTCATAGACACTCCATCTTTGATCTTGATCCTCACGCTACTAATAGTCTAACCGGAACATTCGTGCAACCTCTCAATCTTGAGTAGTGGTGTAATAAGTGAACATGTTCATTCTGTTTTCAATTTTTAAAATATTTTTAAATATTGAGAAATAAGATCTGCCCTAAAAATGCCTAGAATCTGGTGTTATATATACCATTTAGCGTTACAACCTGCTCAAATGCTCAGAATTTGTAATAGTAATACTAAGTGAGAAAAAGCTAAAGTTCAATTGGTAACGAACCTGAAGATGTACAAAATACAAAAATTTGCAATAACTGTAATATATCAATTACCCAAGAATTAAACATATTACACCGGATTCGACTTGTTTAAAACTTCTAATATTTCATCCTCTTACGACCTCCTTTTGCACACTCTTTAGAGGGATAAAAAGGCTCTAATATCTGAAAAATCAAATTCGACGTACCCGAAAACCCCATGGATAGATGGCTGATTAAAAAATGCTTATATATGAACTTTATAATTTAACCCTTTCACAACCCTTTTTACACAACCCTTTGGAGGGCTGATAAGGCCTAAGTAATACCTTGAATGTCTAGAAAATTGAGTTCGGCTCGCCCGAAAGTCCCATGGCCCCCTGTTTGGATTAAAAGAGCTTTACACATGAACGTATAAAATTTTATACATGAATTTTAATATTTCATTCCCTTACGACCCCATTTTTTCAAGGTTTGTAGGGGTTGTAGCAAAAAACTGAAAGTGTAATCTAAAAGAGCATCCAATTTTGTCTACTGTTTTGAGCATCGGAACATAGTTTTTTTTTCCGATTTAATTAAATGGTCGACTGAATTCGCTTGGGCTCGATTGGGGTTGTTTCGGTGAATAGCGGGGTAGAAAGCATTTTTGTGAGTTGTGCCTATTGAGACTTTTATTCAGGAGCACAAAATCTACGTCTGTGCAAAATTTGGAGTCACTTCACCGAAGCCCAATTTCCATTTAAACTGTGCGTGGTCCTTTATTTTTTTAACAAAAAAGTAAAATAATGCTAATTTTTTTTTTCTATTTGGCTCTGTTCATGAGATCTTAACCCCCTTTATATACAATTAGGTTAATACATGATATATTTCCCACACTTGAATCAATATTATTCAAAAAATAGGGGCTCCTTACCGAAATATATATCTACGAAATTTTAAATCGATAATTTTATAGAGCTATCACGGCAATAAACCTATAGATAGACCGAGTGACAGAAAGTGAGACTGCCGGAAGGTGGAATCTATATTTTTCTTGATATCTAAAGGAACGCAACAATCTAGGATGGTAATTTTTTTACGAATATAATACTTTCCTTAGCGAAAGACATTAAAATAGTGGCCCACCACTTGCAAGAGGCAAGTGGCATATTAATAGAAAAAGCGTTTCTTTAAGAAAAAAAGGAAAGCTCTAAAGGAGAAACTATTTAGGGGGGAGAACGAGCGTCAGTTGGTAAATAAGGGGGCGTCAAAAGACAATTGGGGAGCAAAATCAGTTGATGACAAAGATAGACCGTCTTATACGAAAACTGTAAAAGATTAGCCCCTTTTCATTACAGTAAACTAACAATCGATAACGGTCGAGTGAGGGATATTTTTCACAAGAAAAACCCAACCTACATTGGAGCTCTAGCAATTTAACACTTAATTTAAAAATCGATGACAAAGTATCTTCACACAAAGAACACTCCATAAAAAAAGGTTACTTTAGAGGGGGCGTATTTTCTGCATCTACAGAGGTGATGACCATAGGTCCAACTTCCCTTCCCCTTACTATGCCGAGATCTAATTTTAGTGGGTCTTTTCACAATTTGGGGAAAAAATTGCTACTGATTTACTATACTGTTTAATGTTGCTTCAAACTTCTGCTATAGATTTGCTTCCAATTACCTAAAAACTTTTCTTTGTAATTATTAGCAAATGTTGAACACATACTTCATTTATAACAGTAGTAAGCAAATTTCAGTTATGTATGAATTTGTTAGCTTTAATTTAATTGTCTAAAATAATGGCTATCCTATCAACCGAACTTAAATTCATGTTTTAGCACAGTCAGTAAGGAATGCACTTGTAAAGCTTTGTCACTTAACACTGAAATTTTCTTGTTCTGTGAAATAGCGTATCGATTGTTGCAATAAATCTTGCTGTTCCTAATTGGAAGTTAAATATTTGTTTTCATTGTTAGGAAACTTGTTATATTGTATGTGAGGAGGTCGACAGTCTAATGCAATGACCAGATATAGAATAAAGAAACGAAAGTTACTTTTTCCATTTAGAGATAATAACCGGACAAATGCAAGCTGAACTTTGGTAATTAGTGTTCCGTACGTTGATTGCTTTTAAAATAAAAAAAATGGTTACAGAGGTACAAAAAGGTCAGTGACTTTACAAAACGCACCCCAAATGAGTTTTCAACAAAGTTTGTTTCCAATCTTTACTGAAAACTGATGAACCCGAAATTCTTGTTTTTTTATATACCAGATAAATTATTAAAGGTAATGCACTCGTGATAATTTTCATTCAATCTACACCCCGGCCCTGTGAAAAATATTCCAGAATTTTTTCAAAATTTTTTGATCAGTACTTTTCGAGATAAGGGGGGGATAGCGATTTTTCGCGATTTTTTAAAAATAATACAAAGAAAAGGTGCGCAAGTATAACATTATATATATATATATATATATATATATATATATATATATATATATATATATATATATATATATATACTCGTGTTTTTACAAGCTTTCATTTGACACCACACTCGATGACCTAGTAAAAATATTTTTTTTTTTCATTTCTGATTTCACCCCCCAAAATTAACCCCTTAAGTCAAAATTTAACTTTCAAAACTACACGGCTCTAATGAGGCCACTAGTTTCTATATTAGTACCAAATTTCAACTTTCTATGTCAAATAGTTTTGGAGAAAATCGGGTGTGACGGACGGATGGACACCGAAGTGATCTTATAAGTGTTCGGAACACTAAAAATAAAATCTTGTAAAAAATTTACTTATCACAACAAAATACCTTCAACATTAAGACCTCCGATTCTGATAAAATTTTATGTGTAGGTACGGCTTGATTTTAAAACCACAGATTCAAAAAATCATGGAAAAATATTGATTTTTGGGAAAACTTTAAAAATATTTAAACAACCGTTTATTTAAAAAACTACAGACGCATTAAAAATGATCATATAATGAGAGCTTTGAAAAAGCCTTGACAAGTACTTTTGAAATAATAGTTCACAAAACGTTTACTAAAAACTTTTTCAAAAACGTATTTTTTAGTATTTTTCATAATCATACATTCTAATCCCTTTAACTTGGCCTACTACCAAAATAGAAACAAAGATATAGTCAACCAACAGAACAATTAATGTGAGTTCGTTAGGGTAGAGTGTTTTGCTGCTGTGTCCATCAACACCAGGTTAACGCGTACTTTCGCCACCATACTTCCTCATACTTCATCCACGTTCTTTGCTGGTATTCCCCATCCTCCACAATCCTTTCCTTATCCATATCACATGCATCCATGCGTGGTTTCCTCGAGTTGGCTTGCCGTGTATTGAAATTCATTTTCACTCTCGCCTGCTGGACCCTTTAGCAAACATGACGGAGATTTTAGTCAGACATGGTATATTCTGACATTTATCATTTGGTTCTGATGTTGGATTCTACAACAATTAATTATAATTACGATGATTCAAAACTACGAACGATTACATCATATCTACTCGAAAAATTTAACTTAATTCCATAGTGTATGCCATGTTCGCAAAGGAAATAATGTTTAATTCCTAAAATGTCGGTTAGTGCCCCCAAAGCTTTTTCGTAAAAAGGAAGCCGACAGGAATACTGAGAGAGAAGATGTCTGGGCTGTCGATCCTTTAGATAGACACAAATCTAGGTTCTGTTTTCAGCCACATAGAAGAGAGTAGCAGAGGTCTCTACTCGCCGAAAGATACCTTCATAGTCCCTTTGGATCTAGACGATTATTTAATATAAAGTCGAAAAATCGTCTAAGTACAGCGGATAGAAGGAACGCACGCATGTGGAAGTACTCCGAAAGCGGTTAACGCCAGTATTTTGGATACGCTCAGAATTTCGATGACGTCGACCACAGACCCGTCGGAAGACAATTTATTTAGAAAGTAGTCTTGGTGTTTTTACGGATTGAGGTACTAAACACCGAAGTACAGAACAAACACCGAAGTACAGAACTGAGACTAAGCGCAACAGATATCATTATAGCCAAAGAGTAAACCGATGAAAACCATGGCTACTTCCAATGCACAGGAAGTTGGTCTGGGAAATTCAAATGCTGATGTAAATAAGAGAGGGGCGAGGTGTGAGGAAAGGGAAAGGGAAATATCGGAAGAGGAGGTTAGTTACAAACAAAAATGATTTGCTCTGTTATTTGAAGGGGTTACGTTTCTGGTTTGGAAGTTTAGTATATATAGATTTTAAAGTATATAGTTCCAAAAAAACTAAAAAGGGGATTTTTGAGAAAAGTAAGTTCAAAAATACTGAACTCGAATGCACCCATCATGGTTACTTCTAGAAATTACTTGCAAGCAATTTTATGACCACTTTTAATGTCTCTACGACTTTTCGAAAAAAGATAGTTCTTAGACCAAGTCAAACTCATACACAAAATATTTTCAAAATCAGACACGTTGAAGATTCAAAGTATGTCAAACACACATGAATACAAAATATTAATATCCCAACTCAAACACGTACTATTCATAAATATTTTTTTCGACCAGTTCTCTATAAGGATTTTAGGCTAGATTAATTCATGATGTGGACAATAGATCTCATGGCAACAATTCTTGCTCTATCATCTCTGTCTATATTGTACTCTTACATTTCTCGTTGTGTTTTTTCATAAACGAAATCTAATTCTTGATCTCATACGATGATATATATGTATGTATGTATGTACGTATGTATGCGTTCATGTATATATTTATTTGTTCCGACAACGTTTAATATATATCCGTAGGGCTTTACAAAGTTATCATAAACCAACGCACAGTATAATCCAATGGCAAAAGATTTTTCCAAGTGAATTTATCTATTTTATCAGTTACAAGCCTCCATAATTCCATCACATTTGTTTAAAATTTCTATTTTGTTTCGTGTTTTAACTTTTCTTTCTTATAACTTCCAAGCACGTTGCTTTGAAATCATAGATATTTTTAAGGCAATGAGTTAAATACATAATTTACTTCGCTCGCTGAGAAAAGTATTGTTTTCTAGGAAAAACCACCCTTCGAAAGTCTTACATTCATCATGTTTTACGTTAACTATATGACTGGAAACATTGTTGCCAAACTATGGGAGGGAATGTAAGTTTTTTGAAATCAAGTAATATTAGCGTCACGTTATTTTTTTTTATTATTTCCAAGATTAACTGAAATAGTCATATGTAACTAACGAGTATTATATTTTATTTTTAGTACTTTTGGAAATAGGCTAGTTGTTTATGCTTTTACAGATGGCAATATATACTCGTAAAAGAGGAGTTCATCAAGGAAACAGCTTAGGCATATTACTATTTAGTGTAATAATGGATGGCATAAGTTCGTAAACTTCAGGGTTATAGAATGGAAAATAAAGAAATAAAAATAATGTCCTATGCTGAATACTTGTAAGCATCAAAAGCAATTTGGAATGATAATATTGCAACAAAAACAAAGTGCCAGACAATATATAAAACACCGTTAAAATGAACACTTTCTGACCAGAATATTCTACCACAAGAAATCAAATCCCACAGGATACTCAATCGATGCCATATGGTTAAACTAATATGTAAAAATTAAAACGACATCTCGAATTTATAAGGTCATAATTACACTTAAATTAAAAATATATAAACCAAAGCTCAGCCATTAAACATCCAAAAAAGACACCTCCTTAAAACAACAGAAATGAAAATAGTGCGCAAATTAGTGGTAAAAACTCTTTTTTATAATAAAGAGGGAAGTACTAATGTTAGAAAGATATGTAAAATTGATTATATATTATATATTAAAGGTGTTAAATAAAAAGAGTCAAAAGAAAAATGGTACAATTATATAGAGAGTATGACCGGAGGAAAAATGGTGAGCGACAAGTTACCAAATCTCAAAAAGTTTATATAAAATAGGTGAAGACCTTGATAAACCGGTAATTTTCTAAATAAGAAGAAGGAGAAAGAAGGAGAAAAGTGAAGATACAATCATCTAACGACCACTTAATTTCGTTAAGATATAAATATATAATTAACATATAAATAATTTTGGGAAACAAAATTAAAAATTAAAAAAAAAATTGACACGAAGTTATGAATAAAAAAAATATTTTAAACGCACAAAGAGAGAAACAAACTTTACCAATGTATTTGTATTTTTTATGTATTTAAATATATTTCACATCACCTGAAAATTTAAAATAAACTATTGGTAAAGCAATATATAAATATTTTAATTCTGAAATAGAGTAATGCACCTGTCACAATTTGACAAAGAGCGCCTTGGAAGAACCTAAATTCAGCAAGGGTATCGAGAATACCAAAGTTTAGAAATCACTGGTTTAGGGTATAAATTTACATCGAATCAATTCGCCTCAAAGGCCGTTTATTCTTGCAATCGATGCGCGTTTCGCTAACCATGTTGGCATCATCAGGAGCGATGATCGACTCAGTCAATCGAGTGCGTTTGGTGTAGTGGAAATATGTACTGAGTAGTATACAGTTCCAGCTTCGGTTGTGGAGCTACTAATGTTGTTTCTGTCTGGGATCACCTAGCCCTTTAATCCTTCCTGGAAATGTAAATTTTGATGTGGAATATCGCATCCTATATAAATATTTTGTATTGTTTTATAATATTTATATATTCCCTTTCCATACCGACTTTTCGTTCCATCATTTAAAATATAACCAGTTCAGAGGATACGTAATAGTCTGCCAAGTCTCCATAGTTAATAGTGATCCAGGTTAGAGTTTATGCGTTAAGGGGCTAGTTTCGCTGTCCTACAGTAGTCTATATGTAGTATTCAATTACTCGTAATCGCAGGTCCACTGGCAGGAGACTCTTGAGTTTAAAAAAGGGTATTATTGTATTGCCAAAGAATGTACATTCATTGCAGATGATAAAATCAACTTTACAATTATTTAATCTTACGTATATTCGTTCAAAATCCATTCGATGAGCAAAAATAAAGCCAATCTGGCAACTCTGTTCATTATGAAACCCAAACTGGGAAACCTATTTATAATATACTTCCTAACCTTGCGAAAAAATATAAATTACGTTCTAAATCATGTCATATGGTTGCTGAACATTTTAAAACATATCTATACTACCACGTATGATAAGCAAAATGATTTATTACTTTTTCTATGTCAGTATTTACCTCATATATACCTTTAAATCGCATGAATTCGATAAGACCCATTAGCCAGCTAAAGCCATTATTAAGCCATATGTCAGGATTTAAAATACTGTTATATGGAATTACCGGAAATTTATGGAATTTTCTCGAATGTAGACATATATGCAAAAATTATGTGTGATAATGGTTTGTAATTGAGTGCATAACTGTGACTTTTAGCGATTATTCAATTTTATTGTCAAAATATGCTGTAACTATAATTTTGTACAGAATATGTTCCAGCATAAAGAAAGGAGCGACAGTTACCACCTTGGTAGATTAACAGAGTGTTAATTCATACGTCAATAAAAACTATGACGTTATGTAATTCTTTCCATTTTTGGGGAAATTAAATTTGATTTTTCAGTAATTTATTTAAAAAACTGTGAAAAAGTAATCATAAAAAAATAATGGAAAGTATCTGATTAATTTTTAATATTAGTTGTTCATGGATAACTTCAACAGGATGAAGAAAAACAGTGTTAATGCATTGAACCTTCCAATTTAATTGCATATATAAATAAACAATCAAGTGCAAATCGGACCTGCGCAATTAGTGTTCCGTACGTTGGTTACTTTTAAAATAAAACTTTTTGTTATGTTATGGAGGTATAAAATTATTAATAATTTCATAAACATAACCCCAAACGACTTTTCAACAAAGCTTTTTTCCGATCTTTACTGAAAACTGATGACCTTGAAATCTTTGTTTTTTTTTATATACCAGATAAATTATTAAAGATAATGAACTCGTGATAATTTTCATTCAATTTATACCTGTAAAGTATATTCCAGAATTTCTTTAAAATTATTTGATCAGGACTTTTCGAGATAAGGTGGAAGGGCAGCGATTTTTCGCAATTTATTAAAAACAATACAAGGAAAAGTGTATGCAATTATTACATTATATATATTCTCGACTCGTGTTTTTAGAAGCTTTCATTTGACACCCCACTCGATGACCTGGTAAAAAAAAAAATTTTCACTTGCGATTTCACCCCCCCAGAACTAACCCCAACTTTCGAAACTACGCAGCCCTGATTCCTATATTAGTGCTAAATTTTAACTTTCTATGTCAAATAGTTTCGGAGAAATTCGGCTATGGCAGACGGACAAACAGACGCGATCCGAAGTGATCCTATAAGTATTCCGTACGGAACTCTAAAAAACGGGATGGTTAAAATTAAAATTAAAAGTGTCAAGAAAAATTGGTGATTTGATAAAAAAGATAGTGATATAATTGGAACTCTGAAACTAATCAAAAGAATAGAGGTGGAAAAGACCTCCCTTAAAACTGGAAACTGAAAACTGATGATTTAAATCTGGTGACTAAAGCTAGTGATTTAAACTGATTGGTTTTAGTTTCGTAAATAAATGTATTAAGTCTGCAAGAAACGACAGCGATTTTTATTTGAGATCCCAGCATAAGATAAGCAATAAAATTGAAATGTTGAGAATACTGGACCTTTTAATCTCTAGTAAAATGAATAATAAAACAGGTTTAATTCAACGTCTTGTAAGAATCTAAATCAAAAGGTGAGAGAATTAAGTAGCCACCTCCGGAAATTGAAAATTAAGAAAAAAATAAATATTAAATGTTAGTTAAAAGTTCAACCAATGAGCGTAAGTTCAATAAACTTTGTTCAATTAAATTAAAGGAAGAGTCAAGTTGATATATCCATATGAGAGAAGATCTCTGAAATACGCTATTTTGAAACGGTAAATCCCAAAAGAAAGGCATAAGCAATAAAATACAAAAATTCTTATATTGCTAGAAGTTAAAACTAGGGTAGTTAATTTGAACCATTGCAGTATAATAGAAAACACTTAGTTAAATAAAATAGAAGAATAACAAAACTCTTCAATCAATATCAAATCGGTTATATTTCTATATATATGCAAGTGCAAGTCGAACTTGTGCAATTAGAGTTTTTGACAAAGTTTGTTTGTGATAACCTTGAAATTTTTATTTTTTATATGCCAGATAAATTATTAAATATAATGCACTCGTGTTAATTTTCGTTCAATCTACACCCTGTGGAGAATATTCCAGCAATTTTTGGCAATTTTTTTAAAATAATACAAAGTATTATTTTTAGAAATACACAAGTATTACATTATATATATTTTTGAACTCGTGTTTTTCATTTGACACCCTACTCAATGACCTGGTATTTTTTTTTTGACTGTCGATTTTACCCCCCAAAACTAACGCTTTAATTCAAAATTTAACTTTTAGAATTACACGGCTCTGATGTGGCCACCAGACTGACAAACAGGCACCAAAGTGATCTTATAGGTGTTCCATACGGAACACTAAAAATAGTTTTAAAGATTATAATTTGAAATATCATTGTAATTGGTTACTCGGCGAGTAAATTTCTTCAATAACTTTATTTTAAAATATATCTATTCCACTATATAGGATAAATAAAATGATTCATTGCTTTTTCTACGTTAACGTTTATCCCATGTATTTAAATCGCGTGAATTCGATAAGACCCATTAGCTAACTAAAGCCATTATTAAGTCATACATCAAGATTTAAAATACTGTTATATGGAATTATTAAAGATTTATGGAATTTTGTCGAATGCAGATATATATGCAGAAAATATATATGTAACAGCGGTTTACAATTGACTTTATAACTATGGCTATTAATGGTTATTGATTTTCTTCATTGAGAGATTGTTAGAAAAATATGTTCTTTTACCATCAAACAGTGCAGTCTCTAAGTGAGTACTGTGATCCAACGCAACGAATTGTATCTCTAGCTGATAACAGCCTAAAGTTTGAAAGCTGTTATTAGCCAGATATACAATTTATTGTATCTTACGGTAATTTGAAGCTAGTATTGTAATAAGCTCTGCAAGTCTAATTCTTTTTTTTATCGATCCTAGCTCAGCTGATGAGCTGTGGTACAGCGAAATGCATCCCTAGATGGATTGACAAGTAAGAGAGCAATAGTAGGGACTACTAAAATATGGAATTTGTTTATTCTTGGTAGTTGAAAATGTTTTTTCTAAGTGAGTAATTTATCAAAGAGCATCAGCTATTTAAGGTGCTACCAAAACTGGTTCATTGCATCTGCTGGTAACGAATCGGTCAAAGTGTTGTCATACTTCTAAAATTTTAAAAATTCTCTGATTTACCGGCATTCACAAGATCGTTAAGTGTCTAACCTAGAGATTCCCAACCTTTTCTGGACCACCACTCCCTTTATATAAAAAAAATTCAACCCCTCTTCCATAATAGTTAATTACACCAAATATTCAAATATTGTTGAATATTATCTATACCTTTTTTATCTGTCTATCCATCTATTAAGAATCACAAAGTAGAAATTAATTATAACGACCATCAAATGTAGTAGAAAAAAACGTTTATTAAAAATTTGAAAATAAACACAAAATCAATAAGAAATAAAAAAATTAACGAGATGGTTGAGACTGGTGGAGTTTTAACAATTTGTTAATGTCGGATTCTAATTAGTTAACATCAGTCGCAAATTGCCACGTTCAGAGATGTGCAGTCTGTTCCTTTTCCTAGACAGTAAATTAGCTACTACACTGAACCCACGCTCAACCAAATACGATGAAGAAAAGCAATTGAAAATTTCTGTACTCTTACCCACAATCCACGGTAGAGAGTTGGTATTGAATTTTGAAATCAGAACTCTTGGTATCCATTTCTGAATTTTACCTTTTGTTCTTCGTTAATTGTGAGTTCTATGAGTTCCTCTTCTAAATTTGATGGTTTTGCTGTATCTGCATTTGCGAAAGGATCTAAAACCCAACCCGGTATATTCATGTTTAAAATATGCTGGAATTGCTCCGTAAAATCAACATGAAGAATGTCCAAGTGTAGGCAGGAAGTAAGTAAATCTTCTTGTTTTGCATAGACTGCTGATAATGTGGGAAAGTAGCTGTATTCATCTCTACCTAGATTTCGTTTAAACAGAATAAGTTTTCCCACAACAGCTGCTATGACGTTTTTTGTTATAATTAAATTCAACTCATCACCTTGCAATTGTAAATCGACTTCATGAAATACTTTAAACAGGTCTGTCAAATAAGCGATGTCATTTTTTAATGTAATCAGATTTTCGCGCAGTTTTTCATCTCTCTTTTTAAGGAAGTTCAGTACTGAGTCAAAGAGATTGAAAAAACGATTCAGACAAATATCTTTTGAGAGCCAGTGAACTTCGGTGTGCAGCAGCAAACGATTGTAATCTTCATCATTTTTACTACAAAGTTATAATCCGTCATGCAATGAATTGCTTTTAATCTTATTGTCTGCTCGAATTACGTAATGCAGCGACGTATGCAGGCGTTCATTCAGATTTTTTGCAACTAAATGATGACGATGAATAACACAATGTACAGAGAGTACATTTAATACTGCTTATTTCAAATGCGCTATGAAACCCTTATGATGCCCTGTTATTGCTGGAGCACCATCAGTAGCAGTTGACAAAATATTACGATTAGGAATTTCTTTCTTTTGAAAAAACTTGTTCATGGTATTAAATATTGATCCTCCCTTTGTATCGGTTTCCATATTTTTAGCAAATAATAACTCTTGACAATTTTTTTTCTTCTTTTATGAATCGAACGTAAAATAAATGTAGTGCCTCGTTATTGGGTAGAGTTGAGTAATCGAGTTGAAGAGAAAATTTGCAAATCTTTAAGTAATCGCATAATGATATTTCAACGTCTTTAGGCATTTTATCTCTTCTTCTTCGCACCGAATTATTACTTAGAGGAATTTTTCTAATGATATCTGATGGTGTTTTGTGAAGAAGAATAGTTTTTGTTACCTCTTTGACTGCCTGTAAGATTAATTTTTCGCCAATTGTGTGTGGTTTTCCCGCTTTTGTGATTAACAATGAAATATTATATTAGGCTCGTAGTCCATCTTCTTGTTTAGAAGACGACGCAAAAAGGTTTGATATAGTTGGCTATTTTAAATATTTCCTTTCCAGTCCTTGAACCTAGGATAAATCTTTGCGTTCACGGCTTTATTTGAAAAAACTTTTTGGCAGAAGTACAAAATTTGCCACGGTTTAAATAAATTAACTTTTCTACAGATTTATAGTTATAGTTATAAAAAAAATGGCTATAATCACTTTTACCCACGAATATGGATTATTGGTGAAGTACACAAACATAATAAGACATTCCTGCCTTATATAGATTTGATTTCATTCCTGCCTTATTACAAGCTCTCATAGATTTCACCGACAACACTAAACCGAATTAGGTATACGATTTCATGCACGCATCAAAACTGTGTATGCCTTAGGTGCCTGTTAATAAATGTCCAACTCTCACTGGGGGGGCGATAGCATAATAAAGTGCATAGTTATAGCTAATACAAAAAAAAGTAAACAATATCATATTTATTATCTACCACTTAATATTTTCTAAATTTGTATTTTATTAGGTTATGTATATCCAGATATTAAATCTAATAACTGTAAATACGGTATCCAAAACTAAATGGCCACTGGGTTTTCTTGCGGAGTGCTAAATGCCAGGCAGGGTTGTAATTTAGAAAAAAAGATTTTTACTTGTCCTCACCGTACTAATGAAAATTTTAAATAGATGCTTGTTTGGTGTCTGGCTTGGTGATGGAAGTCTCTGGCAGGTACAATATGTTTTAACCGCGATTAATTACCCTTTTGTATCCCTTTTCACCTGAATCAGTGGGAATACGCCATAATAGACAAGCATATTTTATTGATCAGCCTAATAAAATCTTTTTTACACTTTTTATTCAATTATCAGAAAAACGACCAACTCGTTAACAAATATTGGCTTAGACTACACCATGCAAATGTTATATATTATAAAGAAACTATATAGTGTCGAAGAATTGACGGTAAAATTTCTCAATTCATATATTTTTGCTTTTAAACACCCTGTATAATACCCCAAAAATTTGGCAGGATCAAATAGACTTAATCTATAAAAATGCAAAGAAAAAGCTCCTAAAATATAAAAAATTGTCCTGCTATTTGTCAAAAAAATCATGGTCAAGTTAGAAATAAATAGAATTCACAAGATTTTTTACATTGTAAAGAACCAGAACATGTAATTGATTTAGCCCATGAAAATAAATAACTTTCTACCAGCGATAAGGAATCAATTAGCTAGTACTCTTTTTGGCTGATGTGCGGGGTATAAAATTTAGGATATGACAACTTTGTCTTTCGGAATATAATGTACTGTCTAATGTAAATTCCAGTGACGGTACATAAAAGAGGCCATTTAAATGATTTTTTTTTATATATTTATCTTAAACTGAATACTGAATGGACATGGTCTTTTGACTTATATGAATAAAAGCAAATTCATCATTCAGCACTACTTAATTTTGTTAATTTCCTTCCATAGGTGCAAAGCGAATGTCATGAAAATATTTTCCTAATGACTTATCATTCCCATTTAATTAAAAAAAAAAAAATCAATTCCTTATAAGTTTTAAACTCTTTTAAATCATGACTGCTACTTATTAAGTAAAATTCAATCCTTTATATATCACTCGCATGACATTACTGTACAAATAATGGTTTTAGTGACATATGTATTATGAGAATACTAACTGTAGTATTTTATATCACTCATATTCTTTTGGTATACCCGTTATTATAACACATTCTGTATATGAGTTATATGAATACTTTGGAAAATTGAAATCTTCTTTAGCAGTGGTGACTGACTGTTTATATAAGTCATAAAAGAAATTTGTTCTTTTCTATTCTTTTTTTCTATTGTGATTTTTCTATTTATAGCTTGTTTTGTACTACAAAATTTTTCAAATTATTTATTAGTAGTAGTTATGTGGATACACTCTATATACAGGGTGGCCCAAAATTACCGAAGGGGTTTGAATTCCTTATAACTTTTTTATTATAATTTTGTTTTTTATTTCTTTTCAGTATTTTGTAAAGAAGACTTGGGGAATTTAAAATGGAACAGTACACAATTGAACAACGTGCCCAAATCGTTGAACTTTATTTCTCAAATCAACGGTCCATTGTTTTGACTCCGCGTGCATATCGTCGTTATTTTAATGTGCGGGTTGGACCTTCAGAGTCAAAAATAAACCATCTGGTTGCAAATTTTCGACATCAAGGGGCAGTAAGGAACCTTCCTGGTGCCGGTGGACGACGAACGGTGCACACGGATGATAATATTGAACGGGTACAGGAGAGTATTCGGGAAGATGGAGAAACATCAACCAGGAGACGTTCGACACAACTTGGCCTCTCACGAGGGTTGTTGCAGAGAATTTTGCATACAATAAGAATGTTTCCATACAAAATTCAGCTTGTCCAAGAATTGAAACGACAGATTACCAGCAACGACTTGATTGTGCAATTTATTTTCAGCAAAAAGCAGAAGAAAATCATAATTTTATTCATAATTTAATTATGAGCGACGAAGCCCATTTCCAATTAAATGGGTTCGTTAATAGGCAAAACTGCAGGATATGGGCTACGGAAAATCCAAGAGTAGTTCAACAGCGACAATTACACCCACTTCAGTGTACTGTTTGGTGCGGTGTTTCGTCAGAAAGGATAATTGGCCCATATTTTTTTGAAAATGAACACGGTGTCGCCGTTTCCATCACTGGTGTTCGATATCGGACAATGTTGGAAAATTTTTTAAGGCCAGCCGTGGAAAATCATCCGCAAGTATGGTTCCAACAGGATGGAGCCACAGCGCAAACTGCGAGGGACACAATGGCTCTTTTACGCGACATCTTTGGTGAACGAATTATTTCGCGTACAAGCGATTTTAATTGGCCTCCGCGTTCACCGGATTTAACCGCTCCAGACGTTTTCCTTTGGGGTTATTTGAAAGGAAAAGTATATATTAATAAGCCTAGAACCATCCAGCAATTAAAAAACAATATACGCGACGAAATCAACAACATAACACCTGAAGTTTCGCGAAAGGTTATGGAAAATGTTTTGGAAAGAGCACGAATATGCGAAGCAGAAAATGGCCACCACTTACGAGATATAATTTTTCATAATTAAATTAAAAATATTCTACATTAATATGCTGTATTTAAAAAAAAAAATTATAATTATGTCTTAAATAAAAAGTTATAATGAACTCAAACCCCATCGGTAATTTTGGGCCACCCTGTATAAGTTATATAGTGGTAATTTTTATTAGCTCCATATAGCACTATTATAAGTAAAAGTTCTTTTAATGACAGACTTGCTTTTACGAAACCTGTATATAGTTTTTCGATATTAAACGTAGAATTTAACCTGAGCATGAAATCACATAATATTCAAGCAAAAATAGCTTACGATCCGTTCAGCTGTTTTTGAACCTAATTGTATCAAGCAAACAGTCATATAGAGACAAGTCTATAAATAGACTCCTACATGGGTTAAATCGTACTTATCAATCATTTGTAAAGAGACAGTAATTGATTTGCATATAGGAATATAAATGAGCCGATATAGTATTAAAACTCAAATCACCGTTGCACAATCAGAAATAAAAATCCTTCGGAGGCGTAAGAACTTCGAACCCACCTATTCTTTTAGTGTAGTGAGTTTTACATACTATTGAATTATATGGTTCCACCTCGTATCTGCGCCGTCAATGTTGTAAAGAATATATTTCCCACTGTAACTCCCACTTCTAGGTGCCTAAAGTTTACGCTAAGTTACTGATCGGAACAATCCTTTCGTTTATGGTTACAGTTAGCAAAGATAATATAATAATACTACCCTTTTTTTTTGTAAATTATGAAAGAAGCTAGATGTAACACTTCTTCGTCTTCTTAAGGTGCCTTGCAGATTTCTGCTTAGGCGTCCGTACCAAAATTCTCCCATCAGATGAGTCTGTTTAAAGCTGCATTTTGGAGAGACCGAAAATCACTTATTCCTATCTAGTGATGACCATGATATCTTTTTCGTCCCAATCCCCTTTTGCCTTGAATTTTACCCTGCAGTATTAGTCGTTGAAAGCTATAACGTTCCCCACAAATAATATTAACCAAGTATGAAATCTTTCTCCTTCCTCACTCTATCAACCCAAGATACCCCCAGTATCCACATTTCAAATGCCTCCAGTTTGTAAATAGATGACAGTTTTAATGTCCATGTTTCAACACCGTACAGCAAAACGGACCAAACATAGCACTTAACCATCCGATACTTGAGTTGTAGGTTAAGGTTTTTAATACAAAGGAATTTGCGTAACTTGATAAAAGTTGCTCTTGCCTGCTTAACTCTGGCTTTAATTTCCATGTCTGGATCCCATCTGTCATTGACAAGGCATCCCAGGTATCTGAACTTGTTAACCGGTTCTATATTCTCGCCGTTTATATGAATTCGGACGTCTGGAATTGGATTTCTATTGATGATCATGAATTTTGTTTTGTTTATGTTGATGCTTAATCCAATGTTTTCTCCTGCTTTGTGTATAGCCTTCAATAATGCTTGAAGAGCATCCGAGCTATCTGCCAGAATGGCAGTATCGTCTGCATATCTGATGTTGTTTATCGGAACACCGTTTACTTTGATATTCAGACCATTCTCCGACACTACCTCAACGAAGGCTCTTCCGACATATAACTTAAACAGCATGGGTGACAAAACACAACCCTGTCAACTCCCTTTCTTACTTCAAAATCTTCCGTTGTGTAACCATTCTGAAGTCTTACGTCTGCTGATTGATTCCAACATAAGTTGGCAATGATTCTTATATCATTAGAATTCTATGGTTCGTAGATATTTCATGAGGAGGTCATGTTTAACGTTGTCGAATGCTTTCTCATAGTCTATGAAGCACATGAATACATCCTGCCTCTGATCCAGACCATTCTGAACCAGCATTTGGAGACTGAAGATGGCTTCTCTCGTCCCAAAATCCCCTTTAAATCTGAACTGACTATCTCCACTAACTTCTTCGCATTTCTTGTATAGTCTCGTATGAATGATGCTCAAGAATTGTTTGAGAAAATGGCTCATGAGACTAATTAAGCGATAGTTCTTACATTGTTTAAAGCTGGATGTTTTTAGCAGGGTAATAAATGTAGAACGCAGCCAATCGTTCTGTATTTTCCCAGTATCATAAATGTTGTTAAAGAGTGTTACAAGCTTTCTTAAATTATCAGTTTACAAAATGTCTCTGAGATGTAAACCTAAGATAGTGTTTTTAAGTTATCTTCTTAGGCATACAAATAACGTCATACAAAAAATTAGTTTGTTTTCAAACTGCTGCGCTGTTTCAAGTACTTCGAAGAACTTGTGTGAAAGTTTGTAGCATTTTGCAGTTTTTATAATTTTTTTTCCTCCAAAAAAGTGAGTGAAAGTAATTTGGAGCATCATATAGTGCTAAAGGTTGTCATCAAAAGGGGAAAATACACTAAAGAATGTCCCAGATATCTGAGCACAACAGCTCATCTTATCTTTAAGTAAAATTCTGGTTTAAATACTTTCGATGCGGCCGACTCAATTTAGGATGATTAGGAAGACTTATTGAAGCAAGACCTGAGAAAACCATCAAGTCTATTGAAAATTGCTGCAATTAGACCAACATGTGAAGATCCAGTGCTTGCTAAAGAAGCTAGAGTAACAAAAACAAAGGATGAATCCTCAAACTCCTTAAACCAGAGCAAAAACTGGCGGGAAAAGAAATTTTTCAAGGACATTGGGCAGCGTTAGAGAACAAGGACAGTTATTTTTCGCTAATTATTACAGGCGAATATACAAACTGTTTTATTAGAATTCTCCCACGAAACATGAGTAGATGAAATAGGTTAATAAGAACTCTCCACCTCTACAAAAAAGTCGTCTGGAAATTGATAGCGACCGTTTTTTGGAATGCGAAAACATTTTGCTTATTAAACAAATAGAGATAGGGTGTACAATTTATAGAATGGTTTAGACCTTTAGGAAAACACGTCTGACTTCATGACGAATGAAAACTTAGCTGTTGCAAGAGAACTGCAGAGTCTCCAAGGCATGTACAGTTCAAGCTATCACTGCAAATTATTCACCGAACTACAACATCTATCATATGGTTTTTTGGTTAGCGCCCTGCACCTTTATTTTGTTAAAATATCTAAGGAGAGAACACAAATACCAAAAATTTTGCCTAAATGATGACTCTGGAATTTTTTTGGATAGACTGAAACAACTTAAGAAACACTAGGCTAAGTGTATTTGTGTAGACGTTAGTTATCCAAAAAACATTTTTTAAACTATGAGAGTTTTCCCTTACAACTAGGTAGATAACTTAAAAAATAACCGGTCAAGTGCAAGTTGAACTTGCGCAATTAGTGTTCCATACGTTAATTGCTTTTAAAATAAAAAAAAATTGTTACAGAGGTATAAAATGATCAGTGATTTCAAAAAACACACCCCAAATGAGTTTTCAACAAAGTTTGCTTCCAATGTTTACTGAAAACTGATGACCTTGATTTTTTTTATATATAGAAGATAAATTATTAAAGGTAATGGACTCGTGATAATTTTTGTTCAATCTACACCCCGTGGAGGATATTCCAGAATTTTTTCAAAATTTTTTGATCAGTACTTTTCGAGATAAGGAGGGACAGCGATTTTTCGCGGTTTTTTTTAAAATAATACCAAGGAAAATGTGTGTAAGTATTACATTATATGTATATTTTTACTTTTACCTTTAAGTCAAAATTTAACTTTTAAAACTACACGGCTCTGATGAGGCCATCAATTCCTATATTATTACCAAATTTCAACTTTCTATGACAAATAGTTTCGGAGAAAATTGGGCGTGACAGACAGACAGCCGGACAGAGAGACAGACAGACACCGAAGTCATCTTATAAATATTCCGTACAGAACACTAAAAAAGACCTCGTATAGTTTAGTACATGTGTTTACATTTGTTATAACATTGTTCTGTTTGCACATAAAAGAATGACTAATTTAAAGCAATAACTGAGCATTAATAATCCTTAAGGACAAAAAATTGCTTCACAATTCATTAACACACAAAGTGTAATTTCGCTAAACAAACATTTCATTCAGAAACCGCAACGGCAGTCGATGTACAGCAATTACAGCATACAGTCATAAAATATTTGATAAAACTTACATGGTTCAGAGCCAAAAACCACATCGCTTGGCCCTAGTTAAAATATAAGGGTCATAATTTGCCCAACTAGGACAAATATAGTGTGCTTTATGACTTTTAAACTGAGTGCCATGTTAATTAGTAAAGTTTTGGTTTTAACAGAAGAGAGTTTAACTGTTTTACTAAAAAGAAATTAATTTTACTTCTTTATATTAATTTTCCAAACAAAACAATACTACAAAATAAATTTTGTTTAGGACGACTTTAGTAATTTCAGAAAGTCTATGTAAGTTCTGCTTTCAACAAAATAAACTTGCAAAATTTCTTGAAAGTTCTGTGGATAATTATAACCACTTTATTCCATAGTTCTTCGTTATGTAACCTCAGAAAATTTAATTAATTTTGATACTATTTACACTAATTAAACTTGTTAATGACGTAGTTCTTCATTACTTAATATATTTTGTTTTTATTTTTTGACAGAACGATTTCCCATTTCCTGGCTTATGTCCGACGGCAGTACTATAAGGCTACAAGGAAAACATCACCCTGAAAAGTATGTTTTTAGCCATCATTTACACAATTGAACTCTCAAAGCTGCTATTACAACATGCCACTGTCTACGGAGGACATGTTTTCTGAAGTTCTGATGGATCTGCAACCTAAACGCAAAGTATTATGAGTTTCTAATGGTGCATGAATGATTATTTGGAAAAGGAACGAAAAATATTATAGTAAATTTTTTCCATCAAAATCTTTTAGTCATACCAAAAAAACTTTCTTTTTTCCCTCACAAATGTTGAGATGTACGTTGACCTAGGCGAAAAATCTAAGTTGTGGAGAATCACAAACAAACATAAATATACAAGCTCGTAGTTTTAAATCTCCGTGTGTGTGGTTAAAAACAAGTAAAAAAACTGGTGAAATCACCGTCACTGTCCGGAATTCGTGTTGGCTTGTCGATAAGCTGAATAAGGTACAACTAACTGAGAAAGATGCAGCGACACGCATTTGTTCGTCGGTGGTATTTGAGTACTGAAGTCAGTTGATGTAGAAATTAAAGTCGCCCGGGATAGTAATTTCAGCACTTAGAGAGTTAATTTGTAAATAATCGTTAGTGTCTGTAAGAGAAGCGAAGAGTATTCTAAAGCTATAGCTAGTATCCCTAGGTGGCCGATAGAGGTTGAAGATGAAGTTTGTGAAATTTTATATTTAACCATAACCATCGAAGTTTCGGAGCTCTAGGGCCTCCTTTATTTGACAAGAGAGATTGTTGCTAACAAAAAACATATATCAAAGTTACACCTAAATCCGGAATCCGGTTGTAGCCAGGATAAAGAAAGTTGACCATGCTGATCAATGAACTTATCTTAGTTTCATAAAGAACGAAAATATGAGAGTTATTTGAAATGAAAAAATAATACAATTTTTAAGTCCTTTGATCTTCCAAGAACCTCTATAAATTAAATATGTATAAATAAAAGCAGCTTTCTTTAAGATCTGGTCATACATCTCTAACTTAGTATATGCCAGAAAAAAATAATTTTCATAATACTTGGTCACCATTCTAATTATATAAAATTTATCAACAAATAGCTTCTTCTTTTAATATAATATTGCTCAAAAACGGAATTTCTTTCCTACATTAATGTATACCAAATTGTAAGTAGATATCTCATTTGATCCGAGAGTTATCGATTCTACGAACTTAAGATATACAAACATCTCAGGAGTAATTTTTTCCCTTTAGCGAGGGAAATAGTATGACAACTTAAAGATTTGTCTATTTCAAGGACCCTAAATATATAAGATCACCTCTACGAAGCAACACTTTTAACCCTCTCCCTAACCTCAATCACTCCTTATATGTTACGTGTATGTTTGACTATAAACAGTTAAGACCAGAGAGATTCCAAGAACTTTAAAAAGAACGAATAACATAATCTATACAAAACAACTCCTTTAACCCCCCACTTCATGTCATTAACTCCTAATATGGTCGATCATAGCTAATTGAAAATTCTGAAAAAAAATAATACAACTTTAGATTTCTACCCACTCCAAGAACTTTTAAAATAACGTATAGCAGGATAAATGAAAAGCAACCCCTCTGAAATTCCACACCGTATTAACCCCCTACATGTTAGACTATAAAAATTGGTTCAAATCTGTTCAATATCTCCACCACAAGTTAAGAAAATCTCTAGTATAGAAAATAAATAAAAAATTTTGCCCCTACCCCGACAGACAAAGAGACCGGCAGATTGACGATGATGAGGAATTAGGCTTCTACTGATCTAGAGACCCTGAAAGGTGAAGAACCCCGTCCCTCGCCCTAAATGGAATATGTTTGACCATAAATACTTGACAATAATGAAAAACGCATACTCAGATCCTTCGAATTCAAGAACTCTAAAGAGGACATACAACACAACAACCTAAACTAAGTGACCCTCATCTTTTTAATTCTTTTATATTTGACTATAATTAATTATGCCTAAACTTTGTTGGCTGTTTAACCAAATTCCAAAAATTATCATAATGATACTGACTGCATACCCCTTCCAATGAGAATGGGCTCGGGGTGTACGATTTATATCGCCACGACTTTACAGACTATATAATCACCTTTTTGCAAACTTTCGGCTTGCTTTTATGTACTATCTCACTTCAATCTACACAGTTTAATTTATATTCTGCTATTTTTCTTCATTCAATACCTCATATTGCATATTTTTTCATAAAAATTACGAGTTTTATACGTACCTACTATATACTAGAGGCAATGTGGTTTTGGCGCATATCCATGCCAGTTTTATTAACTTTTTTTAATAGTGTGTATTTTTGCAGTAATTGTACAGACCGCTACGTTTATTATGATTTATAGCACCAGCAGAAGTACACAAATAATAAACTAGGGTACAAATGAGATGAATGCATTAAAGCATAAAAAAATATTTACTTACAAAGTTAAAATAAATACAATATGTTTTGATACAAACAGTGTAGTGTAGTAGTATCAGTTCTATTATTAATATTTCTGATGTTTATATATATATATATATATATATATATATATATATATATATATATATATATATATATATACACACATATATATATATATATATATATATATATATATATATATATATATATATATATATATATATATATATATATATATATATATATATATATATACACACATATATATATATATATATATATATATATAAACACACACATATATATATATATATATATATATATATATATATATATATATATATAAATTTCTTTAATGCATTTTACGATTTCTAGAATTAAAATTAAATATGTAATCATAGTTTCAATTTAAAAATATAACAATAATTTAGGTCACAAACATATAAATACACTTAGTTTTTTTTTTTTTTATAAGAACAATTGGTTTGAAATTAATAACAAACGCTTGGTTTAAAATAGCTTATTATTAATAAATTTTATGTTATTTGTACCTCGAAAGCGAACTAGTTTAATACAGTTCTGTTTAAGGCTAACGGTAAGACTGGTGAAAATATATGTGAACTAATTTTGTATGATTTTACATACATATTATACATATATATATATATATATATATATATATATATATATATATATATATATATATATATATATATATATATATATATATATATATATATATATGGAACGTTTCACTACAAAGGAGCCAACCCAATACCCAAAAATAGAATTGACGAAAAAAAATTCAATAGTGTCAATTTTTTCATTGAAACGTAAGCTTTCAAATGCAACTTGACCGTTTTGAAAAAAACAAGATGGTGCCTCAATATGGCGGCTAGAAAGAAAAAATCATGATTTCTCAGCGGAGTTAACTGAACTTCAAAATTGAGACAAAATTGATGTAATACAAATACACATAATTTTCTGTAATACCAATATGGTGGATCCAATATGGCGCCTAAAACAGAAAATTACCCCGGTCAGAAAAAGTACTCTCTCACTGCGAAAACTCCATAATTGCTTATTTTTCGTCTAATTTTTTTCAAAACTATCGAAAACAATGTATAACAACTAGACGACCATTCACAATCAAGGTGGGGAAAACAGCTTCGCCACATTCATCATAGACTATCTAAAGGCTCAATAAACACCATCAAATGGCACTATCTAAAATAAATATGAACTTTTGTTGTGACAAATGAACGCGTCGCATAATGCATAAGGTCTAAGACACATAAGGCTGGAACACTTCGATCCATAGAACAAATAACTATATTCTGGAGAGGTATTCATGACGCATAAAAATCAATGGATGCGGACACTTCTGCCGTAGGTTGCTTTGGAACTTACTACAGACAGTTGTAGCAACCGAATAAAGTAAGTCAAGCAGTCTTAAAGAAAGATTTCATCAATCAACAACTTTTGGTGGAAGATGTTCTCTAGCACTTACTAGCTAGAATATTTAATATCTAGGTAAATGAAGGATAACCAATTACTGAGTGGTTTGTCGAGGCCAAAACCGTATGACTTCCAAAAAAGTTTAAATAACAATATTAAAATTATAGGTTACAGGTTAATCCCGCTCTTCCAAAAAAAAAAAATTAACCTTCACTTGGACCTTTAAAAAATAACCGGTCAAGTGCAAGTTGAACTTGCGCAATTAGTGTTCTGTACGTTGATTGCTTTTAAAACAAAAAATTTTGTTACGAAGGTATAAAACGATTAGTGACTTCACAAAACACACCCCAAATGAGTTTTCAATAAAATTTGTTTTCAATCTTTACTGAAAACCTGATGATTTTTTTTTTTATATATACCAGATAAATTATTAAAGGTAATGTACGCGTGATAATTTTCATTCAATCTATACCCTGTGGAAGATATTCCATAATTTTTTCAAAATTTTTTGTTCAGTGCTTTTAGAGATAGGGGGGGGGGGGCAGCGATTTTTCGCGATTTTTTGAAAATAATACAAAGAAAAGTGTGCGCAAGTATTACGTTATATATATATATATATATATATATATATATATATATATATATATATATATATATATATATATATTATATATATGTATATATATATATATATATATATATATATATATATATATATATATATATATATATATATATATATATATATATATATATATATATATATATATATATATATATATATATTTTACTCGTGTTTTCACAAGCTTTCATTTGACACCATACTCAATGACCTAGTAATTTTTTTTTTTCACTTTCGAATTCACCACCCTTAAGTCAAAATTTAACTTTTAAAACTACACGGCTCTGTTGAGGCCATCAATTCCTATTGTAGTACCAAAATTTCAACTCTGTATAACAAATAGTTTAGGAGAAAATCGGGTGTGACAGACGGACAGACACCAAAGTGATTTTATGAGTATTCCGTAAGGAACACTAAAAAGACAGACTCTAGCAAACTGCTGTTAAAAAACAAATTTAAGTCATTTTTTGCTGAAAGGTACTAACCTTTAACAGAACCACGTTCAATACTTTATTATTTGTATAGTTTACTGGAAAACTTTTTGTAGTTCAACTGATGTATATTAATACGAATTTATACTTTCTATAGTTTAATAGATATAAGATTCGACCATATTTGTACTCGTAAATTTTGCAAGGCATTTCTTGCAAAGTTTTTATACTCGGTTACTATGTAAACTTCAGCTGACCAAACAATAAAAATGCTTAAATATTCTTTATTACAAAGAATGTAGTAAATTTTAGATTTGGTTTAAAAATTGTTGGTACGTGCTACTTTCGTGAATGAGTAAGTATTTTTTGAAACATCGAAATTCGAATGATGTTTACTTCTGCAAAAACAGGTTCTCTTTGGTAAACTGAAAAGTGTAAAATTCTTTTAATTTATTACAATAAAATAAAATTTTAATTATAAACTAAATATCACGGTAACAGCTCAAGTCAAGGTCAACTATTTCTGACGTGTCTTTTTACTGTAACCATTGACGTGCATGCTGAAAAACTGTAAATCTTCGGAATTACATTTTTTAGTTAATAGTGAGCTCTTATCAATATACATATATATATATATATATATATATATATATATATATATATATATATATATATATATATATATATATATATATATACATATATATATATATATATATATATATATATATATATATATATATATATATATATATATATATATATATATATATATATATATATATATATATATATATATTAAAACGGCTGAAAACAGACCAAGACTCATATTTCAGCAGTCTACCCATTATTCTCTTATTTGTCAAATCCATCGCGAGACACGTTTAGCAATAATCGCAAGATATAACGTATAACTTCTAGTTGCTGCGGCGTTCTCTTGTTTGTCGATCCTAGCAAGACTGATGAGTCGTGATACGGACCACATATGCCTGACAGGGGATCCCTTGAAATATCGCACTACCTGCGGTAAAGTGTTGGCAGCCTACTAAACCATTCTGGCAGCATGTATGGCTGCAGCTAGTCAGCCTTGGACGGAGGGCCAACTACGAGGTATGCGTTAAATCTTAGCATATATATATATATATATATATATATATATATATATATATATATATACATATATATATATATACATATGTATATATATATATATATATATATATATATATATATATATATATATATATATATATATATATATATATATATATATATATATATATATATATATATATATATATATATATATATATATATATATATATATATATATATATATATATATATATATATATATATATATATATATATAGTCGTATCCTTTGACGGTTTAGGTCGTTGACCTGTTCCATCTCGCCAACGCTTTCTTGGTCTGCCAATGTTGCGACTAAGGTGTTTTTGTTTGTATTTTTTTTGCTTTTTCTTCCAGAGGTTCTACTTGTAATTCATTTCTTATTGTTTCATTTCGAATTCTGTCCTCTCTTGTGATCCCTTTAATTCTTCTGCGAAACTTCATTTTTGCTCTTCGTAATGCCCGATCTTTCTTTTTTGTTTTTACTCAAGTTTCGCTCCCATACAGTGCAACCGGGACTGCTAGCATGTTATTTGTTTATTTAGCCTTGCTTTATTTTTAAATGTTTTTGCAATAGTTCCGCATGTGGACTGAAATTTATTGATCTTATTTCTATAATCGTTTTCGTGTTCATAAGTGATTTCGTATCCGAGATAGTTAAAGTGTGTCACTTGCTCTAAGGGCTCATCTCGTAGTGTTATTTTTGTTTTTCTTTCTCTCGTTACCCCGGTGCGACATCACTTTTGTTTTTTGTGTGGGTATTGTTCCATTATATTTTCTTATTGTTTTGTCTAGTAGATACAATTATTTTTGTAGGTCATTTTCCGTTGGGGAAATTAATACCAAGTCGTCTGCAAATAGTAGTATACTTGAGGAGTAGCTTGTATTCATTTTTATTCCCACTGTCGCTATTTTTTTCCAATTTGTTATTATTTCGTCAATATATATTGAAGAGAGCAGGTGAAAGTGGACACCCTTGTCTTAATCCCCATTTGAAGTTTCGTATTTGTTTCCTTCCCGCTATTTTAAAGTTTGTGTTTTGGTATCAGCTTTTTATCGTTTTTATTAAGTGCGTTATTCCTTTGTTTTCGAGTATATCTCAAACTTTTTTTCTATTTACATAATCAAAGACTTCTTCCCGGTGGATGAAAGCAAAGTGTGTTTCTCTGTTCATATCTCTTCTTTTTTCTATCAACTGTGTAGTATAAATATATTGTCTACCGTGGATCGGCCCTTTCTAAATCCGTTTTGTTCCTCGTTCAATATCGTGTATGTTATCGTTTGCACTCGTTTTGTTATAATTTTGGATTATATTTTATATTCCGCATTAAGTAAGCTAATGCCCCTATAGTTGTTTATATCGTCTCTGTTTCCTTTTTAGTGTTCCGTACGGAAAACCGAAGTGATCTTACTTCGGTGTCTGTCCGTCTGTCACACCCGATTTTCTCCGAAACTATTTGTCATAGAAAGTTGAAATTTGGTAATAATATAGGAATTGATGGCCTCATCAGAGCCATGTAGTTATGAAAGTTAAATTTTGACTTAAGGGGTTAATTTTGGGGGGTGAAATCGGAAGTGAAAAAAAATTTTTTTACTAGGTAATCGAGTGTGGTGTCAAATGAAAGCTTATGAAAACACGAGTAATATATATATATATATATATATATATATATATATATATATATATATATATATATATATATATATATTGTAATACTTGCGCGCACTTTTCTTTGTATTATTTTTAAAAAATCGCGAAAAATCGCTGTCCACCCGCCTTATCTCGAAAAGTACTTATCAAAAAATTTTGGAAAAATTCTAGAATATTCTCCACGGGGTGTAGATTGAACGAAAATTATCACCCCATTACCCCACCACCCATTACCTTTAATAATTTATCTGGTATATAAAAAAAAAAAAAAAAAAAAAATTTCAAGGTCATCAGATTTCAGTAAAGATTGGAAACAAACTTTGTTGAAAACTCATTTGGGGTGTGTTTTGTGAAGTCACTGATCGATTTATGCCCCTATAACAAAATTTTTTAATTGAAAAGCAATCAACGTACGGAACACTTATTGCGCAAGTTCAACTTGCACTTGATCGGTTATTTAAGTATAGGTTGTGCTGATATTTCAGTTTTCTGGTATTCGTGTTTGTCGCCAACACATGAAATATAGATGCAGTAGTCGGTATTTTAGGAGCAACTCTCCATACTTGTATAATTCTACACTTAAACAGTCTGTTCCAGTAGCTTTCCTATTTTTGCAATTCTGCAGTGCTTCATCTAGTTCTTCTTTGGTTAATAGATCTATGTGGACTATATATGTATTTTCTGTTTCTGTATATATATATATATATATATATATATATATATATATATATATATATATATATATATATATATATATATATATATATATATATATATATATATACAGAATACAGAAAAAAATACATATATAGTCCACATAGATCTATATAACCAAAGAAGAACTAGATGAAGATATATATATATATATATATATATATATATATATATATATATATATATATATATATATATATATATATATATATATATATATATATATATATATATATATATATATATATATATATATATATATATATATATATATATATATATATATATATATATATATATATATATATATATATATATATATATATATATATATATATATATATATATATATATATATATATATATATATATATATATATATATATATATATATATATATATATATATATATATATATATATATATATATATATATATATATATATATATATATATATATATATATATATATATATATATATATATATATATATATATATATATATATATATATATCTATATATACATATATAAATATATATATATATATATATATATATATATATATATATATATATATATATATATATATATATATATATATATATATATATATATATATATATATATATATATATATATATATATATATATATATATATATATATATATGAAACTAGGACCAAATAAAACTTTACTGATTTGTCCGTATCTACAACTTGTCCATCCCACCAATTTGACAAACAGGGGCAGTTTGCGCTGTCGACTTACCGACTTTAAAATCCTTTTAAAAAATGGGAAGAAGGACATCTTAACTTGTGTAAAGTAAAGTGGAGTGTAAATTATGGTATGTTAACGCCCAAGTAGGGTGTAATGTGTATAAATTGTAAAAAATGTGTAAAAATTCTAGAATATTCTCCACGGGGTGTAGATTGAACGAAAATTATCACGAGTCCATTACCTTTAATAATTTATCTGGTATATAAAAAAAAAAAAAAAAAAAATTTCAAGGTCATCAGATTTCAGTAAAGATTGGAAACAAACTTTGTTGAAAACTCATTTGGGGTGTGTTTTGTGAAGTCACTGATCATTTTATACCCCTATAACAAAATTTTTTATTTGAAAAGCAATCAACGTACGGAACACTTATTGCGCAAGTTCAACTTGCACTTGATCGGTTATTTAAGTATAGGTTGTGCTAATATTTCAGTTTTCTGGTATTCGTGTTTGTCGCCAACACATGAAATATAGATGCAGTAGTCGGTATTTTAGGAGCAACTCTCCATACTTGTATAATTCTACACTTAAACAGTCTGTTCCAGTAGCTTTCCTATTTTTGCAATTCTGCAGTGCTTCATCTAGTTCTTCTTTGGTTAATAGATCTACGTGGACTATATATGTGTTTTCTGTTTCTGTATATATATATATATATATATATATATATATATATATATATATATATATACATATATATATATATATATATATATATATATATATATATATATATATATATACATATATGTATATACATATATATATATATATATATATATATATATATATATATATATATGGTTAATAGATCTACGTGGACTATATATGTATTTTCTGTTTCTGTATATATATATATATATATATATATATATATATATATATATATATTATATATATATATATATATATATATATATATATATATATATATATATATATATATATATATATATATATATATATATATATATATATATATTATATATATATATATATATATATATATATATATATATATATATATATATATATATATATATCTATATATACATATATAAATATATATATATATATATATATATATATATATATATATATATATATATCTATATACATATATATATATATATATATATATATATATATATATATATATATATATATATATATATATATATATATGAAACTAGGACCAAATAAAACTTTACTGATTTTGTCCGTATCTACAACTTGTCCATCCCACCAATTTGACAAACAGGGGCAGTTTGCGCTGTCGACTTACCGACTTTAAAATCCTTTTAAAAAATGGGAAGAAGGACATCTTAACTTGTGTAAAGTAAAGTGGAGTGTAATTATGGTATGTTAACGCCCAAGTAGGGTGTAATGTGTATACATTTAATTGTTTAAATTTTAAAAAGAGTTACTTGTAAAGATAATAAAAGACCAAGTGTTATTTTTTATTGATAATTTTAAACGATCCTTCATTGTATGGTATACTTTTCAGATATCACCTACATTATTAGTTCTTAATCAATGAAATAAGTATAGTTTGTTGTATTGCAGTTCGTTCCGAGGCTGAGATCATCATAATACGTATTTTATTTGAAAGTATACAGAACATGACAGGTTTTTTTTAACTTGAATAAAAAGCTTAGTAAAACTTATTACTAGCTTCATAACCTATCTAAAATACTGCTCATTTTATAATAATTAGTTACTTTCCCATGCTTAAAATATTGCCTCCTGGTCTATTATTGGAATGTTATATCTTAAAAATAGAAAATCATAGGTTCCAGCAAACATGGAAAATTATTCCATTGCGTATTAAACTACGAAGATGAACCAACGAGAGTTTATATCCTATATTAAATTTTATGTTTCAACGAAGTAAGTTAAGTCATCACAAAGAAACAAGTTTCAATTGGCACTAAAGGCACGAAGATCTTTGTTGCTCCAGGACCAAATACGATCAACTTTTGATGGAAGATATTTTCAAGTACTCACGAATATATAGCTAGAGTATTTAATATCTAGGTAAATGAAAGGCAACCACTCATTGAGTGGTTTGTTTAGGGCAGAACGGCACTTATTCCTGAGAATAACCCGACCACAAAAACTATTAGCCGACGCTTGCTTAAACTCGTGTTACACACACAGTATTCACTCCTATCGTCTCAACAAATTACTCAGCATAATTGGACTGATTCCTCAAGATATTAGGTACTGACGTAAAAGAAACATGATATGAAGGTTGCAAGATAAATAAATGTATCGTTTAGAATTCCGTGCAATGCAAAAGGAGTCTGCCTATGACATCTATGGGCAAACGAAGAGCGCTCGACACAACATCTTACGACATAATCCTTTACCCTCTAGGTAGATTTAAAGAGGAGTCTTTTTTCATTAACTGCAAAAGCTGAATTCGCCATTACATTGTATACTTAAAGGTAGAAACTAAGTCATCTTTTAAAATAGGTGTTTTTCAGCATCCAAGACTCCTAGTCTTTCAAGGTAACTCGTTAAGCCTAATTGATTATGTATTTCACTATTTACTCTTTCATTTGTTCTATGTTAAACTCGTGAGTAAAACTATGGTTTCTCAAGAAATCACAGCTACAAAGTAACTGGTCTATTTTACATGAATGGGATTAAACCTTACGTTGCTTTAGAACGTGGCCAAAATCAATCATTTAGAGTAGTTGAAGAATAGTAGTTCTCGACAGCAGATATAAGAAACGAATAAAAAGATCTGATCATCGGAATCTCCTCGTACTATTAAAGTAGCTGTTACCAACATGTTTGTTCTACCGGCACTTCACTATTCTTTTGCGAACGAAAACTCATGAACATAAATCGAAATGTTGATTCTTGATCCTCTTCTCCTGGAATATGTCTTTCAAGTCATTAAGGTGGAGCGGACTTTTGAGCAAAGAACATTTGCAAAAACAAATTATGGAGGAAATAGCGTAAGCGGACGAGCAAACGGAACAACTCAGTTGGGCAGTAAACTTTACTGATGTTATAGACCAACAAAATGGTAACATTAACAGTCTAGACTTTAAACCACCTAAACTTAAGACCCTTATTAAAACAGCAGAACAACAATTTAAAAATCAGCACTGAAAAGCAAGGAGTGTTTTATAGAAATATCGATTTGCAGCAGCTGTCAACAAAGAAACATTTAGTTTCCTCAAGGCGAGGCGGTAAGAACCAGAAGCACTTACTTTTAGCGTTTTCAGTTTACGCTGCGTGATTGTATACTCACCTTCATCGCCACACCTAATATAACACGCAACTGCCTTGCGTGTTATATTACCATCTTAGATATTCAGATGATATTGATGAGGTCTCTAGGCTGTCAAATTTTCTGAGAGAGGTCGAGTTCACTGTGGGAAATGATAGAAGCCGCATTTTCTGGAATTTTGCCTCATGGTGCATACACTCCAACAAACCTGATATAGCACTTTTTGATGAAACAACAAAAAGATTCTTGTAATGTTCCTTTTCGTTTGGAAATATAGAAATGAAAAGACAAGAAAAACGTTCTAAGTACAATGATTGCAAATGCTAACCTCGCTTCCTATTTCTACAATATTCAGTCATGTTTATGTGACGAGTTTTAAAAGAAATTAAAAATATATTCGTAGTAACGTAGTAACCGAACAAGACACCAGATTGCTAAACTTCAACTGATTCACATATAAGTGCAGAGCGGTCTTGTTCTTAGTTCTCTCAAATTGCTCATGTAGGTCAATTTAGTCGATGGTTAGTAACCAAATGGATGTCCGTGTCGCAAAAACTAAAACCAGAGAGATCTTTTTTGTTGCTTTATCGAGAAGTACTATATCAAGTTTGTTAGCTTGTAAGTGCTTTGTGGTCGAAGAGCAAAATGTACTTGAGCTTTCGGCACCTGCTGAAACAAATATAGAAGTCAAGATGAGAGAAGAATGTTATAAGTATAAAGATATACGAACTTCGCGCTCTCTTCTTAGAACATTACGAAAAAATGGGTGTCCTAATAATCGGAGTTCTAGAAGGAATTAAGGACACATTCCCAGAATATCTAAAAAAGATGACAACTTACTATATCTTAACTATTTCACTTATAATAAGGCTATAGATGATCTAATCATTTACTAAATGGACGTATGGGTGGAATCAATAGTTTCAGGATTTGCCGGGTCGAATTTTTTTTTGTTTTTCAGATACTAATAATCATGATAATAATAATGACATGATATGTAACTTGTCACTACCAAACAGATCAAAAAAAGTTACATGTCGTGTCGCCAAAGCTTCTTCACAGATAATATTCAAATGGAGTAACTTGTACTTCTGGAGTTTGAGACTTCATTTTAGCTTAAGAAGACCAAGTTATGTCAATCATCAACTGTCAAACTACAGCGTTCGTAGCTTTTCTGTGTTTCAAGGTTAATGGAGATGTAGATGTGAAACATCAAACAATACAGCAAGTGACTAGGCACGAATTCATAAATATCTATAAAGTATTCCGCGTTATTTTGCATTTCGGTAAAATATTAAGCTCAGCTATAAAATTGCTTCAAATAAGAAAATAGAAAAAACTAGAAATAAAAACCAAAAAAATATTAAGTTATTGGTAACACTATATTTTATTTATGTACTCGTTTTGTGTGTCAGTTTCATCGCTTTGACAAAGAGTGACCGTGACCTATTTACCGACTTTAAAATACTTCTTAAAAAATGGAAAGAAAATCTTGTTCAAAATCAAGTGTAATTATAGATCTCTAGAATATGTTAACGGTCAAGTGGTGTGTAATGTGCGTGAATTTAATTTCAACTTATAAAAAGATCGACCAACTTCTGATTATAAAGATTTTTTATTGATAGTTTCAAAAGATCTTTCTTCGATTACTTTTCACATATTTTTTAATTAGTTTTGAGTCTATAGAATGAACAAAGTAGGTTGTTGTAAAGCAGTTTTTTCCAGATTAAGATGAGAATAATACGTCTCTTATTTGAAAGTATACGAAATATAACAGTTTTGTCTAACCCCATTAAAACCAAAACTGCTTATTAGCTTCATAAGTCACCAAAACAAAGTCAATACTTTATAACAAATAATTACTTTGCTACTCTTAGCAAATGTTGTCTCCTAGTCTATTAACGGATTGTCCGTATTTTAAAAATATAAACATATAGGGTTCACCAAGCATGGAAAATTGTTTCATTCCCTATTATATTATGAAGATTAACTACAGCCAATTTATATTCTGTATTAGATTTTATTTGTGTGTACAATATTTTTGCATTACTTTTATCCAACTAAACTATCCACTTTAGATCTATATTTACAACTATGCAGATTATGGCACCAATCCCTGAAACAACGCTCTTCTCTCAAATGTTAAGTTGTAAGCTTATTCTTTGACCAATATACCATTTTTACTTAGTTCTTTAAATCGTCAATAATCAGTTGTATCGAGAGTATTATATAGTTGGTTCTGTTTTTGTTGTAAAAAATTTTTGCGGTCAAATTACATTTTAATAGTTTTGATATCTTGGGTATAATAGTATTCATTCTACGAGAAGTTTCGTGACGTTAAATAAATATTTACAACCTATTTTTTTAGATGACAATAGTACTTTCACTTACGAAATAAATTTAAGGTTTTGACAAAATCTGATTATATTGAGCCAGATACTTAACATCACATCTGATAACAACTTCAAGTATTCTATGGATGTGACTTATATTAATTGTGACAAAGCTGAATTTTTGTATGACTATAAATTTCTAAAAATTGAACTCTGACCGTGGCACTACGCAAAAAAATGATACAAAGGGATAAAACTGTTTGCGCCTTATTTAAAACCAAAATAAGTTGAAATAAGGTTTCATTGATAAAATGCGATAAAATATTATCTAGATCTCGTGAATACTATTTATTTTACAAATATAAACAAATTAATTATAATAGTATTTTTTTTTCATTAAATTTTTAGATGTTTAAAACTTATATCATGTGCTAAGTTTCAAAAAAAATATTGTATTAATGTATAAAAATAATTTTACTTAACCTAACCTTAAATTGTAAGCTAATTCATGTTAATTATATTTTGTACATTATGAATAAAATTAAAATGTTTGCAATATTCTTTTATAAATATGTTCTTATGTAATACCTTCATAGTTCAACTAAAATTAATTTTTGGTAAAGTCGTGGCTCATGGCTCTGCTATTTCAATTAAATTGGCGATGGGCAGGTAAACAGTCTAGAGGATTACAAAAGGGTTTAATTTGATATACAATGTGTGTTCCAATATTTATTTTTAATAAATTTGAACATAGCTGAAAATTTACAAAATCTGATCTGCAAAAATTAAATAACCGGTCAAGTGCAAGTTGGACTTGCATTTAAAATAAAAAAAAAATGTTACGGAGGTACAAAATGATCAGTGACTTCACAAAACCCCACCACAAATGAGTTTTCAACAAAGTTTGTTTCCAATCTTTACTGAAAACTGATGACCTTAAATTTTTTTTTTTTTTTTTATATACCAGATACCAGGTAATGCACTCGTGATAATTTTCATTCAATCTACACCCCGTGGAGAATATTCCAGAATCTTTTCAAAATTCTTTGTTTAGTACTTTTCGAGATAAGAGGGGGACAGCGATTTTTCGCCATTTTTTAAAAATAATACAAAGAAAAGTCTTGTTTTCACAAGCTCTCATTTGACACCAGACTCGATGACCTGGTAAAATTTTTTTTTTTCATTTCCGATTTCACCCTCCAAAACTAACCGTTTAAGTCAAAAATTTTAACTTTCAAAACTACATGGTTCTGATGAGGCCATTAATTCCTATATTAGTACCAAATTTCAACTTTCTATAGTTTCGGAGAAAATCGAGTGTGACAGATGGACAGACAGACGGACAGACACCGAAGTGATCTTATAAGTGTTCCATACGGAACACTAAAAATCACTGTGCCGCCCTTGTCACAGGTACGATGATCATGGCGACAACCTAACTCTCAAATCTTTTTGATGACAAAACGTTTCGTTTACATAGTGAAAAATATTACGATAAAAATGTTTTTTTCGTGAAATAATGCAAATCGATAATGCAAAAAGTGTTTAATAGACTAAGAGCTCGACCCGTGCCCTGGAATGCCCAGATTAGGCCCACAATGCTACGTCCAAAAATAGATTGTCGTTTGACCATTTAAATCAAGTACCATAATATTTGTTGACACTCAAAAGTCGAGCGCCCCAAAGAGCAGACGCCATCGAGACCGGACCCAGCTTTAGGGCCCAAAAAAAGTCAATACAAAAATGGATCGACGTTCTTAAATAAATTTAGTTTGTTCATGATAAAATAAGAGGGAACCTGTAAATGGCAGACGCCGCCAATACCGGTGGGCGAAGCTGGACCCGCTTTTTCCAGCCATAAACAGTCGTTTTTCGAGTTGAAAAACTCATTTTTGGATAGACGTTATTTGGGCACTAAAGCTGGGTCTGGTCTCGGCAGCGTCTGCCCTTTGGGGCACTCGACTTTCTTAGTGTTAATAGATATTATGGTACTTGAATCAAGTGGTTAAACGACAGTCCATTTTTAGATGTAGCATTTTGGAATTCCAGGGCACGGGGGCCGCAAAATCAACGTTAAAGGCTTTTATTCGACCCGACCGATAGAATGAACACCTAGGCAGACGGTTAGTCGATAGCTCAAAATTTCGGGTCGCCCTCTGAGTTTTTAAGGGTTTTGTTGAAGTTTACAAAGTTTAGTGACAATTAGTTTTTATGATAGTTGGCTTAATTTAACAGAATTATTGTTGTGTGTTCATAATCAATATCTGATGTGTTTAATACATTTTTTACTATGAAATTTGCTACTGCTGACGGAAAATAACTTGTTTTACTTATTGTGAACTATACAGAAAACAAGACGTCAATTACTTAAACTGGTAAAATAGATATGGGTACGCAATTAATACATTATTTATATATATATAATTTTCCAGGCAGTTGTTCATAGATCAGAAGTTTGTGATTTCCGTGAGTTATTTTTACGTGTTATTAAGGAGGGGCGCTATTTATTGATATTTAACTAGAATTGTTTTTGCTACTTTTCACTATATTAATAATATTTTTAAGATATCCGTTGCTCTTAACTCTATTACGAAAATTCTAGGCTGAAGATTCCTTCTATCCATCTGACTTGTATCATAAAAAATAGTTGCTTTATATTACTTAAGTCTTTAAATACTATCTGTATTATAAACTTAAACGATTATATTTTCACGTAAATACCACTCTGTCCTATTTCCTGAATACAACCTCTTCTCTATGTGGTTTATTTTGGGTGATTTGGCCACGGGCTGTAAAACATCATAAAGCTCTATAGCTGGACAGAATATTACAAATCCACAAACAGTCATAAAAGAGTAAATAAAATTTTCACATCCACGCTAAACTATGTAACTTCAATGGCAATATAAAAGTTGAGTTTATCCCAAAGTAAAATAAAAAGTCCATAAAATTTCGTCTTGGAGAAATATATTTTTTTACAATGTGTAAAGACAGCGTTAAGTTATATAGTTATGAATATATGGAAATTTTAAAGTTATATGAATTTAGGAGAGCTACCGTAAATTAGAAATAAAAATTAAATACTATTAAGTCCCTAAAATTCGATCCGATCCAGTTGCTATAAAATATCCAGCTATCCAATTAACATTTATATCTCGTATTATATATATATATATATATATATATATATATATATATATATATATATATATATATATATATATATATATATCATCAAAATAAAGTATAGTAAGTCACCTGTCAAAAATGACATTTTCGTAAAAATTTTTGAAAGAAAAATATAATTTGACCAAATTTTATAAAAAAGTTATTAGACAAAATGGTTTATTTTGTGATTCTAGATTTGTTTGTCAAATTTCAACGGCCTACTATGATTTTGAATTTTTGTCAGTTTTTTGACATTTCAGCAATTGTTTTTCACCTTGATTTATTGCAACCTTATTTAAATCATTTAATTTATCAAAATCTAGGCACCAATAATCTATTTAAGAAGAAAATGAAGTCGTGTCCATAATTTTTTTATAGAATATTAAAATTCACACATTATCATGAATCATATTTTATGCAAAGTTCGATTAGCTTTTATTTTTAAATATAAAAATGTTTCTCGCTTACGTATTTTGATAGTGAACACACTTAAACGTTTGTGAATTAACACAAATCTTACATTTTGATCTATTTAGTAATGCATTTAAATTTTTAACAATGTAATGTTTTTTTACTATAAACACCAAATTAACAACTTACTGCTTTATCCTATTTGTTTTTTTTTTTATACTTCAGCTAAAACCACTTTTTAGATCAATAATACATTTTAGATTCTAATTAGCAACCGTAATAAAAATATTACACATATTCTAGTTATTAATTTGGCCGTTACGCGTTAATAATACCACCGAAAAATTACATTAAAATGACTTCGGTGTCATTGTTGACGAAACTGCTAATTTAAAATAAATCCAGCCATATTTTAGTCGTGGCTATCAAAATTAACGTTCGCAAAATTAGAAAGACCCTTTATGGTTGTGCCGATTTCCTCCTGAAAACTTACCTTCTACAGGAAAAAGAGCTAAACAGAGAAATTAACACGCTAAGCAAAACTCTATATTTCTATGCGTTTATTAATAATAGGCCATGGAAACAATTGAGAACTGAGAACGCAATATGGTGTCGTAAGCTGTCAAATATTTAGTTAGCAATTCAAGCTAGAATGGAAAGAAATAGGTGGTGACACAACATGCTTTCTCTTCAAGAAAAAATTGAAATTGTTTTATTTTGTGGGGAAAATACACCTCATCGCACTGTTGCAAATGTTTTTAACGAGCGTCATCCTGAAAAAAACTTGTGGGAAATGTTTTCCGAAAAAATCGTGTTGCACGTAAACATACCGAGATACTGAGTTAGATGTGTAGTGGAAGAAGGCAAAACTAGTGTTAGAACTATTTCAAAGTCTAAACCGGAGATCGACAGGGAAAGTGTACGTAAAATTTTACACAAAGATAAATTTAAACCATACAAACCGAAATTAATAAACACTCTACAGGATAGAGATTTTAATATTCGGTTGTTATTTTCATTCTGGAAAAATAGAAGAGGACTCCAAATTTCCGTACAATGTTTTATGGACTGATGAAGCCACGTTTATTTCTAACGGAGTAGTAAGTTCACAGAATAGTCGATGGTAGGCCCAAGAAAATCCAAACTTCATAATTGAGTGTCGTGACCAATACGCGTTTAAACCTAACGTTTGGCGTGGCATTTTAAATGACCAAATAATAGAGCCATATTTTTTTAGACATAATTTAAACTCACAACGATATTTAGATTTTTTAAATAACGAAATTTTAGAAGTTCTGGATAACATGGCTGTGGATCTAAGATATGCTCTATCGTATCAATTAGATGGTGCCCCAATACACAATACTTTGCAAGTACGAAACACTTTAAATGAACTATTTCATGGCAGGGTCATTGGACCAGATCAGGATAATTGTTGGCCACCTCGATCGCCCGACATCACCCCATTGGATTTCCATTTATGGGGTTATCTCAAACAAAAAGTATACAAGTTTAGATCATTTAGAGATATCGATCATCTAGAAACTATATTTAGGTAGTGTGTTCAGGAGATACCTCCCGAGTTTGTCAAAAATTCCGTCAAAGAAATTTCTAGAAGAACCATTCGTTGCATTGAACGAAACGGTGGACACACCGAAATGTAGAATATTGTAATATGCGTGTATTTGATACAAAGTATTTATTAAATAGGTTAAAATAGCCAATTGTTAATTTAGCGTTTATAGAAAGAAACATTACATTGTTGAAATTTTAAATACATTACTAAAAATATCAAAATGTAAAATTTGTGTTAATTTATAAACGTTTAAGTGTGTTCACAAACTACATAAGCGAGAAATATTTTTCTATTTAAAAACATAAGTTATTTGAGCTTTGCATCAAATATGATTCATCATAATGTGTGAATTTTAATATTCTATAAAAAAATTATGGACACGACTTCATTTTGTTCTTAAATAGATTATAGGTGCCTAGTTTTGGACAAATTAAATGATTTAAATAAGGTTGCAATAAATCAAGATGAAGAACAATTGCCGAAATGTCAAAAAACTACCAAAAATTCAAAATGGTAGTAGACCGTTGAAATTTGACAAACAGATCTAGAATCACAAAATAAACCATTTTGTCTAATAAGTTTTTTGGAATTTGGCCAAATTATACGTTTTTCTCAAAAATTTTTACGAAAATGTCATTTTTGACAGGTGACATCATGCCTAAAAATGACTGACTATACTTTATTTCTGATATTATTTGAAGCACAAATGGATGCCATAACCAGATCTGGGCTAAAGTGATTATCTTGTATTCTGGAATTGACCAGTTTGTCCCGGATTCAAGGCTGAAAACCCCGAAATTCCCCCGATGGTATGACAGCCAACTGTTCAATAATAGAGAAAAAGAGGGCGCATAAAAAATATAAGGTTACTAAACAATTTAGTGACTATCTCGCCTTTTCACGTTTACGCGAACAATGCAAGATAAGTAGGGAGAGAAGTTTTCAGAAATTTGTCCACGAAACGGAAAACTCGATACCTGGCAACATAAAATCTTTTTGGGATTTCGTTAATGCTAAGAGTTCAGATAATAGGTTGCCACGATCCCTGTTTTTGGGTTAGTCAGAGGGTGACTCACCCATAGAGATTGCTTCCCTTTTCTCCAAACACTTTAGATCGGTCTTCAAGATGGATGTTCTTGATATGCTTCCCGATTCGGTTGCTAACACTGTTACGGTTCTGAATGACTGCGTTATTGATTTGAAGACAGTTTATGGATTCCTTTGCTCTTTGAAAGTCGATGGGGATCCAAGGTCGGGTGGCATTCCGCCCCTTCTTCTACATGTCTGCAAATGTTCTCTTGCCAAACCGTTGTTAATGCTTCTCACCTCCTCCTTAAAAGACGACATATTTTCTGATCGTTGGAAACAAAGTTATATAACGCATATTTATAAAAGGGGTAACAAGTCTAATGTTTTAAACTATAGACCAATAAGCATTTTAAGCACCATTCCAAAATTGTTCGAGAACATTATTACAGATCAAATAAAGCGAAGGGTTACATCGGATTTGATTTAGCAACAGCAAGGCTTTTGCAGCGGAAGGTCGACTACTACGAACTTGACATAGTTTGTTTCGAGAGCTTTAGAGAGGCACTTGCAGGTTGATGCAGTCTATACAGAATTCTCCAAGGCATTTGATACTGTCAGCATAAGAATGTTGAGTACAAAATTGTGCTCATTTGGCTTTGGGGGTTGCTTATTGAAATGGCTAGAATGCTATCTCACAGGAAGACAGCAAGCCGGTTGTATAAATGGTTCTCTATCCGAGTACTTTGCTGCTACCTCTGGTGTACCTCAGGGCAGCCATTTAGGTCCCCTTCTATTTAGTATTTTTATTAACAGTGTTGCTACCTGTGTAAAATGTCCGTTTTTATTATTTGCGGAGGACAGTAAAATTTATAAAGTGATAGGCTCTATATCAGATTGTCACCAGTTACAGAATTGTCTCGATTCTTTTTCTGTTTGGTATAGGACTAACAGCCTGGGTCTCAATATTGACAAATACCAGGTTATGTCCTTTTACAGAAGCAGTTCTCCTGTCGTTTTGCCATATTTCTTTAATGGACAGTGGATAGGATTAGAGATCTTTGTGCTTTCTTGATCAAAAATTGAGCTCTCATTATCATTACGGTTATATTATTAATAAATCGACAAGAGTACTGAGTTTTATTTGCAGTGCCGCCAGGGGTTTTTATAATATTGGCACTTTAATCCTATTATACAGGATCCTAGTCAGACCGGTGTTGAAGTATTGCTCCCCAGTTTGGTCTCCTTATTATGAGAGTCATATTCATTCCATCGAGAGGTGCAGAATAGATTATTGCGTTTTATTTTATATAGGCTTCATATCCCCTAATCCAGTTGTTCCGGTACATCTTTGAGGTCAGTTGCTCGCCTCCCGAAGCTCTCCACAAGAAGGTCGGACGCGGAACTGATATTTTTGTATAAAATAATTAATTCAGTGATTATTTTGTTTACCAGTGTGCTATGACATAGCAGATAGCATAATAGTATATAATAGTATAGTAGTATAGGAGTAAGTTTTTTGCTAAAGTAATTTCTGTGCAGTCATATTCTCTTACTTCCTTTGCTAAATAAAAGTTTTGTATTCGTGGAAAAATAATCTCTAGTTTTCAAAATACAAACTGCTCCATTTTCGTGCGTCCGTCTGTCTGTTGTAACTATAACTCTCGAACGAAATCAAATATCGATTTCAAATATAGACGTGTAATACTTGAAGTAAAAGTACAACCAATCAATAAATTTGATATACTTTCAATATCAGTATAAGAATTTTTCTTTATTGGCCGATATTTCCATGATATAGTAGGAGATGATATTTCCATGATACAGTAGGAGTTTTTGTTTATTGGGGCTTTGAGAGGAACGAAAAAAAACCTAAATCAAGAAAAGCGAGGAACCTCAAGGATTTAGAGAAAATAGAACGACGTTGGATACTATATTTACAATCCGACAATTGATGAAAAATCATTAGAATTCAATAAACCTCTATTGCTTAGTTGATCTAAAAAAAAGCATTCGATAGGGTACCGTTGAGAGACGTGTTACAAAATTTACGAGATCATAACTTCAACGGCAACTACAGGATGTTTCAACGGGAGGTTTCATTTTAAATTATTGGCAAAATGAAGTTTTTTTTGAAATTATCGTGATATTTTTATTTCAATCCAAAGTACAAACTATGCGATTATTGTTGAAATACAGTATCTGCCAAGTGGCCGTCTCGGCTCTTCTTAGAGGGAATCATTCTTTTAAGGAAATTTTCCATCATATTTTCGCACAATTGTGCCTCTATTTCGCGAATTTCTGTTCTGATATTACCTTTGAGTACTTCAGTCGTTGCTAGAGCATTGGAGTAGACATAGCCCCAAAAGAAAAAGTCAAAGGATTTTAAATCGGACGATCTGGGTGACCAGTTTAAATAATCATTTTAAGAAATTACACGACCAGAAAACTTTTCCCGCAATAATCCGATTGTTTCACCACTTGTGTGACATGTAGTACCATTGAAAATAAAGGTCACACGCATCCAAAGTATCAACTTCAGGTCAAAAGAAGTCAGTTAGCATCTCATGGTAACGCACACCATTCACAGAAACGGTCGCACCAGCTTCATTTTCAGAAAAATACCGTCCAATAACACCGCCAGCCCAAAACCCACACCAAACTGTCACTCGTTGTGGATAGAGAGGTTCATCAACCATTTCTCTTGGATTTTTGAAGCCTCAAATGTGACAGTTTTGCTTATTTACGTAGCCGGACCCACGAAAATGAACTCGTCACTCAGAATGATTTTCTTAAAAAAAATTTGGTGATAGAATAGCTCAATAAAAACAATAGGTCTCGTATAAAGACGCAGCAAGGACTAAGTGAAGAAGTATCAATATCATCTGGAATGCGACAAGGCGATAGCATGATTTCAACACTTTTTAATTTAATAATTGACAAGATAATAAATAGTGTCAGTGAAGTCACTAGCAGATACAAAATGAGACGAAAAACTAAAAATATTGTACTTTGCAGATGATGCAATATCAACAGCAGAAAATTAAGATGGCTTACATTGTTTTCAAACAAGAGCAGAAACTTACAACATGAAAAGGTCAGTGGAAAAATCAGAATCAATGATTATAGCTAAAGACCCATTAGATGTAAATTAGCCGTCTACAACAAAACAGTAGCACACACTGCACTGCACATATCTGGAAGTACAGTTATCGAGCTAAAAAAATATATATCAAGAAGTATTCAATCAGGCAAATAAAGCATTGAGAATATCAAGTTGTTTGAGGGACTTAATATGGAAGAATGCCTACATGTCTACAGAAAGCAAAGTGCGTATATATGGAACCATGGTAAGACCGGTTCTAACGTATGCAGCAGAGACAAGAACCAAAACATCTAAAAAAAAAGCCTCGTGAGAGCTACAGAAATGAAAAGAAATAACTCTAAGAGACGAGGTACAAAGCACAACTATATGAGAAAAACTCAACATTCAAGACTTCGTCCATTTTGCCAGATCAAGATGTCGATATTGGAGGGATGACGTCAGTAGGATACCCACTAATAGCTGGCCAAGATGAGCAAACGATGAAAGACCAGAAACAAGGAGACCTTCCAGTCGACCACCAAAAAGATGGCACGAAAGCTGGACATTTACGTCACCAGAGGCTTAAAAATAGACGAACCAAGACCTTGTCTTATTGGAAGAAGAAGAAAAAAAATTCAGTATAATTTTCGATAGTCCAACTTATTATGAGTTAAAGGGATAGAGGAGAATGTTAGAAATATGATGTTATATGTCCTTTGTAGAACCCTTAGATCAAGGAATGAAAGAATATCTTTTAATGTTTTAACATATTTCTGGTGACAGAAATAAGAAGTTTTTGAGGTGGATGGTTAGAGAGTTTGCTACGTATATATTATGTTAGGCTTTCTTTTCAGAGTTCTTCGAGTCCAAAGTCTGATTTCCAATTCTCACCAAAAAAGTATGTATAGTGAAATACCAGGTTTCAGTTAAAAATAACCCTAAAGCCCTTCTTCTGGTCATTTTTTTTTGTGGTTTTTATAATATATAACTTATAGTTTCAAATATTGACTTGTTGTGTTTATATTAAATTATTCTTGAGGGAAAGAAAGTGGTATTCAGTACTTATTTTAAAACTACACCTTTATAAAGAAAGTAATGGGGAAATCACTTCACTTATTTTTTAACAATTAAGTGTAAACTTGTTTGTATCTAGCATACTTTACATTATTTGACTTATAAAAGATGACATTTTTTTTACTTTGCGAATCCAGTTTTCTGTAAAATTTTATTCTACTATACTACATGGTTAATAAGAAATTTGTATTTCTTTAATTCTCTTGTTCATTATAACAGATAATCGCTCATGTTTTCGCTGACAGAGCCTAACAAATAAAAAAAAAGAGAAATATTATTAACGTGCCTTTGTTGAGACGAGAAAGCTGTACCTCATTCGTAAAGAACCTTTTTTTATAGAATTGAGAAAAAAATAATTAATATAATTATTGACTTTGTCAGTTTGTAACTTTCTACTATTTTGTTTAGAATGGAGAGAGAGGTTAAATTCATAAACTTGGTGCCTAATTTATTTTTATATCAAGTTTTGTCGTAATTGTTTCAACGGTTTTTCTCTAATTTCTATACCCATGCATAACATAAAACTGTATGTCGCGATGTTTCGAATCTCTTCTAATTTAATAATAGTTCAAGATATTGATACCATGTCGACGATCTAATGCACCTTGAAACTTATGAATAGGTAAAGCTAATGGAAGGCCTGTCCTCTCCTGCGTGGTAGTTTAAATAAAGTTCCTGTACCTTTGTATTATACTGACGCTTAAAAAATCTACATATCTGCTCGTTGCTAACATTAAGTAAAAACATTCCTTGTCAGATAATATGAATAATGCATTTAATATGCAATTTAAACATCTCAACAGTTCATACAAATGAAGAAATGAATAGAATTAAGGAGGACATCAACTCAGACGTTAAAATATGAGCTCTGGCTTCTAAATGAGGCATAGTTATTTTAGTAGGAAACGAGATAAAGCTTCGTTCAGGATCTAATCCACATACGGGAAATGTACGTTGTCTACAAAATGAAGATAAATGATAAGTATAACAAGGTCAGGAGGTATTTGAAAACAAGGAAAATAAACACGGTGTTGGATTAGAAAATATAATCGCAATGAGATTAAAATAAACAGCTGAATTTTATACATTACGGTCGCAAACAAACTTGGAAATTGGGTTAAAACGCTTGTCTTTCGAATTTAGAATAATGTTCCGTCATAACTCTGAAGGCGTATTCTTAAAATTTTGGCGATTGCCATAGCCTAATTGTTTCTCACAAAGAACACTGTAGTTTCAGATTAATTTGGAGAAACCTCCTTTTCCTGCTTTTTTATTAAAAAAAATCATTTATTTTGAATGAAGCTTACGTGGGATCGATCAGCTAAGGATATTATCTGTGCTAGAAATTAGAAAATACTATATAAAATAGGATAAGTATCGCACTAATTGAATTGGTAATTTTTGAAAAGAGATATGTGTCGATAGGGTGACATTTTTTTTTGCTTTGCAACACATAACTGATGTAACGGTATTTTATTATGAGAAGTTTAGTTCAGTATTGAAACAGGATATGTCATTCACATATGATGTTCTTTTCAATTTGCCAAAAGTTTTAGTTTTGTAACATGCCCTCTTTCAAAAATGATCGACTCAATTTAAAATTAAAATTTGGCTAGTTAATAAACGACTGCTTATTTTCTAGATTTTTAATGTTTTTGTGTGTTTTACTAAACTTTACTTTTTAATTATTGTGCTAATGGGAACTGTAAGCACATCTGCTTGTCCTGTTTTATCGTGAATTTCCTTGTCCTTAGCCAAGATGATCTCAGATGACTGAAACCTGTAGGTTGTTATTAAAATACATAAATAATTTTTTTCTGAGTGAAATTAGATAGTATTTTAATTTACTTCTAAACTGACGATGGATTTTTGCCAGAAATTTAGATAATGTTTTAAAATAACTAATCAGTCAATTAAGTTACACTTCAGAGTAAAAAGGTAAACTCAGTTTCTATCGAACAGGCTATCTTTGGGCGGAAAGAACTGGGTAACACACTATCGCAATTTTTATTTACTTTTTACTATTTACTCACATATAATATAAATATATGGTTAAATTGTGAAAGATGAGTATGCCGACCATTTATATGCTATTATCAGTAAGTCATTAGCTGCTTATGGAAATGATTTTCCTCGCGATATATTACTGTAGTTTGGCTCTTAGTAAAATAAGTAATTTGGCCATTTAAAAACTATTTGTCATAAGTTATGCTAGTGGTTACCTATACAATATAATGTTTAGAGTTTTAGTGACAGAGATATATATTGCATTTAATTTCCGCATACATACCTGTAGTGAAGTTTTGCCGATACTGTTAAAATACAAAGAGTAAATTATTTACTTAGTGTTACTGGTGTAACTTCATTTCTCAATCCGAAATGTACGGTTATTAGTACGTGAATTAAGAGTCAGATGAATAAGGAACTTAACCTATATATAAAAATAGAAATATTTAGTTGTATTTGCAACGAATTGTCGTTTACTCTAGCTTAAATACTAAAGAATTTAGCGAAGAACCATATTCCAAATTAATTAGACTTTAAGTTGTACAAAATTCTATTCTCTTGTGTTGTGAGTACGAAGTGACATTTTTAAATACTTGTCTAACTAATTAATGTGTACAAGTTTTTGCATACATTCTATAGTATTTACTGTACATTTCGTTATCTTTACTACTCAGTAGTGTTTTAAATATTGTTTCAGAAAATCTCTATACATACACAACATAGAAACTAATTTATTACACTTACATTTCCTGTATATTAAAGATAAAAAAAAAAGAGATATATAAGCCATGGATTACCAAAGATATTCTAAAACTTATGGAACGACGACGCCTTTCAAAAAATCAACATGAACGCTACGAAGAATTCAATCGCTTAATTAAACAACACATAAAGGAGGCGAAAGAAAACTGGGTCACAAGCGAATGCGAAGAGCCAAAAAGTTTGCACAGACTCCACGATAGCTTCAACTTCCACAAGAAGCTGAAACAAGTAACAAGACTAAATAAGAACAATCTACTCTTAGTTCTCCAGAAGAAACAAGACAAATTAATTTTAGACCTAGGTGAAATGAAAAATACATGAGAAAATTATGCTGTGAATCTCTTTAATGACAGTAGAGAAACCAATATACTAACTATCACCGGCCAATTAAGTGGACCTGTATTAGTGGAGGTTGAAGTAAAAATAGCGATGAGCAGACTGACAAACGGCAAGACACCAGGACATGACAAGGTGTATGCTGAGGTTGTGAAGCAGGTCGACACAAAACTGATCACACACCTTTTCAATAGAATCTACGAAACCGCACAAATTTTAAATGATTGGCTGAGATCAACATTTGTAACCATCCCTAAAAAATATAATCCTAGCCGCTGTGAAGACTTCACACTTTTAAGCCTAAGGAGTCACACCCTCAAAGCCTTTTTAAGAATAATACATTCCAGAATTGTGCGAAGAAATAAGTGGGGAAACACAGTTTGGACGTTTAAAAGGTTTGGGAACGAGGGAAGCATTATTTTCAATGAAACTTCTTATACAAATATGTTACGACCAACAATAGAATATATTTATATGTTTTATTGACTCTAAACGGCTGTTTGACAATGTAAAGCATGACTTTCTGATGCAGTGACTTCATGAGATTGGGATAGAAATAAGGATGTACGAATAATAAGATAGCTATACTGGAATCAATCTTCCAAGATTAAAATTAATAAGGACATTTCAATTAAACCTTTCAGTATCTTAAAGGGTGTTAGGCAGGGGTGCATACTGTCGCTAGTATTAATTAATATCTACGCAGAGAAAATATTTCAGCTTGCTCTAGAAGATAAATGCAGAGGCATAAAAGTTAATGGAAAGTATAAATAATATTCGGTATGCAGACGATATCACAATAGTTGCCAATAACATAGAAGATCTGAAAATTCTAATCAAAAAGCTTAATGATAGTGGTGAGGAGTATGGTCTACGTATAAATATTGCGAAAACCAAAATGATGGTGATTAGTAGACACCCCCAAGAGATGCATCTCTCTTCATAAAGGATCAAGAAATTGAAAGTGTTACTAAATTCAAATATCTTGGTTCTGTCGTCAACAAACGATGGAATTATGATCGGTAGGTTAAACTGCGGATTGGCATGACAAAGGATACTTTTCTAAAGTTGAAAAATATGCTACTTCAAAGACAATTGCCACTCGCCTTGCGCCTATGAGTAATAAAATGCTGTATCTAACCGGTCCTCTGATATAGTGTAGAGACATGGTTGTTAAAAGTGAGTTCATTGCATCGTTTCGAAGCTTTCGAGCTATGGATACTGTGACATTTGCTACGAATTTCATGGACAGAACATCTAATCAATGAAGAAGTGCTTCGAGGGGCCGGGGTGAACAGGCAACTACTTAATCACACAAACAATTGTGTTTGGGACATATATTAAGAGGTAACCGCTAATCTATTCCAAAACTTATTCTTCAGGGAAAAATGGTGGGTCGGTGAGGACCCGGTAGAAAGCAGTACTCGTGGCTCCGGAATATTAGGGACTGGTGTAAAGTTACGGACGCTGTGTCCATTTTACGACTAGCAGAGAATAACAACCTCAATATAAACTGAAGAAATGTTATAGAGATCCCGACGTGTGTGAATACATGGAACAGGAAGAAGAAATATTTTAAATATTGTTTCAAAAAATCTCTTTACATATACAACATGAAAACTAATGTTACTACATAAAACATTTCCTGTATAATAAAGATTTTGTCTCTTTCATTTGTAAGTAAACGAAAATTTATTCTTGTCACGACAATTTTTTTATACAGTCGGAACATTTTAGACATGTTAAACTAGGGCGACATGTATTTTTATACTTGAGTTATGCAAAAATTTGCAAAGGATTTATGGGGTTTAGTGTTGTCTTAACACTTGGAATCCACAACAGGTGGATCAAGACATGTATTCTATAAATTTCCGGATATATTTTACTTTGTCTTATTTAAAAATTCTGCACACAGCCTTTTTGCATATAAATGATATAATATGATATCGAGTTAAAGATGTATTTTGACTATATTCAATTTCTAATTTTCACGTGTATCTATTAACCATATCTTAATTCCCTTGAGCTTATTGTTCCGAAGATTCCTTCTTTCCAGGCCTTCTCTTTTTTAAGGTTTTTGCGCTTTGGTGACTATCTTACCTGATCTCTTTCAGTATCAGTCATCAAACAACCATACACATTCATTCGTTTTCGTACATCTTCACTTCGAATTTTGTCCTTTCTGTAGGTTCCTATCGATTGTCTGAAAATATCCTTTTCCTTCGAATTAAGCTCTCTTTGGTTGTTTTTTATCCATGTGATATTTCTGCGTCAAATTGGAAAACACTTAAAAACCGTTTTATAAAATTCTGCTTCTTTGCAATCTAGTGGCCGCAGACAATTGTACATTTTACTTGCATTATGCTTTTATTAATCTTTCATGTCTGTTGCTGTTGTATTCTATTTTTTGTTTATAATTCACATGTTTTGTATTCCCCTGTAATTTTTGGGGCATATATTCTAGATCATCTATATCATTTGCTACAATAACTTGGTTATCGGCTCTGTACAAGAAACATGTTTCTTTTAAGTCAGAGCTGATACCCATTCCTTCTACATTGTCGAATAGGTTACAAGTGTTTTTCGTGTGCTAGGTGTTATTTGTAGAAAAAAAAACAAGAGATTTGCAATAGACTTTGCTTCAAGAATACGGCACCCCAATGGAAATATTAAACATTGTTTTTAACGAGGCTTCTACCAATAAAACAAACGCAGAGTGTGTCGCGTAGAACATGCTAGGTGGACAAAATTCATGTTATGATTTCCAAGAAATCTTATTTGCAAAACGTAAACAACACCACCAAACCCCGAATTCCGAGAAAAGGTTGTTTATCAAATTTGCAAGTGGCGAGTCATAAGCGTCAGAAGTCAGGTAATGAGTTTAATGCAGCTCTTTCAATCAATCAGTTGCAATTTAGCGACACTTTCGTGCACATCTTATAGTGACATATTGTAATATTGTGAAAGTTTTTGTGATGAATATTAATACTGAGGGTAGGTACTATTTTTTAATGTATTTTTTTAATCAGAATCTATTAATTTGAATTTTTAGTATTTTTTTTAAATAGCCTATATATTTTAGCATGTTTTTAAAAAAAAAAAAACTTTGAAAGTTCAGAATATACAGACATTCACCTCTATCCGGGCTAGTTTTTAGATATTACACAGAAATAACTTTATTCTTCGTAAAAATACACATATTGTTTAGCACACTTCAGTACAACATGTTTTTTTTTTTTTTTTCCAGAACACGTTTACTCTATTTCAAGGGTAGCCTTTTTTGAGGAGTGGTTGAAACACACGAAGAATGAAAAAAACTCGCGTGTATATGACTTTCTTTCTTCAAAATTTCACTTTGGTGACATTACTGAAAGCAGCCAAAAAGAAATAAAGTTGAAGATATCCAACTTGTCTAATAAGTTTGGTGCCAAATGGTTGGCTTCAGGAAAGTCGAAGGAGCGTTTTTTAATTAAAAATAAGAATTGGTTGGATGAAGCAGACATACAGTTTACTGCGAGTTCTTTTGCGCCACAACCTTCAACATCAAGTGAGAATGTGACTCCTGCAGGAAGACCTCGCAAAGATTTCGAGGAATCGTCGTTTAAGACGAAGAAACGTCGCGTCGTGCATCTCGTAGAATCCCGAAGTGTCAGTGAATTGGTGACTGCTGCCGAAATTGCTGTGCGTTCAGCAGGGCAAAGGAAAACTGCCAATGTGATTAGAGACATTAGTGAGAGCCCAGATAATATTATTAAGTCTAAAAATACCAGTTCCGTTAATCCTAGGCAATTAAGTAGTGACGAAGCCTTAGCTTACTATATAGATTCTAAGTCAACAACGCATTCTTACAAACAAACGAGGAAGTGGTCCATGAAGGCGGGGCATAATGTGTTTCCGTCATATTTTAGTTTAAAAAAGTCCAAACAGGCCTGTTACCCTGCAGAGGAGCACATTGCTATAACAGAAACTCGTGCAGAAATAAAATTTGCAAGCCTTATTAAATAAAACAGTGGAACGTCTAGTATTAGCACAGAATGAAGTTATCAGCAGTGTGCTCCCAACAAGTTCATCGTTTACACTTGTTAGTAAATGGGGATGTGATGGAAGCTCTGGGCACAGCACATACAAACAGAGATTTGAGAACACTGAATATACGGACCAGTTTCTTTTCGCATTTTCTTTAGTTCCCCTTAAGTTATATGATGGGTCCAAAATTATTTGGCAAAATCCTCGGCCTTCATCAACTTTGTATTGTCGCCCAATCAAATTTACATTTGCCAAAGAAACGAACGACTTCACGTTAGTGGAGGCAAATAGATTGTGGGAAGAAGTTAATGCTCTTCTTCCAACACTAATCAACTTTGGTGATTCTCAAATCTCTGTAAAACACGAACTTTTGCTGACAATGACAGACGGAGAGGTGTGTAACGCCTTAACGGAAACTAGTTCATCCCAAAAGTGTTTCATATGTGGCGCCACCCCCAAGACGATAAACGATGACCCCGCGATGTTTAACAGCAATCAAGAACATTTTGGCTTTGGTTTATCTACACTTCATGCTTGGATTCGTTGCTTCGAATGTCTTTTACATATCAGTTACAAGTTGAATATTAAGAAATGGCAGGCTAGAAGCAACGAAGACAAAGCAGATATCAAGGTTCGTTCCGAGGAAATCAAATTGAAATTTAAGAACGAGATGGGACTAATTGTAGATAAACCAAAGCCACGATTTGGTTCTTCAAATGATGGAAATACAGCCCGTCGCTTTTTTAAGAATGCTGAGATGAGTGCTCAGATCACAGGGTTGGATGTTACAATTATAAAAAAGTTTGATGTTATTTTGAGAACATTGTCTTCTGGATTCGAGATAAACTTAGTTGAATTCAAAAAATTTTGTCTGAAACCAGAAAACATTATCTTAGTCTCTATTCGTGGTACTGTATGCCTGCTACTGTGCATAAAATATTAATTCACAGCACAGAAGTCATCAAAGCGGCATTGCTTCCAATTGGGCAGCTTTTCCGAAGAGGCTCAAGAAGCACGGAACAAAGATTGCCGCAGATTTAGGGAGTACAACACCCGCAAGTGCTCGCGTGTTGCCACAAATAGAGACTTACTGTGCATGTTAATTATAACATCTGATCCTTTGATCAATAGCCTTCGAGAGATTCTCAAAAAAAAGCCGAAAAAAAATGTACAGGATGTATTAAAGTTAATTGTAAGCCCTAGCATAGAAGAGTCAAGATTGGAATCGTCATCATATTGTCGCACAATGCCACAAAATAATGACGATTATACAGTAAACGACTCATCAGAAGACTCTGATGATGATTATTAGGTTCAGCTACTATTTTTAGTTATGTAGTGCTTGTACTAAGCATGTAAACCTTGACTTGTAAATTTTTCTTTATCAATAAATGAGTATTTTTATTTTACATATAATTACAGTCAGTGTCATTATGCTAAATTTATTACAGAGCATTTATAACATTTATTTTAAAATTAAACAAAAACAATTTTTGACTGGAATTTTCAAAAACAATTTTTTTTTGAACCGAACAGCAAGAAATATGTACCTTAAAAAAATCAAAAACATTTTAAAATACCAACTACTTATGTATGTATAATGCACAAGTTACCTACCTGAAAGGCAGGTATTATTTGAGTTTATCCTTTTTGTGTCAATAAAACTAAGTAATATGGATTAATTGTTTTATTTTTAATTAACAAATGCAATAAATGATTTTTCATCTGGTTATTATTAAAAATAATAATACAGTGTCTTTCATTTAGTTGCACATTCAAGTTTGTAGAAAAATTCGTGCACATACGCAGAATATTTTGTTTTTGTTATACAATGTTTTGTGTAGCTGGACAAAAAATACAGGTAAGCGAAATGCAGCTAAATGAAAGACACTGTATTATAATTTTTAATTCTAATAACCATACAAAATACCCTTGCCCTTTAGTTCCGTTATCTACCTGCTAAGCTGATGCAATCCTACCGCGATACGCAAGGGTGGCTGTATTACACAAATTTTATCGATATTGAGTACCTGCGGTAAATTGTGAATAAAACCCACATTTATTAACCGATTTTCATGATTAATACCTTATTTTATTTTCCAGATACGCAGCTGTCAGAAAAATGTATAATATTTTGTTTTTCTTTTGTTATTGCGCTTTTTTACCGAAAAAAAAAAAATAATGAATTTTACACGAAAAAATTTTTTTTTCTCTCCATTAATTTCTAAATAACTCCAAAACGATAAAAGATAGAATAAAATAATATTCAATCAACTTTAATAAAATTTTGTTACGCATTTTTTAATGTTTTATTTATAAAAATCTGACAAGTTGTTCCTGAGTTATCGTTAAATATGTCTGCGTAGCTGACTAATTTAGGGGAAAAAATTAGCCACGCCCATAAAAAAAACCAACGCCATGAATTTTTTCTTAAAATAACTTAATATGCCTAGAATATACATAAACAATTGAAATAAGTGAAAAAATAATTTTGTCCAGCTAACTTGTACTAGTCGACACACTGTGAAACGGTGCGAACATTTCCAAGAGAGTCGTGAAGACATTGAAGATGGCAAGCGTCCTAAATACTCCAGCACATTAACAACCGATGACAGTTTGTTTGTTATTTTTGGCCAAAAGCAACAGCGTTATATTACCTCAGTCTTCATATTCAACAGACATGGTCATCTGTGATTTTTTATGACTCTCGAAGATGGAAAAAACCATGAAAGGACGAGGTTTTCGCAACATTGATCAGATAAAGAGGAGTCAATAAGGGAGCCAAATGTCATAGCGAAAGCCAAATGCCATAGCGAAAATTGAGTCCCAGAAGTACTTCGAAGATTGAAAAAAGTGCTGGATAAGTGTATTATATCTGGTGGGGCTTACTTTCAAGGGGACAAAATTAATATACCTGAATAAGTAAAGAGTTTTTGGAGCAAATGAAAATTCCGAGTGGGTCAAGCCTCGTATATAAAATTTAACGTCTGCATGTACGTGATAACCCTAGAATAAATGATTTAATTTTAATCTAGTTTTCTTTCACGTAAGCACTTGTTAGGCTTATAAATACGATATATGGTTCAAGTTCATTAAAAATACGCAAAAAATCCATGTATTGGCTTATCGGATGAAAACTGTCAGTTTAGCACTAAAACTACTGGTGGTCCAAGAATAATTAGCAACTCAAAGATGCCGTCCATCACTACCCAAACTAGGATATGTCAAGTTTCGCTCTATTTAAGATCTAGTTGGGTTTTGGAATAGGTGTATGTAGTGTACACCGACTTCTTGAAAGCATTTGAGTATCAATCATCTGGTAATTTTGAAGAAACCCAATTTCTTTAGGTTTATTGTCTCATATATTTATATTCATTAGTTCTCCAGGAGCTATCGCACGTTTAGGAACCATTTTATTGGTTACAATGCCTTGAGCTCTGAAGCATTAAAGCATCAAGAGTCCTCGAAGAATCTAACTTAGAACCTTTATTATTTTCACTTTTTATCAATAACTTGTCTTGGACCATTATATTGAAATTAATTTTCTTCGCGAACAAGTTAAAAATATATTGTACTATCAGAGACTCTAGTGGCTGCGGGATACTTTAACAGCAGCCAGATATGCAACATTAATGGTTATGTTGTATTCACAAGAGCATAGTCCAGTAGATTAGATTAGAACTTACTACATCAACGATATTTAATTACCACGCTATAATATGACTGAAGAAAGAGCCGTAATGCTTAATAGCAAACTCCGCTTTACGCTTTACCTATATTAAGTTCGCATTCTGCAATGAAGATCCTGGGCATAAAAATGTTATTCCATGGTCTGATATATATTGAATGCATGGCTTGACCATTGAGAACGTACAAAGAAAGTTTTTACCACTGGCGTTTTTTTAAACTAAATGGTATTTATTCACCAATGAACTCCTATAGTAATTTACTTTTCTATACATTTAATTTCAAATCTCTAAATTTCAGAAGAGTCCTCAAATTTCCTTATTTTATAACTGTGTTAATTCTATATGTTTATTTTCGATAATAAATTTTTACATTTTTTATAATAACTCTCGAGTTTTTCAGCTTTATATTGTGTATAAGTGACTGATTTATATAATCACTAGTAACTTAAATATGATAGCTTCTTTGTGGGGGATAAATGAATGCTCTTTTAAAGCAACTCATTACTACTGTTAGGACCGATTCTTCAGAAATCAATTTATACACTTGTAGCAGATGAAAATAACACGTATCCTGAAAAGTTTTTGGTCTAGCTACTTAAAACACATTTTTTTGCAAAGTTCGAATTTAATCATTAAGAACGATACAATCAGTCCAACGCTTTTCTAACATTTCTATACCTTTCTTGTAGAAGGATTTGTCTTTGCCTTCAAAATAGGCCTCAGTTTCGGCGATAACTTCTCTGCTGGAGCCAAATCGCTTTCCCGCGAGCAATTTTTTGAGGTCTGCGAATAGTTACTAATTGCTAGGAGCCAAGTCGGGAGAATACGGCGGATGAAGAAGCAATTCGAATTTGAATTCTAGCAATTTTGCCATAGTAATCATTGACTTGTGATACGGTTCATTGTCCTGATGAAAGAGCACTTTTTTTCTTTGTTCATTTGGGACCGTTTCTTTGCGATTTCTACTTTCAAACGCACCAATAACTTTATATAATATTCGCTATTGATGGTTTTTCCCTTCTCCGCATAGTCGGGCCAAAACCATCCCAGCTGACTGTTGTGTTTTTGATCACTTCGGGCGGCCTTCACCGGTTGTTGTACACTCAGCTGACTGCCGATTTGATTCCGGTGTGTAACGGTGGATCCATGTTTCATCCAACAAAACAGCACTTAGAAAGTCATCAACAGCACTTAAATCATCAACGTTATTGTTTTTGGTCTACTGTGAGCAAACACGGAACCCCATTTTGAAAAGAGCTTTCTCATGCCCAAATGTTCATGCCAAATATGACCAACACGTTCTTATGATACCTTTAGGGTGTGAGCTATCTCATGCAATTTCACTTTACGGTCATCCAAAACGATTTTGTGGATTTTTTATGTTTTCCAGTGTAACCACCTCATTTGGGCGTCGAGAGCGTACAGCATCATTTGTATCTGTACGACCGCGTTTAAATTCAGCATACCACTAAGTGATGAGTGATTTTCCAAGGGCAGAGACTCCGTGATACTTATCAAGCCATTGCTTTGCTTGAACGGTATTTTTTTCCATCAAAAAACAGTGTTTAATCAACATACGAAATTCGATTTTTCCATTATTTTGAAAATATCAAAAGTAGCGTCACTAAAACCACTGTAACCTCTAAACTAATCGCCGAAATATCATGAAATTTTGACACGTATCATTTGAAGGTTGGTACTTCCTAAAAATTAGATGGATTTTTTGAAAAGGGCGACATCTATGTTTCAGGCCAAAAACTTTTCAGCCTACGTGTTATATAGGATGTCCCAAAAGGTATGGTCAAAAATAAAGGATCTAGTAGATTGAAACCAAGATAAGATCAGAAGTTCCTATACAAATGTCTCCTATCTCCCTCCCTTAGGGAGCTACAGCCACCCAAATGGGGAGCCTGGAGATGGGTTTTCATTGAATATTTCAGAAATAATTAAAGATAAAAACATGAAATTCAGGTTCTAAAGTAAAGCTTATGTGCTGAATCGGAGTTTTATCTTATAATCGTCGATAATTCAACTGGTGCGTCAAAAGTAGGGGAGGGCATGGTAAAAATGGAATAAATTTTTATGCAATAACTTTTATAGCATTTTCGCGTCGGATTAGGGAAGCTTGAGATCTTTCGCGAAAAAAAAGTACTCTTAGTTTAACACGATTGGACTTAACAATTCCGAGTTAAAATCGATAAAGGATTTCCATATCAGAAAAAGAGCCTATTACCTGGCTTCTGTAGGGTGCAATGATAATTAATCAAATGTCAACACACAAGTCAAATCTGAAAATTCAAAAAATTGCGGTCGATTTCATTATGCCAAATTTTACTTTTGTCGAGTATACGGATATGCATTTAATGTATGGCTTAGCTAGTGAAGCGGCTCGCCTTTAAAAAAATACTTACCTGATCGCAGAACTATTGAACGAGTTGATCGCAATCTGCGGGAATCAGGTTTATTGTGTCTTGCCTTTTCAAATTGGGTGCTTATTATTGGATATCTTATACCAAAACCTCGAGGAGTAGGTCCTCCAAGAACAGCTCGTACGATTGAAATGGAAGAAAATATTTTGGACCTAATAACAAACGATCCAACTAATAGTGTAAGAAAATTGACAGCACTACTTCATACTTGCAAATCGTCGGTGCACAGGGCACTTCAAAAGCAATTAGTCCATCCCTACAATTTCCAAAAAGTTCATTCTATGTCACCCGATTATTATCGAATGCAGTTCGCTAATTGGTTTCTACAAAAGCAACGAGAAGATAATACATTTGTAAGAAAAGTGCTTTTTACAGATGAATCGAGATTTTCTAGGGATGGTGTAATAAACTCCCATAATCTTCACTTATGGGATGAGGATAAGCCACATGCGATAATTCAGACTAAAAACCAACATAAATTTTTGATAAATGTCTGGAAGGGAATTATCAGGAATTATTTGACTGGACCGTATGTCAATGACGGGCGGCTAAATGGTGAGAAATTTTTGTAATTTCTTCGACATTTAAATAATTTATTAGAAGTTCCGTTACCAACCATATATGGTTAATGCACGACGGTGCACCACCACATTTCAGCAACATTGCTAGGGGATATTTAGATAACCAGTTTCCCAATCGTTGGATAGGTTCGGGTGGGCCAATCCCGTGGCCACCCGATCACCAGATCTAAATCCCTTAGACTTCTTTCTATGGGGCCACCTTTAATATCTTGTTTAATTGACTCCAGTGCAAACTAGAGAAGAGCTGTTAGGAAGAATTTTCTTTCACTGTGCTGAAATAAGGAATAATCCCGGCATGTTCTTTAGAGTTCAAAGGGCTTTTCTCACTAACTTAACGAAATACATTACTGTCCAAGGTGCCCACATCGAACATATTCCCTAGTTGAAATTACGCATGGATCTCAAGCCTCCTTAATCCGACGCGAAAATGCAATAAACGTTATTGCAAAAAAAGTTAAGTCCATTTTTACCACGACGTCCCCTACTTTTACGATTATAAGGTAAAATTCCAATTTACTACATACTTGAGAACTTGAATTTCATGTTTTTATCTTTAACGGTTTCTGAAATATTCAATGAAAACCCATCTTCAGGCTCCCCATTTGGGTGGCTGTAGCTCCCTAACGGGGGGAGATTGGAGACATTTCTATAGGAACTTCTGACTTTATTTTGGTCTAGTCTACTAGATCCTTCATTTTTGACCATATCTTTTGGGACACCCTGTATTTAAATACGATAGTATGTTTATATTTTTAACACGATTCAAAAATGGAGGTCCTCAATTCAATACTCCTCAAGCTCCTTAATCCGACGGGAAAATGCAATAAACATTATTGCAAAAAACGTTAAGTCCATTTTAACCACGACGTCCCCTACTTTTGACGCATCGCTTGAATTATCGACGATTATAAGGTAAAATTTCAATTTACTACATACTTGAGAACTTGAATTTCATGTTTTTATCTTTAACGGTTTCTGAAATATTCAATGAAAACCCATCTTTAGGCTCCCTATTTGGGTGGCTGTAGCTCCCTAACGGGGGGAGATTGGAGACATTTTTATAGGAACTTCTGACCTTATTTTGGTCCAGTCTACTAGATCCTTCATTTTTGACCATATCTTTTGGGACACCCTGTATTTAAATACGACAGTATGTTTATATTTTTAACACTATTCAAAAATGGAGGTCCTCAATTCAATACGTATATATTATTATTACCCAAATGTATTATTTTCTGTACTATATACAGCTCCGAACTGACATAATAAATGTATGTATATATGTCTGTATGTATGTATATTTGTTCTCAAATATCTACAAATCTACTGGACCGAGATTATTGAAACATTTTACGTTGAATTAGGTATTATTTAGCTTAAATTATAGTGAAAAACTATTCAAATTGATCTTTTAGTTGAGAGGTTATCCTCCGATTTTCAAAAATAGCCAAAAAAAAGTTTTGCGTCGAACCAAACAAGGAATCAGTTAAAAATGAAGTCTCTTAGCTAGAGGATAGGAAGGTAAGCCTGCTTATTCCCCTGCCTGCCTATCTGAGGCAGGTAAACAGGTAAACGATTAGCGTACTGGGTATGAAATTCCTTTTCTCCCTCTGCCGTACTTTCATATTTGCTTCTCTTTCTTTTATTTTTAGGAACACAAATAGCAATTATTTAAAAATTTAAAAAACATTCTTGACTTACTTTTCTTAGAAAGGCAGGAAAAAAAAGTAAAATAGAAAAATAATAATCCAACTGACTTCTCAAAAGTGGTAGGTATCAAAATAAAGCACAAAATAATAGTTTCTCTTAATCTTAAAATTTTGGTACGTTACTGCACGTGCTCATAAAAGAAATTATAATTGGCAAAAGAGATCTTCACTGGTCACATTTTAAACGAGAAATCTAAGACATGTAAGCAATATGTAGTTAATATTTACTAGGCAAAAATATAATAGGTAAACACATAAAATTAAGAACAATTTTGCAGTCAGCCCTACACTTCTACCTAAGAAGTACGTAAATCACATGGTTAAATTCGCAAAACCAAGAGTGAAATATCAATTATCTCGACCGGTTAACTAAACTCTTCTGCGTGGCAAAAACACACGGTGGCGGGACACGCGTGTAGCGTCGTAAGAATATGGTAAACCTCTTTGCTTCTCGACCTGTCTGTAGCAGTTGTATAATCGCGACTCGCGCCTATTTTATTTAATTTTGTGTGTTTAAGTATTATATTTTATGTATCAGATAAAAATTATATATTGTTTATATTTCTTGCATTTTTATTTTTTTCAGGTTGACAGGGTTCTTTAACTAATTATATTTGTATTTTCTAAGTACGTGGGTACTAACGTTTTACTATTTAAAAAAAATATATAATATTTTTATGCTTTTATTTTGTACTTCCTATCACCTTGGAGAAGTTGGCTTAGTTATTATTTTCATTAAGATGAATTATAGTCAAGCATTCTCGTACCTCCTGAATGTAACTCATAAGTTATTTTTTAACTAAACTAAATTAAACTAGTAAATGGTTTAGTAAATAACAAACTTTATCTTAGGGCAAAGCTTGAAACGAATAATTATTATGACATGCGTGAGTTAGAAATAATTGAATTTAATATATGAATAGCACTAAGACAGAATAATGCGCTTGGTATTTTAGTTTGACTGTAATATACGACGATGCATTTAATTTGAGGCCTGTACACATATTTGTGGTAAAGTTTTGGCGACACTTAAAATATGACTAGGAATTAATTTACTTAAGTTCATTAGTATGTTTATAAAACAATCTAAAATGTGCCAGGTTTGCCTTGTTGTTTATTATTGCTATAAATTTTCATGCATTTATATTTCATTACTTTATATATATATATATATATATATATATATATATATATATATATATATATATATATATATATATATATATATATTCTCCGTACGGATTACCAACATATTCAAGAAGGGAATGCCACCGTTTGATTATTCTATAACCAGCATATTCAATTCACCAAAGAAGAATCAAACGGTGGCATTCCCTTCTTGGATATGTTGGTAATCCGTATGGATAACAACGTTCTAAGAACTACATGGTACGTACAGAAAACCATACTGCTCAAACAGATTCATTAGTTTTTCCTCATACCACCCAATGCGATCCAAAATAAACCTCATAATAGGTATGAAAACTAAAGCAGTCAAATTAACCCACCCAGATTACAGAGATGAGCCGCTCAGAAAACTTAAGGGCTTTCTACTTGACAATTCCTACCCAGTTCATTTAATTAATAAATTTCTTTTTAGTACATCTTATAACATCTCAGAAAATATAATAACATATCAATCACAACCTCAAACACTTACTACACAACGCTCAATACAAAGTAACAACCAAGAAATTCATATTAATCATTCCTCTACTCAATTACACAATCAAAATTTTTATTTCTCTCTTCCTCATATTGGCAATTTGACGGATAGACTTATTAATATTTTCAAACCGTTTAATTTCAAAATTACTAAAAGACAAATTAAAACTATTTCTAAACTGTACACCAAAACCAAGACGCCTCTTCTAAAAAATGAAAATTGGAACGTAATTTACAAAATACCTTGTTCAAATTGTAATAAGGTGTATATAGGTCAAACCTCCAGAAATTTGAAGGGTAGGATTACATCACACAAAAGTGACTGCAGATGTAATGTACAATCTTGTGCTTTAGCACATGTCATTAACAATGACCATCGGATGAGCTAGGATGAGACTGAGGTCCTGGATCGCTCTGATTCTTACTACAAACGAATTTTCTTAGAAATGGCCCATATTAAACGGGAACCCTAAACCATTAATAAAAAGAGTGACACCCAGGGACTCAGTTCCATATACAGTTACATCCTCAAATTAGAATTTGAAAAATACCATTCACTAATAGATCGTCCTGCAGCAGGCGAATAACACATAGACAAAATGTTTTTTCCATCCAATCATTCTATTACATTATATTATCTATTTTACATATATTTTTATTTTCCGAAAACTGTAAGGCATTGTTTCTTTCTGTTATCCCCCGTATGCAGGTTGACACATGCGCTATTAAAATAAAAAAAAATCTACATTCTCAACTATTATTTCTATCTTTATTCATTACACTATTTGCTATGTAAATAAGTTTTAAACTAAAAGCATATCTCAGATCGTAACGAATCAATACCTTCTATCTTTCTTTACCACATAAAAGTTATATCGGTCTATCACACTCCATCTTTACCGACAAAAATTGATAATTTTTTGTTAATTTACTGGTTTACGGGATTAACAGAGAGTACCAAACCACTTTGGTAAGTCAATCATTTTTCTATTTTCTCATGCCATCTTTCTTTTTTGTTTTTTCAACCATATTAATGTACTTAAAAAAGTAATTTTTCATTTGACAGTATAAAGAAAAGAGAAAATTTTGTCTTTCCAGATGTCCTGAAGAAGAAATAAATATGATTTCGAAAGCTCGACTAACAAAAAAGGTTGTTTCATTACTCAAGGCCGTAAATATTTAAATACAGACTGCAGCCCCACTAAATTGAGAATATATTTTTCTTAACTAGTCAGTCGCGACTACTCCTGTCTTTATATATATATATATATATATATATATATATATATATATATATATATATATATACATATATATATATATATATATATATATATATATATATATATATATATATATATATATATATATTAAATCGATGTGGAAGGTATTTTGAGACACTTTAAGTTAAGTGTCTCGACCTCTCTATTAGCGGATATGAAAGACATATTAATTTAACTTGCATTATATATATATATATATATATATATATATATATATATATATATATATATATATATATATATATAAATAGAATCGATGTGGAAGGTATATTGAGATAATGTAAGTTAAGTGTCCTGACCTCTTTATTAGCGGATAGGAAACACATGTAAGTTTGACTTACATTTTAACCTTCAGGCCCGTATTCATCGTCATTCCTTGAGTAGCTTCTAGATTTTCAATTTACCTTAAGTGATCCGCTTCATTTTATAGTGGAAAAATCACGTCTTGAAATCAACTTGGGACCTAGACGTGTTTCAAGGCAGTCAATTTATTTCAAGTGATGATTTTCACTTCATAGTCGGAAAATATCGCCTCAAAATTCTCCCAAGGGTTAGAAAGATTTAGAGCTCATTTCAGCGATATTTTAAGTCTATATTTTTAATTATAATATAGTTTTTCTGTTTTAGATTATTGTTCACATTGTGTAAAATTTATTTATTCACATATATAAATACGATAACAAGTAAAGTCATATAATTTCGTAGCAATATATGGTTCTCCAAAAAACTTTTTAAAAGATAAATTTAATAGTTAGTGGAGATACAACAAGATTGGAGTTAGGTTTTTAGAAGTGCACTATTCAACATCAATAACAGTTTCACCATGGTGCGTTCTTACTAGTTTACTAATATTAAATTCGCCAGAATACATACAATATTGCAATTTGAAAAGGTTTCAAAGCATCCAGTTTGGAGTGGAAGGTATAATTGCGGTAAAAAAAACAACCTTTAACTCACTTAAGAATTATATGTTATAGAAAATGCTACGACACTTAGCCAGATAAAATTTAACTTTAAAATAGGAAATATAACAAATTAAACTATGGGAGTTCCTTAACAGGTACTAAGTGCATAAGAAGCTCAGAATTTTTCCCTATGTTAACAGTTATCACTATATGAAGAAACCTAAGGACAGATTATGCTCCATATAAGATTGATGTAAGAAAAAATTAGTGGTAATTTTGAATGATGTGAAAAATTAATTCGAATTACTTTGGTCACTTCAATTCAAAAACTTAAATTTTATATGTAACTTTATTTGTAATTTAAAAATGTGAGATACTGAAATCAAAATGTAGTAAATATAATAGTACTAAGTATATATTGGGAATGTTGAATCTTTTGTAGTATATATAAGTACTATACCAAACACTTTATTTTTGCTTCATCAGAAGCGATGATTGGCCAGTTAATCAACACTCCTGATGAAGCTAACCCGCATAAATAAAGTGTTTGTTGTTTATAATTAGTTTCGTTTTTCATTAAAAAACTATATCTTAGAAACATAAAACCTGTAGAAGGAACGTATCTCTCAAAAAATTCTTGCAATTTACAATTGATTTACTAAATGGGCCTCCATATTTGCTAAATCATAAAAAGTTATATTCGAAGTAAATGACACAATACAGCCCTGCCTGACTCCGGCTTCTACAATAAAGGGGTCGGAAAAAGAATTATTCAGTTTAATTCTGCCATTTGTGTTCTCATACAAGAATCGCATAAGGTTTACAAGATGTATAGGTGTTCCCACGCTGATTAGAATCGACCAGAGTTTGTTCTATTGTATGCAGTAGAAAGCCTTAGAGTAGTCTATAAAACAAATATAGGTTGTTATTTGGAATTCCTTGACTTTTTCTATTATCTGGCGTATGTTGAGAATTTGTTCTCTAGTCTCTCTTCCTGGAATGAAGCCTGTTTGTTCGGTAGCTATTTGCGGCAGCAGAAAAGTTTTGAGTCGTTCATTTAGAATCCAGAGGAACACCTTAGCAGCATGTGACACTAGAGCGATTGTTCTATAGCTGTTGCAATCCAAAGAGGATCCTTTCTTATGCAAGGGTATAAATGCAACTTCGCACCAGTCTTTCGACCATCTTCCAGTTTCCCATACCTCATTACACAGTTGATGTAACATAGTAACGACGGTTTCTCCCATCATCTTTATTATTTCCGCAGTGATCTCGTTAGTATCTGCTGCTTTTCTATTCTTTAACCTTTGAATAGCCTTGCTGACTTCAGACTGAAAAATGCGGCTTCTTTGTTGAAACTACAGTCACCCACTAATTAAGCAACAAAAAGTTCTTTACAGTAATCCTTCCAAACGCAATGATTCCGGGCATGTCGGTGACTGTTCTACCTCCCTTATCTCTGATTACTTGTGTTTTAGATTTTAATTCTTTCGATGGGTATTTTACCTTTTTATAAAGTTCTTGTGGTCGATTGTTCGTAGCATGTTGTTCTAGCTCTTCACATATATTATTCAAGTAAGCGTTTTTGTTCTTTTTACAAGCCACCTTGATTTCTTTATTGATTGATCTGATTCTGTCTTGACGATCCGATGTGTTGTGTACTCAAAACATATTTCTTCTTGTTTCTATAAGCTTTAGAGTATCGTCGGTCATCCAATGTTTTTGAGGGTGTTTTTGTATTTTTGCCGAGCATCGTGTAACAACATTTGTTATCCACTCCTTAATATCTCTTCACGTTTTGTCTATATCTTCTGTAACTTCCGGAATGTTAAAGTTAATTATTGTTAGGAAAAGAATACTGTCTGGCACTGTAATTCTCATGTTTGTGGTTGTTTTTTTAGGGATGGCTAGTTTTATTCTCATATGACCTTTTAATAACTTGTGATTTGAACCACATACCGAGCCTGAACGGGATCTTACATTCAATATAGAGGAGCTTCATCTAGAGCTAATCAGGATATAATCAATCTGATTTTTGTAGTGCTCGTCCGGTGACACCCAGGTGGAAAGTCGTCTTGAATGATGCTTGAAGGTGGTATTAGTGATAGTGAAGCTATTACTAAAAGAAAACTGAAGTAGATAATCTCCGCGTTTGTTTCTAACACCAAGCCTCTACTTGATGGAAATTCATTTCAAATATATAATAAAAGACTATTTTTAGTCAATTTCCACTGGTTTATTTATTTATTTATTTATTTTTGATGACCCGTTTCGTTGTCGATGCAGCTTCTTCGGATCTACCTTTAACACTGTCAGGTTTAGTTTATTTGAACAACATTGAATATATTTAATGTTTGCAATTTTATATTATTTATTTATTATACTATTACACCTATTTAAATTATATTTATATATGTTGGGAAAACCACCAAGAAATGGTATTAAGAGAATAAATTCAATAATGATGAATTATTTAAATCTACCTAGTCCTTAAGAAGAGTAACTGTAGTCCTTAATCGATTTATATGGAAATATATCCATGCTTTAAGGAAAGAAAACCCCCATTTAAAGACATAACCCATTTCGGCAAACCAGTAGAAAAACTGGGAAAATCTTGAAATTAGAAAAATATCAACATTGCTTACAAGACAAACAATACTATAGGTAAATTCTTCAAAATCTACAAACCGCAAATCAAGAAAGATGAAAAATCAGGGGTATATAAAAAAACCAAACATACGGGTCATGTCCTAAAACATACATAGGACAAACCGGACGAACATTTATAAAAGGAATTATAGAATACGAAAGAAATTTCATACAAAAAAAAATTTAATTCAACATATGTAAGTCTTTTTTAACTGATAATCACACGTTTAATAAGAATGACATACCCAACAAAAAGTTTTGAAAAGTTTAGAAACAGTGCAGATAAATCGATTAAGGACTACAGGTACTTAGCGTTCAGGTAGATTTAAATAATTCATCATTATTGAATTTATTTTCTTAATACAATTTCTTTGCGGGTTTCCCAATATATATCAATGTAATTTAAATAGTTGTAATAGTATAATAAATACATAATATAAAATTGGAAACATTAAAAATATCCACTGTTGTTTAAATAAACTAAACTTAACAGTGTTAAATGTAGATCGGATGGAGCTACATCGACAGCGAAATGAGTCACCAAAAAAAAATATAAACAAACCAGTGGAAATTGACATATATTATGTATTAAGTGGTATAGTTTGCATCTTCTAAAAATTTTGTAAAACATTTTAGGATGAATCTTTTTCCGAAAGTACGAGGCTGGTTTGAAAAGTCCGTGCAAAGTCCGAGAGATGGCACCACCGGCGCGTATCGAGGTCATGTTTAGTTAGTAGCGTCTCTTGAATGAACGCACACCAAGTTTCAGCCATATTGGTCTATTTCTTTGTGTTTGGCATTCGTGTGAATCAAGGAAGTGGAGTGATTTTCAAGAAATGGACGAAAAAGAATTTCGTGTGGTGATTAAACATTACTTTATGAAAGGCAAACCGCCTCAGGAGACTAAAGAGAAGCTTGATAAACATTATGGTGACTCTGCACCTTCGATTAGAACAGTTTATAAGTGGTTTCAAAATTTTCGGACTGGCCATATGGGCACAAGTGACGCTGAACGTTCTGGACGGCCTGTGGAGGTTACGACTCCAGAAATCATTGATCAAATCCATGATGTGGTGATGGATGACAGAAGAGTTAAGGTGCGTGAGATTGCTAGTGCTGTGGGCATCTCGACTGAACGGTTATATAATATTTTGCATAAACATTTGGACATGAGAAAGATATCCGCAAGATGGGTGCCGCGATTGCTCACGCTTGACCAAAAACGGAATCGTGTGAAGTGTTGCAAGGATGGTTTGCAGCTGTTCCAGAAGAATCCGGAGGACTTTAAGCATCGTTTCGTCACTGTGGATGAAACATGGATACATTACTATACTCCTGAGACCAAACAACAATCTAAACAATGGGTTACCAAGGGGGAATCTGCACCAAAAAAGGCGAAGACCGTTCCTTCGGCCGGAAAGGTTATGGCGACTGTCTTTTGGGATTCGCAAGGGATAATCCTCATCGACTATCTGGAAAAGGGTAAAAACTATTACAGGTGAATATTATTCATCGTTATTGGACCGTTTGAAAACCGAGCTGCAAGAAAAACGCCCGCGATTGGCCCACAAGAAAGTCCTTTTCCATCACGACAACGCACCAGCACACACCTCAGCAGTTGTGGTCGCAAAATTAATGGACATAGGATTCCAACTCGTTTCACATCCCCCTATTCTCCAGACTTGGCTCCCTCGGACTACTATTTGTTCCCCAATTTGAAGAAATGGCTGGCGGGACAAAGATTTTATTCAAACGAGGAGGTGATTGCAGATACTAATGGATATTTTGCAGACTTGGACAAATCCTATTATTCGGAAGGGATCAACAAACTAGAACATCGTTGGACGAAGTGTATAAGCCTAGAAGGAGACTATGTCGAAAAATAAAAAAGGTTTACCCCAAACACATAAGTAGTTTTTATTTTTGCACGGACTTTTCAAACCAGCCTCGTATAGCTAAACGAACTTTGAAACTGCTGCTCGAAAAATATCAATCGAAGTATATCCAAACCACCTTCTCATGTCCTTCAGCCAAGAGTTCTATCCTCTTCCCATCGATCGTTTTCCCTTTATTTTACTTTCAATAATTAGACGTAGCAATTCGTACTTTGGGCCAATCATTATATGTCTGAAGTATTGAGTTTGTCTTATTTTTATAGTTGTTAGTAATTCCTTCCTCTTGTTCATTATTTCCAGTACTTCTATATTTTTTATTTTCTGTACCCAGGAGATGCGAAGAAGGCGTCTATAAATGTACATTTCAAAAGATTCCAATGCCTAAGCCAGGATCAAGGATTCAGCACTCACATCCATATAATAGTACGGAGAATACATACGCTCTCGCCTCTTCTACGGTGTTTTCCCGATTTCGAGGGATTCTGCTGGTAGATTTTTCTTCGTTATTACCACCCACCTAGCTTTTCTTATATTCATAATTAATTCAAACCTTTCGCAGGCTGTTACGTGAGACATTAAGCTTATCAAGCGATAATCATCACATTTCATTGATTTTGACTTTTTAGGAACTGGAATGACAGTCGACTTTAGCCACTCAAGAGGGATTTGTTCAGTTTCGTAGGTCTTGTTAAATAAGATTACGAGTCTATTAATAAATGGACTTTCATCCCAAAATATTTTGAAGTTTTCTCCCTTTATCCCATCTGTACCAACTGCTTTTCCATCCTTCTGTAGCTGTATAGCATAACTAACTTCTTTTTTGTTATTTCTGGTGCTATACCATTATCTCAGTTTAGCTAAAAGTTTTCTGGTCTATGTCCATTAAAAGTTATTTTATATATTCCTCTCATGTCTTTATTTTATCCTTAATATCCAGTACACTTTCATTGTTTCCATTTCTCAGAATCGTTTCTTGTTTTTTCTCCAAGTTAAATGTGTTATGCTTCTCTTGCAGTTCCTCTATTTCTTGGCATTCCTCGCTTAACCAGATTTCCTGAGCTTCTCTACATTTTCGACGTATTGCTCTATTTCATTTGTTCTACTTTAAGACTTTTTGTTTTCTGTAATCGTCTTTCGTCCATCAGATTTAGTATTTCCTCTGTCATCCATTCCTGTTTTTTTTTATTCTCTGCTCGATCCATTTCTTCCTCCTTACCGCTATTAATTCATTCTTTATCTTAACCCATTGTGATTCGACACTTTCGTTTTCTGTTCTTATTAGTTTCTTAAATTTCTCATCCATTCGTTTTGATATTTGTTTTCTAAGATGAATCATAATACGGATTTTGACATCTATAAAATAATAGGTATAGAAAGTCATTAAAAAAAATTTTGTGTGATGATTTTTTCAAGCAATTTGCAGAAACAAAAGTTATAATGTACCCAATAAAGTTTTTACAGGTTAATAATATAAAATCTAATAGAAACTAAAGTAAGTCGAGATTCAATAAAGTTCGCAAAAATACTCTTTTAAACATAATTAGCAGTTAATTTCTCCTACTATAGTTATAATATTGATTTATTCAATATTACATATTCATTAGGAGTTTTAAGAGGTCTCAAAGCACTAAGTTTGGAATGAAAGCTTTGAAATTTACAAAAATTTCATTATAACCAAGAGTTATCCTTTTTAATTCGCACAAGAGCCATCTTTCATGCAAAATATTACGAAGACAAATTATCAATAATTTAAACTTATAATGAGGAAATATTTTTATTACTTTGTAATTAGTAGCAGCGGCTCAATCTCTTCGAATAGTTTTTCATTCACTGTAAGTTTATTACAAAGAGTTACAATTAGCAACAGAACTGTTCATGCTAAAAAAAAAGAAATATACAACTGAAATTACACTTGTTACTCTATTCAAAAGTTTTTTGGCTGAAAAATTTCCCTTTTAATATCTACCACGATTATTTCATGGAAAGTCATAAAAATTTAAATGATTGTGTTCCATATGGAGCTGATGTAAAAAGGTAAATGTTACGATTAGTATGGTCTTTATACAACAGAACTTAATTTCAACTTCTTTGGATACTTCCGTTTAGTCTAAATTATTTTTATACGTATATCTTTATATTTAATAATAATAAGAAAATTAGTTCATTGTTAATTCTGCTAAATAAATCAGTTAATAATTATGTCCGCTCTGTCACACCCGATTTTCCCCGAAACTTTTAGATATATAAAGTTAAAATTTGGATTAAATATAGGAATCGATAGCCCAATCACAGCCGTGCAGGTTTGAAAGTTAAATTTTGACTTAAGTGGTTAGTTTTGGGGTGTGAAATCGGAAGTGACAAAAAAAATTACCAGGTCATCGAGTGGGGTGTCAAATGAAAGCTTAACACGAAATCAAAAATAGATATGATACTTACGCACGATTTTATTTGTATTATTTTAAAAAAAATTGGCCAAAAAGAGCTGTCCCTCCCACCCTATCTTGAAAAATACTAATCAAAAATTTTGAAAAAATTCTGAAATATTCTTCATAAAGTGTAGATTGAGCAAAAATTATCACGAGTGCATTATGATTGATAATTTATCTGATATAAAAAAATCTGTGTCTTGATACACATTAGAGACCATATTAGTGAACGTATTTTTAATATACTTTTCAGTACATTACTGATACCGAGTCGCACGTTGCTTATGTATGGAGAGAATAATTTTATTTTATTTGTTTATTTATAATTAAAAAATATTCAGGTAGTAAATATTTGTTTGACATTTTTTTTACGAGATTCTAGATTGAGCAGGATAGGTTTATTGCCTATTAGATAGCTAAGATGCTATAAATATTATACATTATTGACTAAGAAGAAACGTGAAAATACATATTAAGTCTTAAGATCTATGCGTCTCAGGTACCTAATTAACTCAACTTAGGTAAGGATTTTACTTTATTTTAAAAGAAATCACTGTGCGGAACACGAATTGCGGAAGTCCGGCTTGCACTTGGCCGGTTTTTTATTTTATTTGATAAATAGCTTCAACATTAAGGATAATAATAATACTAACTTTTAATATCAACTAAATTTAAAGTAAATACCGAGAATAAATTTAGAAATCTTAATGTAGCTAAAAATCAAAAATACCGCTTAAATTTAAGAGAAAGTACAATGCTGACATTTATTCCTAAAAGAAACTGTTAAAATTGTGTAAATGTAATAGAAACGTAAAGGTTAAGCGTTGAACAAGTTACAGTTTAGTGTTGCTTCGAGAGTGTCTGCAAACAAATGTTGAAATAGATATTTCCGAGTAAAAAATATATTACATTGATGACATTTGTTATTTATTTATTTATTTTTTTTATATCAAACGCGTGTAAAACTTCTTAAAACTTTAAGGATAGCTAGAAAACAGATCTATGTTAGTTTGAAATAATATAATAAATAATTCGTATTTGAACAAATAATAATAAATCACTTAACTTTTAATACAAGCTGGTTTCCTAGAAACAATTTGATCATCTAGAAAGAAGGGCAGCTATATCTGTAACTTACAACGAACAGCAGTTAAGAGCTAAATTTCTCAAGTAAAACTTACAATGTTGTTAAAGTATGACAACTTGTTAGATGCTATTATAAAGGAGTTACAAAAAATCATTCTCATAAGAAATAGAAATGAATATGTTTGTAAAACCTTTCAATGAATAATTATTTTAACGACGATCTTATTATTAGTGAGTTTACTATGGACTTTTATAAATAAATTATGTTCTCATGAAATAAATTTGGTGCATTTCTGAACATTTTTATCATTTCTTAAACATATTTGTTAGAACACGCCTTAAAAGTTAAGAACTCATTAGGTAAAAAACGGAACTGGCTTAACTACAATATTTTAAATATTTCTTGATTATATTTTTGGTTAACACTTATTATATTAAAGATTTTAAACAGATATTGAAGTACCTGCAAACAATTTTACAAAAAATGTAGTTACAACTCTGTTTAGGCCTCGACGTTTAATAAGGTATTATTATTTGTGAGTTCTGATTGCAGACAGTCTAACTTGTCTTCTCTAAAATCTTCTTCTTTTTCGCATGACTAGGATTTCTCCTGTTTGTCTGTCTTTTATTCCGTTTCTGTTATTGTTAGTAGGTTATCTTTCCATCTCTTCTTTGCTACTCCTGTCGGTCTTTTACTGTTTGTTATTTTGTAGATGTCTGGTGCCGCTCTGTTCACGTGATTATCCCAGTTCTTTTCCTAGCCTTTATCCGTTTAGTGATACCCCGGATGCTACATTGCTCTCGTATGTGCTTATTTGTTTGTCTGTTTCGGAGTATTATACCCCATATTGTGCTTAAAGTCTTCATTTCTACATTACTTATTATCTGCTTCGTTTTTTTAGTGTCTGCTCGGGTTTCTGCCGCGTGAGTTATGATCAGTCCTACAGTTGTTTTCTATAATCTCATTTTGCTCGCTGTGAACATATGTTTATTATTCCATATGGATTCTCTTTAAAATATAAAACGAAATATCAGAAATTAGGTCTGTTCATAAATATTAAAAATTTCAAAACAATTACTAATAAAAACAAAAACTGTAAAGAACATTAAAAAATTTACCGAATATATTTATCTACTCGAAAAGTTTTAGATACCTCAAAATTTTTCTCATATTAGTATGTTAAATTTTTGAAAATTTTAGTGTTTTCGTTCAGAAAAACCTAAAGACCGTAATAAGTAACATGTAATGCATTGCATACATCCGTAACATAAGTAAAAAAGGATATCACACTTAATGCCAATCGTCCCGACCCTTCTGATGAGATAAGCTATAAACATAACCTGAAAAAAATTTGTCTAGTAAGTAATAATAAAAGTTAGCTTACTAACTATACCTCGAATAGTTACAGGTGCCTCAAAGTTAGAGTTGATTTCAACATTTCAAAAATAAGGTTAATTGAAAGATTGTATTAGAATATTTGACAAATATGACAATTGATAATTTACACGATCAGATCATACCTTGGGATTGACTACGAATACTTAAAGTTAAGACAACATACAATTTGAAATTTTAATCTCTTCTTCTAGCTCAGTAATTTATTTTACCTCAAAATGAGTATGGATACTATTTGAAACCTTGCCAAACAATAAAAGAGTCGACTAGTGATGGACATCCAATAAACATATTTTATTACGTCCTACTTATCCCTCAAAACAACATTTTTAAAAAAATGCCTTTATTACATTAAAAAAAGTATCTTGAGTAATTGTTTAAGGGTACTGTCAATTTGCTACAATTATATGTTCTTTTTTCGACAATTCACTTTGGATTTTATAACCTTAACTACAATATTAATACATTATTTTAATAACTCAAATTGAAAATAATAATAGACAATAGTTGTAGGAAAATCAACTTTTAAGCGCAGCAGAAAACGATCGTATAAATTGCCGTCCCCCAAATTAATTATCATGTAACTAATAAATAAAAAGTGCCATTATTGCCATTGTCGGTAGGTCAAATGTTTAGAAGCTACCGCCTCATTGCATTCTCGATCGATTTTAGGCTTACTGTTAAAAGAGCATTTCTTTGAAAAAGGAATGTACGCTTCCATTCGAACCATAACGACCAAGGCCAACTTTGCAAATATACCAGATTTGTATTGGAAAATCTTGCCTAGTTTAGGAGTTTCTTTACCTCCAATCGGTAGAAGACTTGATGTCGAAACCGTCATAGTCCGGAATTCATATTGGATCATCGACAAGCTAAGCAAGGCCACAACTAATTGCGAGAAATTTAGCTTAATGGTCTTGTTGGTCAGTGGTATTTGAGTACAGTTAGTTAATATTGTGGACATAACAGTCGCTAACAATGGCAATTTAAGTACTTTTATGGTCATCCTACAGATAATTTACGATATCTGTCTAAAGTTACATTTCATGATCTATAGTATTAGCAGGTAAACCTTGTAATTTATTAAGGTGTTATTTTTAACTACGTAACTTCCAAGTCCCAAGACCCCAGAGACTTCTTTCACTGGCCAGAGAATTCACATCCGACAAGGTTACACCTAAACGGGTAATTAAAGTAATTTCCAGGACAGAGAAAGTGGACAATATTTTTGTAGAAAGTGACCCTAGTTTTGCAAAAAAGCTAGGAGATTTATGTTATTGCAAATACACTAAAGCTATGTCTGAGTAAAAACTTTGTGAATTGAAAAAAATCTAATTTAAAATTCCAATTTTCACCTGTATAGTCTATCCCCCGCTAGGATATTCTACTGATTTTTTGATCCTGAGGCCTTCATCGTGTTAATAATAAAATTCGATAACTAATATAAAATTTAAAAAAAGTTTTAAGCACCTCTGATATATTAATTTTAACTTAGCAGTTGACTTCTTGCAATATGTCTTTTATACTTTCAATATAATGTTTATTTATTGTTGTTTTTTTCATAGGCTATCATATACATATTTTACGTCTTTAAATACCAGGTAAATTACCAGATCTACCGCGCATTTCTCCTTTAGGTGATTACTTCGGCAGAATACAATATCTGTGCTCTCAATTCGTTTCTCCAAATCATGCCTTTATTTTTTCATTCTTATTTTGAGTAGTCGGTCAAGTAAAAATAATCTAACAATTCAACCGATTATGCTGGCATCTCTCTTTTAAATTGATGTAATTCAAAGCTCTTTCTATTCTATCGTATTTTGGATTTTCCTCATATTTGTAATTTTCCACGGGTGTTTGATTATCATCGTCCTTTATTTCACTCCCCTCTAAGTCAGAATTTTTTTCTTCTACGCCGTTAGCTTTCCTCTTTCTAATTGATTAACTTAGTAGTATAAAATTGTTAATTGTACTTGATTTTATTTTCCTCTAAGATCTTATGGAAATAATCCTTCCAATTAATTTAAATTAAATAAAGAATAAACTATACTTTCCAGTAGATTTTGCATCGTCCTAGATAACACTTTATAAGTTCCGCTACTTTTTTAGCCTTTATCCTGGGTCTAATCTTTTCCTCTCAGTCATTTTGTTAAATCATTTATAATATGTTTTTTTTTCTTCTCTAATATTGATCTAATTGCGACAGTTGCGGACTTTGTCATTTTTTACTTCACTAAGAGCTTGAAAGGCAACCTTTTGAATTATCTCTTTAGCTTCTTATATTTTTTCTTGGCAGTTTCTTCACTTACAGCAAACATTTTAACAACCCAGATTAATTTACTCAATAGAAACATAAATTTTTTCAGTAATCCTATGTTAGTTATTATTGTAAATTACTTTAGTCAAATAATCTGAAGATATTGTTCTCCATGAGTAGCGCTTTATTTACTCGAGTCCAAAAAGGGTCAGTACCGCTTTCGCCTTCTCGATATACTCTTATATTGTTTACTTTAAAATGTTATTATTTTTTTCACAACTATATAATCAGTATCGAGATTAATTTCGTCGTAAGTTCATACCCCGTATTCTACGTGAATATTTTTATGTTAATAAAACCATTTTCATTATCATTTACAATTTCTTTTACCATATAACTGCATTACCCTTTTTTAACTCAATTTGCCCATTTAAGTTGTCCATCTTTATATTTTTCATGTCGATACCGATCTCCCTAATTCAAGCTATAAAGATTCCTTAAATGCATCTTAAACTTCCTGGTCGAACACGTTAGCATGGACCTACATTGTAATAATTCATATATTTTTCACGTAAATTTTAATCAATAAACTATTGAAGAGGAAAAACACCACAGGATTCAGCTAATATAATATTATTCATTCTCTCTCAGTGATTATGGTCCGTTGACGCTTTCTTGCTTTTCTTGTAGATGCCATAAAATATTTGCAGGTAACTCAACCAACTGTTAGCACTTTTTTTACTCAGCTTATTAATGAATAGCCTATCTAACTACAAATCTTCTAGAGCCCTAGTTAACTACCATTTCTAAAATTTTTATTATTGTCCTAAATCCTATAATGAAATATTTTGCATGAGTAAGGAAGGCTCACTTCAGAGTAAAAGCTATTTATTAGCAAATATCAGAGAATTACTTGAATATTTTAAAAAAGAACTAATAGCAGAAACGAAACACTAATATTCAGGTTTTGATTGCACGAAGACAAATAAATAAGAAAAATGGTAAAATATTATTCCATTCCGTTCCCTCAAAAAAAAAAAGACAGCTTGTAGCGATTCGCGACAAATATTACGTTTGATGAAATTGGCGGGAATTTCTTCCACATCCATTTTATTAGCTATCTCTGGCTCACTTGAATTAACGCTTGTCATCAAAATTTACATTTTTATGACTAAGCCAAATTTTTGGGTAGACGAAAAGGTGGTAAACTAACATATATTGACCCCAGGAATAAACTCAGTTTAGCAATAGATTAAGAAACTGAAGAAGAACGTCGGCAGCCTGGGTTGAACTTCAAGAAGACTATGTCGGATAAAGTAATTCGTGACACTAAATTTATGTCATATATAATATCAAACAAAACTACCAATCAAAACATGTATTTTGCGCTCAAAAATAAACTCTGGTAGCTTTTTGTTACCGTTATTATAAAATTGTTTCAGTTATTACAAAAATTGTTTCATTTCGTTCCCATTCAATTATCTAACATGATACAATTTGTTTACTCTTGGCTCTATAAACAACAACCTGTTACTATGCTCCGTTATTTCAAATAAACTCTTAAACAAAATTAAATTTTACATTTATTCACTGTTTTATTGATTGGTTTTAATTTTCGGTTGTGAAACGTTAGTTATTTTAAAATTCATTTTTAAAATTATTCATATATTCCTTTTCCAATAATTTATATTTGTTCTGTCAACGTATACTTTACATTTATTTGCAATTAGTTGAGTTTAAATTAATTTCAAATTTTAATTTAAATTTATATAAATTATTAATGAATTATTAAAGTTTATTTGTCTTTTTGGCCGTTGGTTCAGAAACAAATTTTTATTCATAATTTCATATTTATTTTATTAGTGTTGAGTTGTGTTTCTTAAAATTACTTATATCTTGACAATATATTTTGTTGTTATTTTGTCAAAATCTACGGTCTTTGTTAGATCATTGTATTTCCAGTTTCTTCTTCTTCCTGTTTTGAACAGACATTAATGCCTATTTTCACATGCCTTATATTTTGAAGTCTTTGCTTTTCTTTTCTATTGGACCTTAACTCAGCTCTTGTTAGAAACAGGGGGGGAGACAATCTGTCGTATTGTCATAAACTTAACGATTTTGTATTTTAGTGTGCAAGGAAACCAGTCAAATGAAAGGAAATTATTTCACAACTATTTTTCATCAGAAACCTAAACTCTCAAGTAGAAATGAATATCTTTAATCTACCTTGAGATAAGATATCTTGTTCTGGTAACTATTGGCTTTAATAATAATTTGATTCCGGTTGGCGATGTATGGATTTATTTGTTTATTTTTATTTTATTTTATTTTTTTATGTAATTAATTATTATACAATTTGCATTATTGATTGAATAAATTACCAACAGCCAAGAAGACCAAAAATACAAATAGAAAGACTGAGTTCATTTGACTACTGCATAATAGCAAGAAATTTAACTAGAATTGTAACTAATAAAAGTCCACATAAAAATCTGGATTAGCTGAATAGGCGTCCTAAGTATTTAAAATCTATGACAAACCGAAATCTGTTCACTATGTTGGAAATACTATGTTTTTACTAATCAATAAACATTTTTATTATTATCTTTATATACGACCATTCTCAAGAATGGTATTAAATACAGGAGTAAACGTAAGTTCATAAAATATTAGAACCGTTTTTTATTCCTTGCTGTTTCCAAATTGTCTTTATACCCTTTTTTAAACATATGTGAAGAAAATAAAAGTATTTTGCTTTTAATAAATTAATTTTTTTGAGGTTTGCAGTGCCTCTATCCGATTATGATTTTGTAAACTGCGATAAGATAATATTTTTTCCATAGATAAGTCCCATTCCAGGATGATTTGTGAATAGAAAAAGAAAATTCCACCATTTTTTAGTGGAATTAGTGGACTATATTTTCGTTGAAATTTCTTCCACGATTCTAATCATTGTTTCTTCAGTTATTTTATCTATATGTTGGTTCCATTCTATCTTCTTATTTAACATCCAATTATTTATGTTATATATTTTGCATATCTTTCTATTTGTTGACACTTCTGTCTATTCAATACGGTGTTTCTCATTGGTCTGTGCTCTATTTTCATTTCTCCCATTTCGGATAGTTTTTGATATTTCTGGTAGGGTTTTGGTTTTGGCCGTGTGTGTACTAGTGACCTAAAAAAATTCAAGATTTTGTTTCAATATTTGGGTGTGTCTATTGCATCATCTAAATCTAGATTTGTTCTCATAGCGTTTGGAACTGGATTTCTCACTTTTGTGTCGATATCACCTAAATTCGATATATCTATAATGAGATTCATTTCTTTTTATCAAGAAGAATTTTAAGTTTTTGATAGTTATAACCATTTTTTCTATGCAGCTGATTTTTTTTTCTGTTTTATTTACTTTGTGAAATAATGTCTGAAGATCTTCTTTCTTAGCTATCGTTATGACATCATCGACGTAGCATAGTATTTTTGTTCCTTTATCTTCCATTCTATTACTATCAATTAACTAACTTGTCTAGTTCTCTTATCCTTTATCATATTGAAAAGTGGCAAGCTTAAGGAGCCTCCAAGGAGAATTTCTTTTCTAAGGGTGCATTTCCATATTTAATAGCGTAAAATTGAGATTGAAAATCATTGACTTGACGGCAAGGCTACTGAAAAAGTGTAATCCTATGAGTTACAGAGTAATTTCAGGAAACTTTTTAGTCAGTTTAAATAAAAAAAATGATGTTTAGTTCATAACATTTGGGAGAAATGAAAATCATAAAACATGTAAATTTGCTAGGAAAATGGAAATGCTAATATGAAAAATGATAGTGGTAAATAAATAACGTCTAAAGAATAAAGTAAACTATTACAAAGAAGAGGTAATTCTAATGTAAATTTGTGATCGTACGAAGTCCCGTAAATCAGTCGCTTCATGGCCGAAATGTTTAATGTCAGAAATAATATTCGAACTTAAAAAATAGTAGTTACTTAATACTATTTTTTACACTTATGAAAAGTTTCCTTGTCATCTTTAATTGCTTACCGTACTTTGCTACATATAATTCGTTCAGTGAAACTTCACCCAGCATTAAATACTTTGATTAAAATGCTTTACATACATTACAGTTTCAAAATGAATGTAACGTATTATGTATAAACAAGTTGATGCAGTTTGCGTTTCATTTAAACTTGGTTAAGTGGGTCCGGATGTTTCGAACGAACGGATAAAACTCTTTTCGAGTTGTCAATTGACTAGAAGTAGTAGAATCAGGAATCAGACATTAAAATCAACTGGTCCTCAAATTATACGCTACTTCGGATTTAATTAAAGAACAAATTTACGGGGGTGAAGGTGTTTTTCCTTTATCTTTTTTGTGTCTCAAGTTGTAAAGATGCCGACCGAATAAATAGATAGACAAAAAGACAAATAACAAATAAAAAAATAATTAACGATGGTGAACTGGGTATTAGTAGTAGCATATTCGTTAAAGCAGATTTATTTTAGAACTTTATTCTAGAATGAGATTAATCTAATTCTCGGTTAGTATAGAGTGGGCGCAAGGCTTGGTGGGCAGTTTGTGTAAAACATTGATATTGTCGACAGTGAAAGTACTTTGATATAAATGTCAAGATAAAAATTAAAAAAAGGACTATACATGAAGTAAAAAAACTGGGAAATATATTTTATATTACGAGAAAAAATGTGTTTTTTTCTAAAACGAAGGAGAAGAAGGTCCCTAAGGATTCAACTGTGACACATAGCCTCTATAACTCGGAGTTTCCAGAGACTCATTGTCGAAGAACACTTTCCACTTTGTGAATTCAGGACGACATACTGTGGCAGTACACGAAGAGGCCTTTCTAAAAGAACAAATACTTTTTAAGGCAGCTAAATCAAATAGCATAATGAAACTCCAACTATGCATTTCAATAGTGTGGATGTTCAGTTTCACATGAGGATTAACCTTGTATTTCATGCTCAAGGTGCGAGACTTGGTAAAGATATTGATTGAGCTATACTATTCGCATGCTTGTCACTGAATTCTTTCTTTGATGCAGAGATATCGCAACAGTGCCTTCGCTTGTGCTTTGTTGATGCCGCTCAATCAACTATTTTGACTCTTGTGTTGGAAAAATAAGTCAATATTCTCTACGTATTTTTCTTTCGTGACCTGATATTTTGTTGTGTTTTTGCTGTGCGGAAAAAGAGCAATAGAAATGTAAAACCTTTGTGAACTCAAGATACACGTTTTGTTCCGTAAGTATTTCATAGAGTAACTCAACTAAAATCGTGGTGCTAACATCTTATTCAGACTCCGATTGTTGATAGAACGGATATATGCAGATTATTTTCCAAAAATGTAAAAAAAAACTAAATTATGTTATGTGTCTGATACATTCGAGGAAATGCATGTTATGTCGGAATAAGGCGGTACCTGGGAAAAGCCGTAAAGCCAAGAAACAAACAGGGTATTGTAAACTGGAATTTTGAAGAATTTTCAAAACCGCGCTATCTTTCATATGTCATCTATTGATGATAAATGTGTCATTGATTTATTGATATAGTCACGCTTACAAAATAAATGTAAACTACCCATTGGAGAGTAGGCAATCCATAACGCCACGCGAATGACATATTCCTTTTTTGAATCCTATGACCTTGAGAACATTGGTATCTGAAAAGAGGAACAAGTTACGTCATGTATCGTGGCAACAGCAACAGAAAATAGTATCGAATAAATACCTGTATCTTATGTCTGCAGCATGAATTGTCAGATGAGTTCAGGTTCTTGAACAAAGAAGAATTTGACACAAAAATTTACATGTGGTCACCAACTTAGAGATCCTTTGAAGATGATTGAGATAATTTACTTAAAATGTATTCGATTATACATCTAGGATTATTGTAAATTGAATTAGTTTCTGAGAATTTTGTTAATTTATTTAAACAAAGTAAGAGTTATTTAATAAATTTATTAGTTGCTTTACGTACTGAAAGGGGTTTAGTTTGGATGTTATGTATATATATATATATATATATATATATATATATATATATATATATATATATATATATATATATATATATATATATATATATATATATATATATATATATATATATTATATATATATATATATATATATATTATATATATATATATATATATATATATATATATATATATATATATATAATATATATATATATATATATATATATATATATATATATATATATATATATATATATATATATATATATATATATATATATATATATATATATATATATATATATATATATATATAATATATATATATATATATATATATATATATATATATATATATATATATATATATATATATATATATATATATATATATATATATATATATTATATATATATATATATATATATATATATATATATATATATATATATATATATATATATATATATATATATATATATATATATATATATATATATATATATATATATATATATATATATATATATATATATATATATATATATATATATATATATATATATATATATATATATATATATATATATAATATATAAATATATATATATATATATATATATATATATATATATATATATATATATATATATATATATATATATATATATATATATATATATATATATATATATATATATATATATATATATATATATATATATATATATATATATACATATATATAAATATA
>CM032446.1:80481345-80493961 GCA_019049505.1 Pachyrhynchus sulphureomaculatus
AATGCATGACAATGTGAGGCCACATGCTGCTTCATCGGTGCGATTATGTGGTGGAAGTGGCAATACCCACATTAGATTGGCTTGCGCAGTGTCCTGACCTCAATCCAATCGAGCACAAGTGGAATGAGCTCAAAAAAATGTTTCGAGCTAGAAATCCAGCCCCTGCATTGCTGAGGGACTTAAAGGTTGCGATGGCGGAAGAGAGGGAAAGAATCCCACAGACAGTGGTGAAAAAGCTCACCCGCTCCATGAAAAATCGACTAGAAGCAGTAATAAAGGTTAGAGGGGGTAATACAAAATATTGATTTTGGTTTTTATAAATAAATTTAATTGTTAAATTTAAAATTTTGTTTAATTTTTCCTTTCTCTTACCCCTATTTTCAATCCTTGTTTCCTCTTTAAATCAATTTAATCAGTGAAAGGCATGAGCTATGGAATTTGGTATCATTAGAATGAGTTTTCAAATGATACTAAAATCCGTAAAAACATATGAACATTAAATTTTAGGATAGTTAAATGAAGCCAAATAGTTTGAGTTGATTTTTTTGCTCACCAGTGTGCATGTAATATATATATATATATATATATATATATATATATATATATATATATATATATATATATATATATATATAATCTAAGCATGCATATTAGTTACTTTTTTCATTTCTCTCAGACCTTGACTTTGTTAAGTAGATCCCTTTCAATTCATTAAAGGTACGTATATATCGACCACGAAAGGTTTTCCTTTGTCTCTCTCGGTTTCCAAATTATACACCTTTTCCGTCCTTAATAGAAATTAGGAGGAAAATGGAGGTAAGCATCGATTTATTCTGTAAAAAGAAATGGGACCAAGGGTCAAATCTTAAAAATTTAAGAAAAGAGCAATTTAAATCTGGCGTTCCTATTTCCCTATCTTTTTGGTGTTTAGTTTGTAAGCATGACGGCGAGAGAGTTAGTTAGGTGCTGCTGAAAAAGGCTACTAATTTTTTTTACTGTCCGGTCCTATAGCAAAAAATCAATCTTCGAACCCTTCTAACCCCTAGTTCCAGTAATATCTAATGCAAACGTATATTTTTTTGTAACGCAATACACATAAAGTTGTAAACTAACATATAGCTAATTTCTCATGCAAACGTCTACGAGTTAAAATGTGATTAAACAGAATTAACTGTATTATTTCCTAACTACTAGAAAAAATGCCAATAAAAAGTTTCCAATTACTAAAATTAAATAAACTAAACAAAAGTCTAAGCCAAGAGCCATTGAGTTAATTGACTCCGTCGAGCAACGGCTATTTAATTATGTTAATTTACATTGTAGTTCACTATACATTACCCCACTAATTGGTGTAATTTGTTTTCGTTTAAATAACTCCTTTTTTTGCTATTCCGAACTAAACTGGTCATCAAATTAAAATTCCCAACTTTTTAAATGGATGATATTTTTTTACATGCAACGAATGACAATGCCGGCTTCCATTTAAGATCGTTGGTTTCTATAATATGTAATTATAATTAGAACACCGGTAGAAAGACAGAGAAAACCGGAAGTTTAAACTCCTCATAATCCTCATTATAACACTAGCTATTCCACCACCGCTAAGGATTTTGTATTATCCATCCATACATCTATCTGCCCATTTGTATCACCAACTGAATTTGATAAAAGATAAAAAGAATTTTAGATTCGAATTTATAATGTTTTTGATAGTAAAGAGATAAATGAAATTGAACTTGTAATTCGTTCACCAAGTGATTTAAACGTCCGATCCCTGATTCTATTTTAATCGATCGACAAACTAAAATGTTTTTTTTGTATGCAATTTAGAAGACAGGAAATCACTTAAGTGAATACAAAGCACAAATATCAGTTGTTTGTATTTGGTGAGTAAAATGTTGGATCCGTCTTAAAATTGGATTTTGTATAAAACTGGTTTTACTTAAAATTTTGTATGTTAGCTTAAATCTGATTGAACGAACGATGCATAGTGCAGTTCGGTAAGCAGTTGAAGAGGAAAAAACATTTTCCTAAAGTGCTGAGAACCATCCTCTTCCACAAGCATGCACTCATTTAATTTTAGTTATAATATTATATTTTAACATCAAAAAAGACTACCATAATAGTGCTCTTTACACGATCATAATAGAACTCAAAAATTTCTTTCTTTTTTAAAATATATTTGTCCGTCCGGCAGTCCGTTCGTCCGTCTGTCCGTCTGTCACAACCCATTTTTTCCGAAACTATTTGACATAGAAAGTTGAAATTTGGTACTAATATAGGAATTGATGGCCTCATCAGAGCCGTGTAGTTTTGAAAGTCAAATTTTGACATAAGGGGTTAGTTTTGGGGATGATATCGGAAATGTAACAAAAAATCACTAGGTCATCGAGTGGGGTATCAAATGAAAGTTTGTAAAAACAGGAGCTCAAGAATATATATAATGTAATACTTGCGCATATTTTCCATTGTATTATTTGTAAAAAATCGCAAAAAATCGCTGCCCCCCTTATCTCGAAAAGTATTGATCAAAAAATTTTGAAAAAATTCTGGAGTATCCTCCACGGGTGCATTGCCTTTAATAATTTATCTGGTATATAAAAAAAAAAACAAAAATTTCAAGATCCTCAGTTTTCAGTAAAGATAGGAAACAAAATTTGTTAAAAACTCATTGAGGTGTGTTTTGTGATGTTATTGATCATTTTATACCTCCATAACCCAAATTTTTATTTTGAAAGCAATCAACGTATGGAATACTAATTGCGCAATTTCAACTTGCACTTGACCGGTTATTTTTTTCATATGGACATTTTGTTTTTCCTTGTATATCTGTATCTTTAGCCATTTTCAATATTTCCTTAGGAATGTCAGCTAATTATTACACAAATCATTTTTTCATATATATTTCTAATTAAAAAAATTGTTTAAAATTCTCTTGTACCTACAGGCCGCGTTATTTTGTCGAGTACTGTCATAGTATCGGTAGGCATTTTAAGATGATAAGGTATATAATAATAAATTGCCCCATTCCCTACACAAAAGGGAAGTACTATGGATTTTTTTTGTCTAGAGCTTTTGAAGACTTTATTTAAATTGGTTCATCCTGTTAAAGTTTTGTAGGAAATTACTTTTTTGTGCCTAAAGGTGGTTATGACCAAAAATATAATTCACAATGTAAAGACCAATTCCGATGTAAAGACCAATTAGCACCTCGAATAATTTGCTTCAATTTTTAACATATCATAAGTGATAAAAAATGTTTATTCTTCTGTCAGAAGATACCAACAACATCCTGAAAATGACAACCAGAAAAGCCAGTGATTAAATTATTAAAAGCTTTAGACAATTTCTCAATTTAAAGGCGCTAATTCACATTTAGCACTTAGTATGCAAGGTGAGAAAGGAACCTAGAGTTTTGAAGCCATATCGCTGTACAAGAATGAGATAGGATGTCAGTACATTATAATAGCATTCCAAAAACTTTTCCTTGTTTAGAGATAAAAAGAGGTAAGGACATCATCATCATTAACTTATTCCATTCATAGTCGGATGTAAGCCTCCCCAAGTTGTCTCCAATGAGTTTTATTGTTTGCTTTTTGCATCCAATCGTGTCCTGCTAATCTTTTATGTCGTCCGTGCATCTTGCCTGTGATCTATCTCTGCATCTTTTGTGTTCTCTAGGCCTCCATTCAACTATACAAAGTGTTCATCTGTTATCATTTAGCCTTGCGATATGCCCAGCCCAATTCCACATTAATATACATATTCATCGTATTACCGATTACGCTCTTGGAGTATAGTATTTAGCATTCTCCTCTCCATTGCTCTTTGGGTTACCTATACTTTATTTATTATACTTTTATTTAAAGCCCGCGTTTCAGCGTTATCTGTTAATACCGGCAGTACATATTGATCGAATACTATGGCTTTTATTGTACTTGGGATGTCAAATTTAAATGTAGAATGCCTTCCAAACGCAGATCAAGCTAACGAGATCTTCTATCCAAGTCAGCCCATAAATTATTTTTTAATATTTCGATTCCGATGTTAATCTTTAACTGAAGTCGGAAAAAGTAGTTTGACGACATTTTTGTTTTTTTATGACGTCTGTTGAAGGATCACAGGCAAAAATTACTGAACTCTGGCAATAATCTACCTTGGTCCATCAGAACATTCATAAAAAGGTTGAGAAGTGTAGTTGATCAGATTAAGGAGAGGTTACGAGTAAGTCATCACTTGTTGTTGTAGCGAAGTTTAAACTATAAACCACCTTTCACTGCTCCTACCGAAGACCTGGAAAAAGTTAGTGAAAATGTCACTGAACTGACAACATTCTTAAGGCAAATATAAAACCTTGTTATTGACGACTAAAAGAACGAGTACCCCCCCAAACTCATGCTACCATCTCATTGATCTACCTCACAGATATAGATCTACTGAACGTAATTTCAAAGCGTCCCCGAAAGCAAATAAGTCAAAATATAAATTGTCAAACAAGTTTAATCCAATGGAGTATAAAAATTCTCACCAGAGATATCTCTGGAGTACACTGGAAGCATAGAATTAATGTAATATCCTTAACTTTAGACGTATGATGTGGTTAATTTTAGTTACAACCGTGGTCGTGAAGTTAAGAACTTATGTGTCTAACGTGATTGTCAATTTGTCAACGATATTCTATTAAGATAGTTCTGGTTGGAAATACAAGAAAATTCCACCTTATCAAATATATTTTAAAGATTCATGGAATAATCTATTTAGGAATCCTAATACATATCTCAAAGTAAGCGAGGAATAGAAAATTCACACATTTTATGGTAAAATAAATAAAATGTTATCCCGGCTGGTCAGACAAGCAATATAGTTTCAAATAAGTAACATATTTTCGCCTTTATAGGAAATTCGTGGAAACTGTAATGGCGTGAGCAAACACGTTATGTAGGTATCAGAGATAAGTTTAAAGCAATAATTTTATTCTAAAATGTATTAAGACATGATAGATGTGTCTATAAAAGCTATATAAGCAGTTTTCAAACTTCGTGTTCTAAATAGATATAAAAAAAAATAGGACACACGCAACAAGATGGTTTTTCTTGTTGACGATAGGTCAAGATCAAAACACTACAGTATGTATGTATATATATATATATATATATATATATATATATATATATATATATATATATATATATATATATATATATAAATACTTTAAAATTCCGGGTTCCAATCCATTCGTCAGTGAATTTGCACGATGTTTCGTCAAAATCTCATTTGGTATTTTCAAGTGCTCCCGCTGCTGCTGCTACTCCATACTGTGATCTTGCTGCTGCTGCCGCTCGAAGCTAGTTCCGAGCGGCAGCAGCAGCAAGATCACATTATCAAGTAGCTGCAGCAGCGGGAGCACTTGAAAACGCCAAATGAGATTTTGGCGAAATATCGTGCAAATTGATTGTTATACGAACGGGTTGAAACCCGGAATTTTAATATATTACATTCCAACATCCGTGAAAACCGTCTTTTTTACGTTTAAGAAAAGGATGGTAATAATTAAAATTACAAGGTATTTGATTTAATATTATTATTTTTAAACCAATAAATCTTATACATCTTTCTAATTAATTAGATATCAAAATACACCTGAACATCTATTGACACTTTGACTTTAGCCTTTCTTGATAAAGTCAAGAAAATATAAAACAAAGAGCGAACAAATAAACTAAATTCTCCAAAAAGTGTGATTTACACCTTCGGTGGTCGAAAACTCGTTTTCTTGCCAAAACAAATAACGAATTAATTTACAGCTATGAAAATAATGTGTAGCCCTGTGATTTCTGTCACATTTCACATCACATATTGACGAAGAAATTCGCTTTTTATAAGAAAAGGGCCCCTCCATATACTAAATCACCTTCTTTTAATTCATAGTCCTTTCTGTTTTGATCTATTCGTTTCTTATGTCTATCAGAGCTTTTTAGAATTTTCGAGTACTACTTGACGATATTTAATTAAGTCCTGTTCCTATTCAGTTATTTCTGATTTCACTTCATATAATAGGTACGCAGGTGAGAATTTGGTTGTGCCATAGGTACTATTGTTGTACTTTTGAACACAGGACTCAGCGTGGACTAGTCCAAGACACTTTATCATTTTTCCCATTTGACCGTATCCTGTTAACTAAAGTTTGGTTTAAACGTCAATTTAATCCATTAGATTGGGGATTATCAAATCACGTAAAAAGCGTTTCGATATTCCTTTTTTTTAAGTATGTTTTAAATTTATTTGAATTAAAAGAACCATACTGATCCACTAGTACCATTTTTATTTTATTGCCATTTATGAATGGGTTGATAGGTTTGATAAAGTCATCAGCATCTTGGCCGCTTGATGTTCCAATCCACGCATATCGAGAAAAGTGATCTACTACAGATTTCCCTATCACTGTTATTATAAGCCTAATTCTATTTAATGCTGGATGTAGGTCTTCTCCTTGAATTTCCATCGCAATCAGTGTGCAGCTGTTGTCATCCATCTAATGCTCGCAACCCTCTGTATATCATCTTACTATCTTGTTTTGGGACGTCCTACGCTCCTTTTCTGTTCTCGTGGTCTCCATTCTAATGTTCGTTTGGTCCATCGATTATCAGTTGTGCGTGGTACATATCCAACTCATTGTCACTTTCTTTCTACTACGTGCTCTATAATATCCTTTAATTTCGTTTGTCAACTTGTTTCTTTTTCTATCTTTAAGTTTTATCCCGATCATCTGTTTTTTCGTGTGCTAATTTTTCTATATCGGCTTTATTCAGTGTCCAAGATTCAGCGCCATCTGTAATTACGAGTAGGAAGATGAGATGCCTTTATCTTTGAATATATAACTTAATTTCCCGAATGCGCGCCATCCAAGCCTGATTCTTCTTGAAATTTCATTCGCGATACTATCTCTCGTCGTAGTAATTTTTTGCCTCAGATACACATAATCCTTAACAATCTCGAGAGCTGTTCGTTGTAAATTTATAACTATGTTATTATTAATGGTGGTTAATGTTTTTGTCTTACTTTTATTCATCTTAAGACAAATTGTCTTTGAGTGGTAATTTAACTTATTTATCATTTCTTGCAACTCATGTAGATTACTACTGATGACTAAAATATCGTCTGCTAACCTCAATTGACTCAAATACATACCATCTATCTTTAGGCCCTTCTTTTGTCTAATCTAGTTGGCGGAATACATCTTCTAGAGCTGTAATAAATATCTTAGGGGAGATCTCCCTATATTACACCTAATCCTATACCTATTTCCTCTGTACTAGGTTTTATGTAAATCTTTGAGTTTTCATATATATCTTTGAGTAGGGTGGTGTATCTATAATCAATTCTACAGTTGTTCGTTGATGATTGCCCACATTTCGACAGAATCAAAAGCCTTCTCATAGTCTATAAAGGCTATAGAGTTCGAAATTGTATTTATTGCTCTTCTCTAGGATATTTTTCAATGTCTGTAAGTGGTCACAAGTGCTATAGCCGGATCTAAAAATAACCTGTTCATCATGGCTGGTAGGAATCTAACTTATTTTTTAATTTATTTGAGTAGTCAAAAGTTTATAAATATGAGACGGTAAGCTTATCTGGCTGTTAACTGTATAACTTTCTGATATCTCCCTTTTTGTCTAGAGGTATTATTTCTGATATATGCCACAATGTTGGTATTTTGCCAGTTTCTAGACACATGTTGAAAAGCTTGACCCATTCTTGCTTTAAGCCCCTCCGGCCTCCAATAGCATTTCCGATAAAATACCATTAGGGCCTGCTGCTTTGTTACTCTTCAGTTCCTTCAGTGCATTATTGACCTCCTCTACAGTAACTTCTGGCAGTTCTTCCGAACCTTTATTTTGTATTTTCTTTTCAGTCTGTGTCCTTTGTTCTTCATTGGGTGTTATTTTGGACATGTAGAGTTCTTTATAGTAGGTGTTTATTTCTGAGTTTACTTATTTATTATCACCAAATTCTCCAATTTTGATAACATCTCAATTGCTCTTCCGGTTCTGGATTTATTTTTGATACATATCTCGCAAGTTGAGTTATATATTTATCCATATTTTTAAAATATTAAAATGATCTTAACTTTTTTTGAATAGTACCAATATGACTCTAAAATTGATGCACTCTTTTTATTAATTTTATTCCAAATTCTTCTAACATAGATTCTTTTCATGATATTTAACATCTCTTAAAATTTTCTTTGATCTTTCTATTTCATCTTTACATATATTTTGATCATTTATAATCATCTTCATTTTCAAAACATTCTGAGACTGGCTTCCTGGATAAAGTGTCGGCTTCTATATTATCTTTACCTTCTTTATGAATTATCTTAAAATTATACTGAGATACATACAGGTACAGAATTAAGTTACCTAAAGCTTCATCTGTTCTTGATTTGCATTTTAAATTTATTAGTGGTTTATGGTCTGATGTTACTATAAAACTCTTTCCTGTAAGTTAATTTTGCCAGTATACAATTGCTTCTTTAAATCGCCAAATATTCTAAATACCTAATTTCTTTCTTTATTTGAGCAGGTGTTAATTTCTTTGAAAAATAAGCTACTGGGTGCAATATACCATTTTCTTGAGTTGGTTTGAGACCTTCCCAAAGACCTGAGCGGCTAGCATCAACTTTTATTACTAGATCTTTGTTTTAATCGTAAATCGCTAAAATTGGTGATGAACATAGGTATTGTTTAATTTCCTGGAAACAAATTTCACATTGGTTTGCCTACCCAATATTTTCATTTTTCTTCAACAGGTTATGCAATGAAAGTAATCGTTGGGCACACTGTTCAATAAATTTATGTTTAGTTAATCCTTCCTAATAACTAGCAAACCATTTTTCGTGTAGTAGGGCGTTTAAATCCTTTAATTGCTATAAGGTTAATTTAATTTCATTGGACTCATCAAAAATTTTAAATCTGATATATTCCTTCTCAAATATAGAAATCCAGTTTGAAGCTTCTTGTTTCCCATTAAATTTACTTAACAAAAATGTTTGCTCTACTTCATTTAGACTTACTTTATTAGTGGTTGTAATACGTTTCTCTAGCTCTTTTATACGTTTAATTAAAAAAACTGCGTTAGGCGTTTTTGTGATCCCCAAAGCAATACTCATTGCACCAGCTTCATCTACATCATATTCTTCCAAGTAGTGGCCACTGGTACAAAAATTTTCTTCATCTAAACAATTTTTTAAAAATTCTGGTTTAAATAAAACTGTAATTTTTCTATAATCACCCACCTTAGTGATTGAATTTTTACTACTTACAATGATCTTAATTGCCAATAATTCAGGATGTAACTCCAAATCTTTCAGCTCATCTGGTATACTTTATCAAGAAACAAAGCAGTTAGTTCATATTTTCTTCTGCTTTCTTAAGTATGTGCATATATAGTTTGTTTAGTGGATTTATGATTTCGAGCATATATTCCATTTGTAATTCGATATTAAGAAAAAGGACTGTAAACGATTGCTAACACAACAGAATTCAATATAAGTCCTTTTTTACGTTTGATTTAGTATGTAATTTTTTTATTTTGAAAGTTAGGCTTTTTCATCACTTAAGAAATAATTTTAACTACTTCTTGTTTGACCGGAAGTGACTGCTACTTTCTTATTTTTGATAGAATCCTGTGTATTTTTTTATCAATCTCAATTGGGTTTGAAATTCTCTTTCCAACGATGTATCACAAATTGACATTTGTTTGACAGATGACCGGCAAAAACTGATTTAAACTCTTAGACTTAGGCGGCCATGGTGGATATACTAGCAATTGTTTTTGTGCGTTTTATCTCACTTTGGAAAAAATTTAAGACTATCTTTAAATAATGATCAGTATCACCGAATTAAGAATACATATTTTTTATTTAACCTAGTTACACATTACAGGTTTTTTGTCAACATACATCTAACAGAACTATCTAACGCCAATTGGATTTAATATTATTTTCAGAAAATAAATCGTTTTATTATCCAATAATGTGATATCGACAAGTTTCATTGCGGACTTAGTAGGCTATGATAACACAGTCGAACCGAAAGTCATGGTTGCTGCGTGTTACCAAAATGGCCATTACTATTGTTTACGTCAAAAATAATTATTCGTTAACAAAAATATATTCAACGGATGAAATCGTAGACATGTTATTAATTTATGGAGAGTGCAGAAAGAATAGCCGCCGAGTCGTACATGGTAAGATATCCCGATAGGAGGCACTTACCCAACAATTATTTTTTAAGGGTAAAGCAGCAGTTTAGAAGGCAACCGATTGAACGGGCTGATGTATTTATTGGTGATAAAGAGTCAGAAATCAATGTATTGGCCATTTTTCAGGCAGATCTTACAATTTCTATAAGACATGTCGAATAACAAACCGGTGTAAATCGTGAAACCGCTCGCCGCATTTAGAATATATACCTAGCAAATTTATTTGTAGTATAAATTAGTTCTACCTATTTATTTTTATTGTGTTACCTAGTTAAAATATTACTTCTTTCTAATTTTAATTAATTACAATTATCGGTTTTGTTGTGTTATTCTTATTATTAAATGTTTTGGTTTATTATTTGCATTTAAATATTGATTTAACAAATAGGTTTTCTATTTTCTGAAAATAATAATAAATCCAATTGGCGTTAGATAGTTCTGCTAGATGTATGTTGGCATAAAACCTGTAATGTGTAACTAGGTTAAATAAAAAATATGTGTTCCTATCTTAATTTCAGTCATATTGATCATTATTTGAAGAGAAAATTCTGTAACAGAATGTAAAGCATAAAATTTTGAAGGAGCCACTTAGACTCGCGAAAATAGCACGATAAATGGATGGTCTTAAATTTTTTCCAAAGTGAGATAAAACGAACAAAAACAATTGCTAGTATATCCGTCATGGCCGCCTAAGTCTAAGAGTTTAAATCAGTTTTTTCTGGCCATCTGTCAAACAAGTCAACTTGTGATACATCGTTGGAAAGAGAATTTCAAAGCATTCAACCCCTATTAAGCATCGATAATGTTAAATAAGATATATAAGGGGGCCGCTTATTGTCGAAATTTGAATTTTCTTTGCGCTACCCCCCTTAGTTTACTTCTATTTTTGGAAAAAATTTCAGGTCAATCGTATGAAGTAATAGTGTGCCGACCCTGGGACATTAAAAATCGTAAAAATAAGTCCTTTTCTCGCAAACGCTTCTGAGAATGATTTACATATACGAGGCTGGTTTGAAAAGTCCGTGCAAAAATAAAAACTACTTATGTGTTTGGGGTAAACCTTTTTTATTTTTCGACATAGTCTCCTTTTAGGCTTATACACTTCGTCCAACGATATTCTAGTTTGTTGATCCCCTCCGAATAATAGAATTTGTCCAAGTCTGCAAAATATCCATTTGTGTCTGCAATCACCTTCTCGTTTGAATAAAATCTTTGTCCCGCCAGCCATTTCTTCAAATTGGGGAACAAATAGTAGTCCGAAGGAGCCAAGTCTGGAGAATAGGGGGGATGTGAAACGGGTTGGAATCCTATTTCCATTAATTTTGCGACCACAACTGCTGAGGTGTGTGCTGGTGCGTTGTCCTGATGGAAAAGGACTTTCTTGTGGGCCAATCGCGGGCGTTTTTCTTGCAGCTCGGTTTTCAAACGGTCCAATAACAATGAATAATATTCACCTGTAATAGTTTTACCCTTTTCCAGATAGTAGATGAGGATTATCCCTTGCGAATCCCAAAAGACAGTCGCCATAACCTTTCCGGCCGAAGGAACTGTCTTCGCCTTTTTTGGTGCAGATTCCCCCTTGGTAACCCATTGTTTAGATTGTTGTTTAGTCTCAGGAGTATAGTAATTTATCCATGTTTCATCCACAGTGACGAAACGACGCTTAAAGTCCTCCGGATTCTTCTGGAACAGCTGCAAACCATCCTTGCAACACTTCACACGATTCCGTTTTTGGTCAAGCGTGAGCAATCGCGGCAACCATCTTGCGGATAGCTTTCTCATGTCCAATGTTTATGCAAAATCTTATGTACCCGTTCAGTCGAGATGCCCACAGCACTAGCAATCTCACGCACCTTAACTCTTCTGTCATCCATCACCATATCATCGATTTGATCAATGATTTCTGGGAGTCGTAACCTCCACAGGCCGTCCAGAACGTTCAGCGTCACTTGTGCCCATATGACCAGTCCGAAAATTTTTTGAAAACCACTTATAAACTGTTCTAATCGAAGGTGCAGAGTCACCATAATGTTTATCAAGCTTCTCTTTAGTCTCCTGAGGCGTTTTGCCTTTCATAAAGTAATGTTTAATCACCACACGAAATTCTTTTTCGTCCATTTCTTGAAAATCACTCGACTTCCTTGATTCACACGAATGCCAAACACAAAGAAATAGACCAATATGGCTGAAACTTGGTGTGCGTTCATTCAAGAGATGCTACTAACTAAACATGACCTCGATACGTGCCGGTGGTGCCATCTCTCGGACTTTGCACGGACTTTTCAAACCAGCATCGTACAGAGTAAATACAAAAGATCTTTTCCTATGAAATTTTCTATCGAATTGCATGCAC
>CM032446.1:80494061-80516246 GCA_019049505.1 Pachyrhynchus sulphureomaculatus
TATATATATATATATATTATATATATATATATATATATATATATATATATATATATATATATATATAATATATATATATATATATATATATATATATATTATATATATATATATCTATATATACATATATATATATATATATATATATATATATATATAATATATATATATATATATAATATATATACATATATATGTATATATATATATATATATATATTATATATATATATATATATATATATATATATATATGAAACTAGGACCAAATAAAACTTTACTGATTTGTCCGTATCTACAACTTGTCCATCCCACCAATTTGACAAACAGGGGTAGTTTGCGCTGTCGACTTACCGACTTTAAAATCCTTTTAAAAAATGGGAAGAAGGACATCTTAACTTGTGTAAAGTAAAGTGGAGTATAATTATGGTATGTTAACGCCCAAGTAGGGTGTAATGTGTATAAATTTAATTGTTAATTTTAAAAAGAGTTACTTGTAAAGATAATAAAAGACCAAGTGTTATTTTTTATTGATAATTTTAAACGATCCTTCATGTATGGTATACTTTTCAGATATCACCTACAGTCCCTGGCCAAATTATTAGACGCACTGTATTTTTTTTAGTAATTTTATGTTTCTTAAGAGTTTTTATGCAATAATGGTATATTTAAACTAAAATATTATTGATTTTTATTTAAAAGAATTATTGTAGACTACATATTTGTATTTATTTTTAACATATGGCAACACTGTGTTGACAAAGTGATACATGAACGTAAACAACTACAAACCTGTATCAGTCGCGATCGGAATCGAGTCAGGTACGGACGTGTTTCTGTGGCTTTATGGACTGTGATTGTTTGTTTAACAGTTTTATACTACTCAGTTATTAGTTTATTTTGTATGCAGTGTTTTAAAAAGTAATTGGACTATTTTCATTATGGGTAGAAAAGGCGATCTTTCACCACGTAAAAAAAGCTGAAGTGAAGGCCCTTGTGATTGCGAAAACATTTACAAACCGAGAAATATCACGAAGATTGGAGGTTTCTGAAGCTAGTGTACGACGCATAAAAAAGAAAATTGAGTCAGGGAAGGAATGAAGCCCGAAAAGAAAGAAAAGATGCGGTAGAAAACCAATTTTCACTCCACGGTCAGAGAGATGTTTGAAGAAAAATTTGTGTAGAAAACAGATTTGCTACCACAAAGGTAATAAAATCACAACTCCAGGATGCTAGCGTAAATGCTTCTGAGCGCACTGTTCGAAGAAAATTGAAAGAATTAGATTTTAAGGCCTGTCGCCCCGCCAGGAAGCCCAAGTTAACAGCTGCAATGAAAGCAAAGCGCCTGAAGTGGGCCAAACAATGGCAAGACAAAGATGTGGACTTCTGGAGATCGGTAAGATACAGCAATTTAATCAATAATTGATACATTTATTATCATTTTCAGTTAAATAAAGCAAATAAACATGGAAGTTTATATATTTTTCCCTATTTTGACAGGTCTGCTTCAGTGACGAAAGCACATTCGAAATTTTGCAGAATAAAGCTCAGTATGTGCGTCGTCGTCATGGAGAAGAGTTTCATCCTGATTGGTGTCGTCCCGACGGTTAAAACATCCCACCAAAGTGATGATTTGGTCAGTCATCAGCGGCAAGGGCACTGGACGTCTGTACGTCGTCAAAGGAATAATGAGGCAAGATCAGTACAAAGAAGTATTACAAAATCGGTTGATTCCGCAGCTCAGAGAATGGTTTCCAAATGGGGAACCATTCACTTTCATGCAAGATGGAGCTCCCTGCCACACTGCTTGGTCTGTTAAAGCTTTTTTGGCAGAAAAAAATATCCCTCTTGTTGGATTGGCCCTGATATGAACCCCATTGAAAATGTGTGGGAGCTGATGAAAAGAGAAGTGGCTAAAGATGTGATTACCAACAAAACCCAGCTCCTAGAAAAGATTATTCATGTGTGGAAATCATCATCCTCAAATGCAGGAGACAGTACAATCTTGCATTGATAGCATGCCGCGCAGAATTAAAGTTTTGATAGCGGCTAAAGGTGGCTCAACTAAATATTGACTTTTACTAACATTAATTTCACTTTTCTTTAAAACTTATGCTTTTCTAAATTAATGCTGTTTTATTTATGTCAAATAAATAGGTAATTGATTGGATAATATAAAAATAAAAAACAAATCAATTTAAAATATAAAACGGTACAATATCACTCGGTAATTAATATTTTGCATGAAATCTTGCAGTGCGTCTAATAATTTGGCCAGGGACTGTAATTAGTTCTTAAACAATGAAATAAGTATAGTTTGTTGTATTGCAGTTCGTTCCGAGGCTGAGATCATCATAATACGTATTTTATTTGAAAGTATACAGAAACATGACAGGTTTTTTTTAACTTCAATAAAAAGCTTAGTAAAACTTATTACTAGCTTCATAACCTATCTAAAATACTGCTCATTTTATAATAATTAGTTACTTTCCCATGCTTAAAATATTGCCTCCTGGTCTATTATTGGAATGTTATATCTTAAAAATAGAAAATCATAAGTTCCAGCAAACATGGAAAATTATTCCATTGCGTATTAAACTACGAAGATGAACCAACGAGAGTTTATATCCTATATTAAATTTTATGTTTCAACGAAGTAAGTTAAGTCATCACAAAGAAACAAGTTTCAATTGGCACTAAAGGCACGAAGATCTTTGTTGCTCCAGGACCAAATACGATCAACTTTTGATGGAAGATATTTTCAAGTACTCACGAATATATAGCTAGAGTATTTAATATCTAGGTAAATGAAAGGCAACCACTCATTGAGTGGTTTGTTTAGGGCAGAACGGCACTTATTCCTGAGAATAACCCGACCACAAAAACTATTAGCCGACGCTTGCTTAAACTCGTGTTACACACACAGTATTCACTCCTATCGTCTCAACAAAATTACTCAGCATAATTGGACTGATTCCTCAAGATATTAGGTACTGACGTAAAAGAAACATGATATGAAGGTTGCAAGATAAATAAATGTATCGTTTAGAATTCCGTGCAATGCAAAAGGAGTCTGCCTATGACATCTATGGGCAAAGGAAGAGCGCTCGACACAACATCTTACGACATAATCCTTTACCCTCTAGGTAGATTTAAAGAGGAGTCTTTTTTCATTAACTGCAAAAGCTGAATGAATTCGCCATTTTACATTGTTATACTTAAAGGTAGAAACTAAGTCATCTTTTAAAATAGGTGTTTTTCAGCATCCAAGACTCCTAGTCTTTCAAGGTAACTCGTTAAGCCTAATTGATTATGTATTTCACTATTTACTCTTTCATTTGTTCTATGTTAAACTCGTGAGTAAAACTATGGTTTCTCAAGAAATCACAGCTACAAAGTAACTGGTCTATTTTACATGAATGGGATTAAACCTTACGTTGGTTTAGAACGTGGCCAAAATTCAATCATTTAGAGTAGTTGAAGAATAGTAGTTCTCGACAGCAGATATAAGAAACGAATAAAAAGATATGATCATCAGCATCTCCTCGTACTATTAAAGTAGCTGTTACCAACATGTTTGTTCTACCGGCACTTCACTATTCTTTTGCGAACGAAAACTCATGAACATAAATCGAAATGTTGATTCTTGATCCTCTTCTATTGGAATATGTCTTTCAAGTCATTAAGGTGGAGCGGGACTTTTGAGCAAAGAACATTTGCAAAAAACAAATTATGGAGGAAATAGCGTAAGCGGACGAGCAAACGGAACAACTCAGTTGAGCAGTAAACTTTACTAATGTCATCGACCAACAAAATGGTAACATTAACAGTCTAGACTTTAAACCACCTAAACTTAAGACCCTTATTAAAACAGCAGAACAACAATTTAAAAATCAGCACTGAAAAGCAAGGAGTGTTTCATAGAAATATCGATTTGCAGCAGCTGTCAACAAAGAAACATTTAGTTTCCTCAAGGCGGTAAGAACCAGAAGCACTTATGCATTTACTTTTAGCGCTTTCAGTTTACGCTGCGTGATTGTATACTCACCTTTACCACCACACCTAATATAACACGCAACTGCCTTGCGTGTTATATTACCATCTTAGATATTCAGATGATATTGATGAGGTCTCTAGACTGTCAAATTTTCTGAGAGAGGTCGAGTTCACTGTGGGAAATGATAGAAGCCGCATTTACTGGAAGTTTGCCTCATGGTGCATACACTCCAACAAACCTGATATAGCACTTTTTGATGAAACAACAAAAAGATTCTTGTAATGTTTCTTTTCGTTTGGAAATATAGAAATCAAAAGACCAGAAAAAAACGTTCTAAGTACAATGATTGCAAATGCGAACCTCGCTTTCTATTTCTACAATATTCAGTCATGTTTATGTGACGAGTTTTTTAAAAGAAATTAAAAATATATTCGTAGTAACGTAGTAACCGAACAAGACACCAGATTGCTAAACTTCAACTGATTCACATATAAGTGCAGAGCGGCCTTGTTCTTAGTTCTCTCAAATTGCTCATGTAGGTCAATTTAGTCGATGGTTAGTAACCAAATGGTTGTCCGTGTCGCAAAAACTACAACCAGAGAGATCTTTTTTGTTGCTTTATCGAGAAGTACTATATCAAGTTTGTTAGCTTGTAAGTGCTTTGTGGTCGAAGAGCAAAATGTACTTGAGCTTTCGGCACCTGCTGAAACAAACATAGAAGTCAAGATGAGAGAAGAATGTTATAAGTATAAAGATATACCAACTTCGCGCTCTCTTCTTAGGACATTACGAAAAAATGGGTGTCCTAGTAATCGGAGTTCTAGAAGGAATTAAGGACACATTCCCAGAATATCTAAAAAAGATGACAACTTACTATATCTTAACTATTTCACTTATAATAAGGCTATAGATGATCTAATCATTTACTGAATGGACGTATGGGTGGAATTAAGAGTTTCAGGATTTGCCGGCTCGATTTTTTTTTGTTTTTCAGATACGAATAATCATAATAATAATAATGACATGATATGTAACTTGTCACTACCAAACAGATCAAGAAAAGTTACATGTCGTGTCGCCAAAGCTTCTTCACAGATGATATTCAAATGGAGTAAACTTGTACTTCTGGAGTTTGAGACTTCATTTTAGCTTAAGAAGACCAAGTTATGTTAATCACGAACTGTCAAACTACAGCGTTCGTAGCTTTTCTGTGTATCAAGGTTAATGGAGATATAGATGTGAAACATCAGACAATACAGCAAGTGACTAGGCACGAATTCATAAAGTATTCCGCGTTATTTTGTATTTCGGTAAAATATTAAGCTCAGCTATAAAATTGCTTCAAATAAGAAAAGAGAAAAAACTAGAAATAAAAACCAAAAAAATATTAAGTTATTGGTAACACTATATTTTATTTATGTACTCGTTTTGTGTGTGAGTTTCATCGCTTTGACAAAGAGTGACCGTGACCTATTTACCGACTTTAAAATACTTCTTAAAAAATGTAAAGAAAATCTTGTTCAAAATCAAGTGTAATTATAGATGTCTGGAATATGTTAACGGTCAAGTGGTGTGTAATGTGCGTAAATTTAATTTCAACTTATAAAAAGATCGACCAACTTCTGATTATAAAGATTTTTTATTGATAGTTTCAAAAGATCTTTCTTCGGTTACTTTTCATATATTTTTTAATTAGTTTTGAGTCTATAGAATGAACAAAGTAGGTTGTTGTAAAGCAGTTTTTTCCAGATTAAGATGAGAATAATACGTCTGTTATTTGAAAGTATACGAAATATAACAGTTTTGTCTAACCCCATTAAAACCAAAACTGCTTATTAGCTTCATAAGTCATCAAAACAAAGTCAATACTTTATAATAAATAATTACTTTGCTACTCTTAAAATGTTGTCTCCTAGTCTATTAATGGATTGTCCGTATTTTAAAAATATAAACATAAAGGGTTCACCAAGCACGGAAAATTGTTTCATTCCCTATTATATTATGAACATTAACTACAGCCAATTTATATTCTGTATTAGATTTTATTTGTGTGTACAATATTTTTGCATTACTTTTATCCAACTAAACTATCCACTTTAGATCTATATTTACAAACTATGCAAACAGATTATGGCACCAATCCCTGAAACAACGCTCTTCTCTCAAATGTTAACTTGTAAGCTTATTCTTTGACCAATATACCATTTGTACGTAGTTCTTTAAATCGTCAATAATCAGTTGTATCGAGAGTACAATTTATTCAGTTCTGTTTTTGTTGTAAAACATTTTTGCAGTCAAATTACATTTTAATAGTTTTAATATATTGAGTATAATAGTATTCATTCTAAGAGAAGTTTCGTGACGTTAAATAAATATTTACAACCTGGAAGGGGTATTTTTTTTTAGATGGCAATAGTACTTTCCCTTACGAAATAAATTTAAGGTTTTGACAAAATCTGATTATATTGAGCCAGATACTTAACATCACATCTGATAACAACTTCAAGTATTCTATGGATGTGACTTATATTAATTGTGACAAAGCTGAATTTTTGTATAACTATAAATTTCTAAAAATTGAACTCTGACCGTGGCACTACGCAAAAAAATGATACAAAGGGATAAAAAACTGTTTGCGCCTTATTTAAAACCAAAATAAGTTGAAATAAGGTTTTATTGATAAAATGCGATAAAATATTATCTAGATCTCGTTAATACTATTTATTTACAAATATAAACAAATTAATTATAATAGTATTTTTTTTTTCATTAAATTTTTAGATGTTTAAGACTTATATCATGTGCTAATTTTCAAAAAAAAATATTGTATTAATGTATAAAAATAATTTAACTTCACCTAACCTTAAATTGTAAGCTAATTCATGTTAACTATATTTTGTACATTATGAATAAAATTAAAATGTTTGCAATATTCTTTTATAAATATGTTCTTATGTAATACCTTCATAGTTCAACTAAAATTAATTTTTGGTTAAGTCGTGGCTCATGGCTCTGCTATTTCAATTAAATTGGCGATGGGCAGGTAAACAGTCTAGAGGATTACAAAAGGGTTTAATTTGATATACAATGTGTGTTCCAATATTTATTTTTAATAAATTTGAACATAGCTGAAAATTTACAAAATCTGATCTGCATAAATTAAATAACCGGTCAAGTGCAAGTTGGACTTGCGCAATTAGTGTTCCGTACGTTAATTGCATTTAAAATAAAAAAAAAATGTTACGGAGGTACAAAATGATCAGTGACTTCACAAAACCCCACCCCAAATGAGTTTTCAACAAAGTTTGTTTCCAATCTTTACTGAAGACTGATGACCTTGAAATTTTTGTTTTTTTTTTATATACCAGATACCATACAGGTAATGCACTCGTGATAATTTTCGTTCAATTTACACCCAGTGGAGAATATTCCAGAATCTTTTCAAAATTCTTTGTTCAGTACTTTTCGAGATAAGGGGGGGGGGGGGACAGCGATTTTTCGCCATTTTTTAAAAATAATACAAAGAAAAGTGCGCGCAACTATTAAATTTATATATATTTATATATATATATATATATATATATATATATATATATATATATATATATATATATATATATATATTCACAAGCTCTCATTTGACACCAGACTCGATGACCTAGTAAAATTTTTTTTTTGATTTCCGATTTCACCCTCCAAAACTAACCGTTTAAGTCAAAAATTTAACTTTCAGAACTACATGGTTCTGATGAGGCCATTAATTCCTATATTAGTACCAAATTTCAACTTTCTATAGTTTCGGAGAAAATCGAGTGTGACAGATGGACAGACAGACGGACAGACACCGAAGTGATCTTATAAGTGTTCCATACGGAACACTAAAAATCACTGGGCCGCCCTTGTCACAGGTACGATGATCATGGCGACAACCTAACTCTCAAATCTCTTTGACGACAAAACGTTTCGTTTACATAGTGAAAAATATTACGAAAAAAATGTTTTTTTCGTGAAATAATGCAAATCGATAATGCAAAAAGTGTTCGACCTGTGCCCTGGAATGCCCAGATTAGACCCACAATGCTACGTCCAAAAACAGACTGTCGTTTGACCATTTAAATCAAGTACCATAATATTTGTTGACACTACAAAAGTCGAGCGCCCTAAAGAGCAGACGCCATCGAGACCGGACCCAGCTTTAGGGCCCAAAAAACGTCGATCCAAAAATGGATCGACGTTTTTAAATAAATTTAGTTTGTTCATGATAAAATAAGAGGGAACCTGTAAAAGGCAGACGCCGCCAATACCGGTGGGCGAAGCTGGACCCGCTTTTTTCAGCCAAAAGCAGTCGTTTTTCGAGTTCGAAAACTCATTTTCGGATAGACGTTATTTGGGCCCTAAAGCTGGGTCTGGACTCGGCAGTGTCTGCCCGTTGGGGCGCTCGGGGCACGGGGGCCGCAAAATCAACGTTAAAGGCTTTTATTCTACCCGCCCGATAGAATGAACACCTAGGCAGACGCTTAGTCGATAGCTCAAAATTTCTCTTAGTCTTTAAGGGTTTTGTTGAAGTTTACAAAGTTTAGTGACAATTAGTTTTTATGATAATTTGCTTAATTTAACAGAATTATTGTTGTGTTTTCATAATCAATATCTGATGTGTTTAATACATTTTTTACTAGGAAAGTTCAATTACTTGAACTGGTAAAATAGATATGGGTACGCAATTAATACATTATTTATATATATAATTTTCCAGGCAGTTGATTATAGATCAGAAGTTTGTGATTTCCGTGAGTTATTTTTACGTGTTATTAAGAAGGGGCGCTATTTATTGATATTTAACTACTTTTCACTATATTAATAATATTTTTAAGATACCCGTTGCTCTTAACTCTATTCCGAAAATTCTAGGCTGAAGATTCCTTCTATCCATCTGACTTGTACCATAAAAAATAGTTGCATTTATATTACTTAAGTCTTTAAATACTATCTGTATTATAAACATAAACGATTATATTTTCACGTAAATACCACTCTGTCCTATTTCCTGAATACAACCTCTTTTCTATATGGTTTATTTTGGGTGATTTGGCCACGGGCTGTAAAACATCATAAAGCTCTATAGCTGGACAGAATATTACAAATCCACAAACAGTCATAAAAGAGTAAATAAAATTTTCACATCCACGCTAAACTATGTAACTTCAATGGCAATATAAAAGTTGAGTTTATCCCAAAGTAAAATAAAAAGTCCATAAAATTTCGTCTTGGAGAAATATATTTTTTTACAATGTGTAAAGACAGTGTTAAGTTTTATAGTTATGAATATATGGAAATTTTAAAGTAATATAAATTTGGGAAACCTACTCTAAATTAGAAATAAAAATTAAATAATATTAAGTCCCTAAAACTAGATCCGGTCCAGTTGCTATAAAACATCTAGTTATTCAATTCACATTAATATTTCGTATCACCAAATAAAGTTATTTTATAAAAAAAATTTCATATAAAGAACTAAAATTTTGCAGAAAAATTAAGTAATAATAACCGGTCAAGTGCAAGTTGAACTTGCGCAATTAGTGTTCCGTACGTTGATTGCTTTTAAAATAAAAATGTTATAACGGAAGTATAAAAATGGTCAGTGACTTCACAAAACACACCCCAAATGAGTTTTCAACAAAGTTTATTTCCAATCTTTACTGAAAATTGATGACCTTGAAATTTCTGTTTTTTTTTATATACCAGATAAATTATTACAGGTAATGCACTCGTGATAATTTTCGTTCAATCTACACCCGTGAAGAATATTCTAGACTCTTTTCAAAATTTTTTGATAAGTACTTTTCGAGATAAGGCGGGTGGACAGCGATTTTTCGCGATTTTTTAAAAATAATACAAAGAAAAGTGCGCGCAGGTATTACATTATATATATTTTTTTATTTCGTGTTTTTTACAAGCTTTCATTTGACACCACACTCGATTACTTAGTAAGAAAAATTTTTTTTCACTTCCAATTTCACCCCCCAAAACTAAACCCCTAAAAGACAAAATTTAACTTTCAAAACTACATGGCTCTGATGAGGCCATCAATTCCTATATTTTTACCAAATTTCACCTTTCTATGACAAATAGTTTCGGAGAAAATCGGGTGTGACAGACGGACAGACAGACAGACCGACAGACAGATGGACAGACAGACACCGAAGTGGTCTTATAAGTGTTCCTTACGGAACACTAAAAATTACAAAAAAGAAGGAAACACACAAATTTATACAAAATATTGAACTCGGTTGCTAACACTGTTGCGGTTATGAACGTTATTGATTTGAAGACAGTTTATGGATTCCTTTGCTCTTTGAAAGTCGATGTGGGTCCGGGGTCGGTGGCATTCCGCCCCTTCTTCTACATGTCTGCAGATGTTCTCTTGCTAAACTGTTGTTAATAATTTTCACCTCATCCCTAAAAGACGACATATTTCCTGATCGTTGGAAACAAATTATATAACGCCTATTTATAAAAAGGGTAACAAGTCTAACGTTTTAAACTATAGACCAATAAGCATCTTAAGCACCATTCCAAAATTGTTCGAGAACAGTATTACAGATCAAATAAAGCGAAGGGTCACATCAGATTTGATTTAGCAACAGCAAGGCATTTGCAGCGGAAGGTCGACTTCTACCAACTTGACGTGCTCGACACAGTTTGTGTCGAGAGCTTTGGGGAGGCACTTGCAGGTTGATGCAGTCTATACGGAATTCTCCAAGGCGTTTGATACTGTCAGCATTAGAATATTGAGTACAAAATTGGGCTCATTTGGCTTTGGGGGTTGTTTATCGAATTGGCTAGAGTGCTATCTTACAGGAAGACAGCAAGCCGGTTGTATAAATGATGCTCTATACGAGTACTTTGCTGCTACCTGTTGTGTACCTCAGGGCAGCCATTTGGGTTCCCTTCTATTTAATTTTTTATTAACAATGTTGCTACCTGTGTAAAATATCCGTTTTTATTATTTGCGAAGAACTGTAAAATTTATAAAGTGATAGGCTCTATATCAGATTGTCACCAGTTACAGAATTGTCACGATTCTTTTTCTGTTTGGTGTAGGACTAAGAGCCTGGGTCTCAATATCGACAAATGCCAGGCTATGTCATTTTACAGAAGCAGTTCTCCTGTTGTGTTTCCATATTGCTTTAATGGACAGGCCTTGCGGTCAGTGGATAGGATTAGAGATCTTTGTGCTTTCCTGATCAAAAATTGAGGTCTCATTATCATTATGATTATATTATTAATAAATCAACAAGGGTACTGGATTTTTTTTGCAGGGCCGCCAGGGGTTTCTATAATATTGGCACTTTAATACTATTATACCGGACCCTAGTCAGACTGGTGTTGGAGTATTGCTCCCCAGTTTGGTCCCCTTATTATGAGAGCCATATTCATTCCATCGAGAGGGTGCAGAATAGATTATTGACTTTTATTTTATATAGGCTTCATATCCCCAATCTAGTTATTCCGCTACATCTTTGAGGTTAGTTGCTCGCCTCCCGAAGCTCTTGACAAGAACGTCGGATGCGGAACTGATATTTTTGTATAAAATAACTAATTCAGTGATTGATTGTCCTGCTCTATTGTCGCAGTTCGATTTTTTTTATTCCACCCAGAAGTTCAAGAAGGCATTGCACTTTTTTGCAGTCAAACCACAAGTTCAACTATGCCATGAACGCCCCAATTGCCCGACTTCACGCAGTGGAGAATGTAACCGATATTAATTTTTTAACATATCGCTAAATGGCCTAGTGAGACTATTGAAAGAGAGTTCGCTCAGGAACCTTCGACCCTTCTAGGGAGGGATGTTCAGCGTGATTGTGATTATGATTATGTTTTGCTTAGTCTGTTTGTTATTTAATTATTGTAGTTTTTAATTTATTTGTATTGGGTTATTATTTTCTTTATGTAATGGATTACTCCTTGATGAATAAATATATATATATATATATATATATATATATATATATATATATATATATATATATATATATATTATATATATATATATATATATATATATATATATATATATATATATATATATATATATATATATATATATGTATATATATGTATATATATATATATATATATATATATATATATATATATATATATATATATATATATGTATATATATATATATATATATATATATATATATATATATATATATACATATATATATATATATATATATATATATATATATATATATATATATATATATATATATATATATATATATCTATATATAGAGATGAGAATTTGGTTATAATTATGAATTGCTTCGGAGTTGCTTACATTTTAAGATTAAGTAATTAGCAGCATGTGATATCAGAGCGATTGCTCTGTAATTGTTGCAATCCAAATCCTCACCATTCTTTCGGCCATCTTTCAGTCTTCCATATTATAATACACAGTTGACATAGCATAGTCACGGCGGTTTGTCCCATCGTCTTTATTACTTTCACAGTTATTTCGCCAGTACCTGGTATATGACTCTTGTTCCTATGTGGCCCCATTGTCAACAATAGAGTCGCCCACGAATTGAGACATAAGAAGTTTTTTACAATAATTCTTCCAAAAGCAAATCATTCCATGCATGTCAGTGACTGTCCGACCTTCTTTGTCCTTGATTATTTACCTTTTAGATTTGAATCCTTTCGATAGGTATTTTACTCTTTCATAAAGTTCTTGTGGTCGATTATTTGTACCATGTTTTTCCAGCTACTTACGTATATCATTAATGTTATGTATTTTTGTTATTTTTACAAGCCACCCTAATTTCTTTATTGACTGATTTGATTCTCTCCTGACCAATGTTTTTTAGAGAATTTTTTTGCCGAGCATTTTGTAGCAGCATATGTTATCCAGTTCTTAATATCTGTTCACGTTTTGTCTGTATCTTCTGTGACTTCCGGAATGTTATAGTTTATTACACAGCCCCACATATTTTTGATGCGATATATCAGATCCGTAGTATTTTTGCCCACTGATCACGAATTTGACGTCAGAATATCGCCATCATATCTCAGTTTTTTTCTAACCTCAAAAAATTGGTAAAAATTAGTAAAAATTAAGAAAAATATACTCCTAAAAAATTGATTCAAGCTTTTTCATGAATCCAAAGATGTATTAATATGTATTCGGACACGCTAAGCTAATATTCATCGGTTGGATTGAACCATACAGTTCTGTTTTCTTTCTAACCTCAATAAATCAGACAGATATAGTGCTTCTCAAATGCAAAAAAACGAATTCAAATTAAAATTCAACCGATCCTTACCAAATTTGATACACGGGGATTTTTTGGGTCGCTGATCACGAATCTGAGGTTGGATTTGCAAAATTCAAAATGGCAGATGTTTTCGCGCCATTTTGAACGCCGAGACAATTCATCGGTCGATTTTTATTCTTCTACCTGCATCCAGGGCACCTCCACGTGGTGACGGTGGGCAACGGTGTTACTCCACTAGCCGGCAGAGTCCCTGGATAACGGCTTAGATGCCGTCATGGCAGGTAGAAGAAAGAGAATTACGATGCAGGGACTCGGAAACCCAGTATCGGCGGTTGGTCAGGGTGGAAAAAAAGCGGGCCCGCAGCCGTCGTCATCCAGCGACCGTAGCTCTTCATGTGTGGGTGACTTGGCTCATGTAGAGTATAATGCTACAAGAAAACGGTCTCACGGTACAACGACTTTTCATAAGTGCGATAAAAACAGTGATTCATTTTGTTATATTTGCTGTCAACACGTATTGAGTAAAATGGGGTCACCGATAACGGATAAGATTAAAACCTTATATAAGGATTGTTTTAACATTGAAATACAGCACCAGGATACAGATTGGGTTCCCCACATCATTTGCAGTTCTTGCAAAATAATGTTGTACATCAATAAGACGGCGATTAAATATTCCAGACCAGCAATATGGAATAGACCATACAGTGAAAATGATTGCTACTTTTGTATGAATGTTGTATCTAGGCATAACCGAAAAAATAAAAGCACTATTACTTATAACGATGTTTCGACAGTAACAAGACCAACTAAACTAATTCCGCCTCCTGAACCACTTGATGCTGATGTTATGGAAACAAATGATTTCACCTTATCAGTTCATGCCGAAAACATTGAGACTGTCGAAAAAGATTCAAACACTGTTACTAATGAATGTTCTAGTGACAACCTATCATATACTAGTGACACAGATAAAGAATTTCTACCATACAACCGTAAACCAGAACCAATACTCGTATCACAGTCAGAACTTGGTGATCTAGTCAGAGATTTAGGCTTATCCAAAGATGGTTCAGAGCATCTTGCTTCCTTTTTAAAGAAAATACATTTACTTAAGCCAGAAGCTACGATTTCTTATTATAGAAACAGAGATGAAGAATTTCGAAAATATTTCACAATGGACGAGGAATTGTCACTTTCATATTGTACCGATGTAAAAGGTCTAATGGATGAATTTCAAAATAACTCATACGATCCTGAAGAATGGAGACTGTTCATTGATTCTTCTAAACGGAGCATTAAGGCAGTTTTGCTGCATAATACCAACGTTTACGCTCCCATTCCGAGTGCTCATTCCACAGTTATGCAAGAGCAATATGAAAAAATGAAGCAGCTTTTGATAAAAATAAAATATGCTGATCATAACTGGAAAATTTGTGGAGATCTGAAAATTGTAACAATATTGCTTGGCCAACAGTCAGGGTTTACACTTTATCCCTGTTATAAATGTTTGTGGAATAGCAGAGACAGGGAACGTCATTATAAGAAAAAAATTTGGCCAACAAGAGAATCGTTCACTCCTGGTGAAAATAATGTATTATTTCCACCATTGGTAGATTCAGGAAAAGTTCTTATTCCCCCGCTTCACATTAAGCTTGGACTTATGAAGCAATTCACGAGAGCATTAGATACAAACGGCTGAGGCTAAAATTAAGGCAGGCGTATTTGACGGGCCACAAATAAGAAAATTGTTTCAAGATTCATTATTTGTTACTAAAATGAATAAAGTTGAAAGCTGCTTGGCTTAGTTTTAAAGAAGTCGCAACAAACTTTTTGGGAAATAATAAAAGTCCTAAGTACAAAGAAATAGTCGAGAAAATGGTAAAAAATTTTCAAACATTAGGTTGCTTAATGAATCTAAAATTACATTTCCTGGACTCCCACATCGATGATTTCCCAGATAATCTTGGTGACTACAGTGAGGAGCAAGGGGAACGTTTTCACCAAGATCTGAAAGTCATAGAAAATCGGTATCAAGGACGATGGGATGACCATATGCTAGCGGACTATTGCTGGTCGCTAAAAGAGAAACAAAGTCCTCAAAAGCGTTTGGGCAGAAAGCCTTTGAATAGGTCATTCGCGGAAAAAAAAAAACAAGATACAGCTGGTTTTGAGTTTATTGGGTCTCATTTTTAAAGTTACAGGGTTATTGAGGTCTATTTTTTGAGGTTACAGGGTGTGGGAGTCTAAGTTTTCAGGGTTTAGGGTTTAAGAGTATCAGGTTTGAGGATTCCCAACTGTATACCAAATTTGGTAGGAATCGGTTGGTTTTCAAAAATTTTGTCCGCCATCTTGGATCCGCCATTTTGAATTTTGCAAATCCGACCTCAGATTCATGATCAGCAACCCAAAAAACCCCCGTGTACCAAATTTGGTAAGAATCGGTTGAATTTTAATTTGAATTCGTTTTTGCATTCGAGAAGCACTATATCTGTCTGATTTATTGAGGTTAGAAAGAAAACAGAACTGTATGGCTTAATCCAACCAATGAATATTAGCTTAGCGTGTCCGAATACATATTAATACATCTTTGGATTCATGAAAAAGCTCGAATCAATTTTTTAGGAGTATATTTTTCTTAATTTTTACTAATTTTTACCTATTTTTTGAGGTTAGAAAAAAATTGAGATGTGATGGCGATATTCTGACGTCAGATTCGTGATCAGGGGGCAAAAATACTACGGATCTGATATATCGCATCAAAAGTATACCCCACTTTTTTTGTGGGGCTGTGTTATCATTTAAAAAAGAGTTCTGTCTGACACTGTAAATCTCTGGTTTGTTGTGGGGTTTTTAGGGCTAGCTAATTTTATTTTCATAAGAACTTTCAATAACTTGTAATTTGAGCCATCTACCATGCCCAGCCGGGAACGTACATTCAATACAAATGACATCCATCTAGAGCTGATCAAGATATAGTTAATCTGATTTCTGTAGTGCCCGTCCGCTAACATCTACGTGGAAAGTCGTCTTGGGTGATGTTTGAAAATGGCATTAGTAATAGTGAATCTATTATTAATAGCAAGCTGAAGTAAATGATCTCCGCGTTCGTTCTATTACAAAGCCCAAATTTACCAACAGCCCATTTTAGTATTAAACTCTCCAGTCATCATTATGACGTCTATTGATGGAATTTTTGTACAAATTTCGTCAATTTTATTGTAGACTTTCTGAACTGCTTCATCATGAGAGTGATGTTGGCATGTATACTTGTATAATATGCAGATTTACTGGTTTTGCCATAAGGTTTATTTTAATCAGGCGATCATTAAAAAGTATATACTCCTTGACGCATTTAGCAACGCTATTATTAACAGCTATGGGAACGCCATTGCTGCCTGTAGTTCCAGTCGACATATAAATTACGTTTTTTTTTTTTTCATTTGAAAATTTCCAGGACTTTTCCAATGGTCTCGGAAACTCCACATAGTTGTATGTTCTCACGTTCAAGTTCGTTCTCCAGGAGACGAAATTTTGCCTGCAGAAGACCTGTTACGTTCCAGGTGCCCAACGTAACCTGTCGACACAACTGCAACTGTGCTCTTTCAATAACCCATTTCACATGATTTGTCAATTCAATACCTCAAATTAAAAACCATGATCTCGATGCTAAAAATTATTACATAAATAATAACTCAAATAAGACTACTTTAAAACTTTGCGCTGTTACTGAAACCGAGATCTCAAAAGCTTTGTGTCGGATAAGGACAAAAGCTGTGAGTTCTCATAATATTCCTATTGATTTTATCATTTTTTGCTGTCCTTTTATTTTAAAATATATTTGTCATATTGTAAACTTTTGTATCGAGATGTCAGTATATCCTTCCGCCTAGAAAACGGCGCATGTTGTACCATTACCTAAGGGATTTACGCCCTGTAAGCATACCTCCAAAAGTGTTTGAACATATTGTAAAATCACAACTAGTAGAATATATAGAAAAATATGATATTTTACCTACAGTGCAATCTGACTTTAGGCAATCACACAGTTGCGCTATTGCACTTCTTAATGTGACCGACCATATATTTAGGGAGATCGATAGAAATAAATGTATTATTTTAATCTTGCTCGATTATTCAAAAGCATTTGACATGCTCGACCACTCACTTTTAATTCATATCTTGAAGTTTGTGGGTCTGGACAAAAACGCTGTTAAGTTTATTGGAGAATATCTCAAAGATCAGAGAGTTGTCCTGAGTGGATCTTTCTCGGACCTCCAAAGGGTGGGGCCCTAATCTATTCTGCATTTATACCCATTTATTTCCGTCATTTCTCAAAGTCTGTAACTGTCAGATATACGCTGACGATACTCAGTTGTTTTACTCTTTTTCTGAGAATGCAGTGCTTGACGGTTGTCGACTGATAAATGGTGATTTGGAAGTTATACAGATAGTTTCGGAGGAACATCATTTGAAATTTAATTCCAACAAATGTGTCGCAATGTTGTTCGGTAGATCAATTGTTGTAAAGAGACTCACTTCACTAGTTGACGTTAATATTTCTAATGAAAGAATACTTGTTAAAGCTGAGGCTAAAAATCTTGGCTTAATTTTGGATTCAACTTTAAGATTTAAAAAACACGTGTCGGCTTGCATTAAGAGGGCAGTGGGTCTACTTAGGTGTCTTTATAACTCAAGACATTTACTAAATACTCAATTAAAACTCATGCTTTGCGATTCTATCATTTTTTCAATATTTAACCACTGTGATGTTGTTTACGGCTCCTGTTTGGCTGCAGAGGATACAAAAAGAATTCAAAAAATTCAGAAATACTGCTTACGGTTTAGCTACGGTATAAAGAAATGAAATCCAGTTACTTATAAACTGAAGGAAGCTAAATGGATTGACATGAAGCCAAGACGATATTTGCATTGTTGTACCGTGTATCATAAAATTATCTGCACAAAGTCACCTAAGTATCTTTTTAAAAAAATTCCGTTCAAGACTGACGTTCATAACATAAATATAAGAAGCAGAGGCTTACTTACGCCCCCACTTCATAAAACAGGCATATTTGAAAGGTCTTTCACTTACAATTTAGTTAAAACATATAACAACGTACCGGACATTCTGAAATCTAAATCAGTCAAGTGTTTCAAAAAGTACCTAAAGCATTTGTTATTGTAAAATTATTGAAGAATTTACTTGTTCCTAAAAATGTAATTTTTCTAATCTTAAATCATAGCTTTCTATAACTGACATAACGTTTCTTTTCTTTTTTTTTGTTTGTTATTTGGTTGTGCATCATATAATTTGGTTGTGCATTATTATTATTTGGTTGTGCATGTGTTAGTGCGTTGGTGCCTAGGGGCAAGTGTAAAGACAGATGGACATATATTTTGTTTCAGTTAAATTAAGTTGTTTTTTTTTTCTTTTATCTTTGTTCAGCTGCACTTTGTCCTGTTCACTGTATACTGCATACTTTGAATAAAATTGTTAATTATCATTATTATTTATTATTATGCCTGTTCGCTCACATTCGCATGCCCTGTAGTCAACTGCACACTAGTCAGCCCCGGAACCAACACAGCGTCGCACGTTGGTAATCTGTTGATCCATATCAAATAGTGCTCTCGAAAATAATTAGGTGGTTGTCCTTTACCTATCTGATCCTATGCTGATAACCAATTACTTGATTTTTCCGCCTTAAGGACAAAAAGATACTCCCTCTGCTAGATTATCTATTGAAGCTGGGTTGCCACTTACGTCAGATCCTATCCCGCTTTCCCCGCCGGTATGATTTTTGCTTGTATCCCTGGATATGGGTATAGCGTTATACCCCGCTATACTGAAACTTTAGCAGTACTTAGCCACCTACGCGTAGAGTAGGGCCTAACACCAAGACGTGGACGCGCCAGCTGAAAATTACTTTAGTGGAATCAGAGAAGGTGTCTCTGGTTCCCTTAGACCGGGTTAATGTTCATATGTCCGTCCCTAAAAAAGACCGCCAGCTAGCTACCCCAAACACTGAATCAGTTGCTGCAGGTGCACGGTGCGATAAAGGCAGCACGCGTTATTTACGAGGTACCCCATGCCAACGAAAAAAAATAGCCAAAAGTGTAACGGTGGTCAACGTCAAAATACTTTGAGAGAGATCGGTAGAACTCGAAATGAAGGTCATAATACAGTAATAAAAACGGCCAAAAAATATTTGATATCCAAATATCCAAACACTGAATTTAATATTGAAGACGTGCAAAAATGCAATATAGAAAACTATTTTTTTTTGAAAGTGGAAGTATGCTGCGATATTGCTGAAAGTATTATGTCACAGGAACTATGACCTGAGAGGACAATAATAAGGCCATATTCTTTTAAAAAATAATTTAAATCCCAAAAAAATTTAAAAGTCAAGGTGTTATAAGTATTCAACTTATGTATCTCAATATTAAAAGCCTTAAAAATCTAAAAATGCTATTTTTTCGAGTAGAATCCAGATGGTCTGATCCTGTTCAAACACTGATTGCTTCAAATGAATATTAATTACATTAATATAAATGACGTAATACTAATTTTCACTGTAGGTTGAGGAGGAAGAGTATGTATTTCCTGGGAAAACCATTTCAAAATAACGTAGAACCAGTGCAATATTATATACATAATGTAATATTAGAAACATAAAAACAGTCCCATGCTTTATCAGTTTTGTGTCTTTCCCCTTCTTTACCGAGTTTTTTGTAGATCTTGACAATATTAGCACAAATATAATTTATAATCAGTTTCCAAAATTTCCTCCAACCAGTATCTTCAAATGAATTACGAAATGCTGCACTCATTGAAGGTGGACTATTTCACCTTCAACGAGTGTGTGGGTAAACTTCCAGGTTTAATTTTAAAAATATACCTTTAACAGATCGAGTTGCATGTTGCAACTATTATTAACTACAAGTAAATTTCGAAGTTCATTTAAATATTTAAAATTCATATAAATTTCAAAAAGGATGGTAGAAGCATACAATATGGCTAGCTACAGACCCATTGTAGTGTAAAATCTTTCTTGGGCGATTTAAACAACTTTATATACGTAAATAAGATGTTATTGCCGTGTTAACACTTAAAAAAACACATTATGGAACTAGTCATAATACTGGAGTCACGTGTTGAAAAACAGCAAACCACAACCTTTTCAGCTTTAGGGCACCATTCGATATTATAAACTCTAACCTTTTCATTTTTAGCTGGAATGTATAGGAGTTCGAAAAACAACCTTTCAATGGCTGAATTCCTTTGTAATAGGACATAAACGAACTGCTAACTCTAAAAGTGAAGTAAAAAATTAGAGTCCCACTAGGGTAGTTTTCTAGCACCAACATTAGTCTTAATTTGTAACAATATATCTTCATTGGATAATCAAACGTTACTCCCAGTTCACTATGCTGATGATTCAAACATTATTGTAAAGCCCGGAGTGTTCTCTACTTCTGGCATGGTACACGAGTCAATTTATAATTTTTCGCCCTAAAATAATCTTTCTTTGATTCTCTCACAAATACACTCAGTTATCTTTATTCCATAAAATAAAACAATGGATGAAAGTCCAATGACACTGTCCTGAAGAGTCAACAGACAATGATATAATATTTCTTGGAATACATTTAGATTAGAGATTGTCTTGAAACACGTAGAGGATTTTTTGCTATTCATTTCTATATCACCATTTACCCGTGGGTGGCTGGGATAACATGCCTATGATGATATAGCAGATAGCATAAAAGTATATAATAGTATAGTAGTATAGGAGTAAATTTTTTGCTAAAGTAATTTCTGTGCAGTCATATTCTTTTACTTCCTTTGCTAAAGAAAAGTTTTGTATTCGTAGAAAAATAATCTCTAGTTTTCAAAATACAAACCGCTCCATTTTTGTACGTCCGTCTGTCTGTTGTAAGTATAACTCTCGAACGAAATCAAATATCGATTTCAAATTATAGTACACGTATAATACTTGACGTAGAACTACAACAATCAACAAATTTGATATACTTTCAATATCAGTATAAGAATTTTTCTTTGTTGGCCGATATTTCCATGATATAGTAGGAATTGATATTTCCATGATACAGTAGGAGTTTTTCTTTATTGGGGCTTCGAGAAGAACGAAAAAAAACCTAAATCAAGATAAGCGAGGAACCTCAAGGATTTAGAGAAAATAGAACGACAGTGGATACTATATTTTTAATCCGACAATTGATGAAAAATCATTAGAATTCAATAAACCTCTATTTCTGTGGTTAGTCGATCTAAAAAAAAGCATTCGATAGGGTACGGTTGAGAGACGTGTTAAAAAATTTACGAGGTCATGGCATCAAACAACAACCACAGGATATTTCAGCAGGAAGTTTCATTTTAAATTATTGGAAATTGAAGTTTTTTATGAAATTTACGTGGTATTTTTATTTGAATCCAAAGTACAAACTATGCGATTATTGATGAGATACAATACCTGCCAAATGGCAGTCTCGGCTCTTCTTAGAGGAAGTCATTTTTTAAGGAAATTTTCCATTATATTTTCGCACAATTGTGTCTCTATTTCGCGAATTTTCTGTTCTGATATTGTCATTGAGCACTTCAGTCGTTGCTGGAACATTGGAGTAGACTTTATCTTTAATATAGCATCAAAGGAAAAATTCTAAGGATGTTAAATCGCACATTCTGAGTGACCAGTTGAAGTAATAATTTTAAGAAATTACACGGCCAGGAAACTTTTCGCAAAAAAAATTGTTTCACCACTTGTGTGGCATGTAGCACCATCTTGTTGAAAATTAAGGTCATACGCATCCAAAGTGTCAACTTCAGGGCCAAGAGAATTCAGTCAGCATCTAATTCACAAAAACGGTCGCATTC
>CM032446.1:80516346-80546346 GCA_019049505.1 Pachyrhynchus sulphureomaculatus
TGATTGCCCACATTTCGACAGAATCAAAAGCCTTCTCATAGTCTATAAAGGCTATAGAGTTCGAAATTGTATTTATTGCTCTTCTCTAGGACATTTCTCAATGTCTGTAAGTGGTCACAAGTGCTATAGCCTGATCTAAAAACTAACCTGTTCATCATGGCTGGTAGGAATCTAACTTATTTTTTTAATTTATTTGAGTAGTCAAAAGTTTATAAAATATGAGACGGTAAAGCTTATCTGGCTGTTAAACTGTCTAACTTTCTGATATTCTCCCTTTTTGTCTAGAGGTATTATTTCTGATATATGCCACAATGTTGGTATTTTGCCAGTTTCTAGACACATGTTGAAAAGCTTGACCCATTCTTGCTTTAAGCCCCTCCGGCCTCCAATAGCATTTACCGATAAAAATACATTAGGGCCTGCTGCTTTGTTACTCTTCAGTTCCTTCAGTGCATTATTGACCTCCTCTACAGTAACTTCTGGCAGTTCTTCCAAACCTTTATTTTGTATTTTCTTTTCAGTCTGTGTCCTTTGTTCTTCATTGGGTGTTATTTTGGACATGTTAGAGTTCTTTATAGTAGGTGTTTATTTCTGAGTTTACTTATTTATTATCACCAAATTCTCCAATTTTGATAACATCTCAATTGCTCTTCCGGTTCTGGATTTATTTTTGATACATATCTCGCAAGTTGAGTTATTATATTTATCCATATTTTTAAAATATTAAAATGATCTTAACTTTTCACTAATTTGAATAGTACCAATATGACTCTAAAATTGATGCACTCTTTTTATTAATTTTATTCCAAATTCTTCTAACATAGATTCTTTTCGTGATATTTAACATCTTTTAAAATTTTCTTTGATCTTTCTATTTCATCTTTACATATATTTTGATCATTTATGATCATCTTCATTTTCAAAACATTCTGAGACTGGCTTCCTGGATAAAGTGTCGGCTTCTATATTATCTTTACCTTCTTTATAAATTATCTTAAAATTATACTGAGATACATACAGGTACAGAATTAAGTTACCTAAAGCTTCATCTGTTCTTGATTTGCATTTTAAATTTATTAGTGGTTTGTGGTCTGATGTTACTATAAAAAACTCTTTCCTGTAAAGTTAATTTTGCCAGTATACAATTGCTTCTTTTAATCGCCAAATATTCTAAATACCTAATTTCTTTCTTTTTATTTGAGAGGTGTTAATTTCTTTAAAAATAAGCTACTGGGTGCAATATACCATTTTCTTGAGTTGGTTTGAGACCTTCCCAAAGACCTGAGCGGCTAGCATCAACTTTTATTACTAGATCTTTGTTTTAATCGTAAATCGCTAAAATTGGTGATGAACATAGGTATTGTTTAATTTCCTGGAAACAAATTTCACATTGGTTTGCCCACCCAATATTCTCATTTTTCTCCAACAGGTTATGCAATGAAAGTAATCGTTGGGCCACTATTCAATAAATTTATGATAAAATTTAATCCTTCCTAATAACTAGCAAACCATTTTTCGTGTAGTAGGGCGTTTAAATCCTTTAATTGCTATAAGGTTATCTTTAATTTGATTGGACTCATCAAAAATTTTAAATCTGATATATTCCTTCTCAAATATAGAAATCCAGTTTGAAGCTTCTTGTTTCCCATTAAATTTACTTAACAAAAATGTTTGCTCTACTTCATTTAGACTTACTTTATTAGTGGTTGTAATACGTTTCTCTAGCTCTTTTATACGTTTAATTAAAAAAAACTGCGTTAGGCGTTTTTGTGATCCCCAAAGCAATACTCATTGCACCAGCTTCATCTACATCATATTTTCCAAGTTAGTGGCCACTGGTAAAAAATTTTCTTCATCTAAACAATTTTTTAAAATTTGGTTTAAATAAAAACTGTAATTTTTCTATAATCACCCACCTTAGTGATTGAATTTTTACTACTTACAATGATCTTAATTGCCAATAATTCAGGATGTAACTCCAAATCTTTCAGCTCATCTGGTATACTTTATCAAGAAACAAAGCAGTTAGTTCATATTTTTCTTCTGCTTTCTTAAGTATGTGCATATATAGTTGTGTTTAGTGGATTTATGATTTCGAGCATATATTCAATTTGTAATTCGATATTAAGAAAAAGGACTGTAAAACGATTGCTAACACAACCAGAATTCAATATAAGTCCTTTTTTACGTTTGATTTAGTATGTAATTTTTTTATTTTGAAAAGTTAGGCTTTTTCATCACTTAAGAAATAATTTTAACTACTTCTTGTTTGACCGGAAGTGACTGCTACTTTCTTATTTTTGATAGAATCCTGTGTATTTTTTTATCAATCTCAATTGGGTTTGAAATTCTCTTTCCAACGATGTATCACAAATTGACATTTGTTTGACAGATGACCGGCAAAAAACTGATTTAAACTCTTAGACTTAGGCGGCCATGGTGGATATACTAGCAATTGTTTTTGTGCGTTTTTATCTCACTTTGGAAAAAATTTAAGACTATCTTTAAATAATGATCAGTATCACCGAATTAAGAATACATATTTTTATTTAACCTAGTTACACATTACAGGTTTTTTGTCAACATACATCTAACAGAACTATCTAACGCCAATTGGATTTAATATTATTTTCAGAAAATAATCGTTTTATTATCCAATAATGTGATATCGACAAGTTTCATTGCGGACTTAGTAGGCTATGATAAAACAGTCGAACCGAAAGTCATGGTTGCTGCGTGTTACCAAAATGGCCATTACTATTGTTTACGTCAAAAATAATTATTCGTTAACAAAAATATATTCAACGGATGAAATCGTAGACATGTTATTAATTTATGGAGAGTGCAGAAAGAATAGCCGCCGAGTCGTACATGGTAAGATATCCGATAGGAGGCACTTACCAACAATTATTTTTTAAGGGTAAAGCAGCAGTTTAGAAGGCAACCGATTGAACGGGCTGATGTATTTATTGGTGATAAAGAGTCAGAAATCAATGTATTGGCCATTTTTCAGGCAGATCTTACAATTTCTATAAGACATGTCGAATAACAAACCGGTGTAAATCGTGAAACCGCTCGCCGCATTTAGGAATATATACCTAGCAAATTTATTTGTAGTATAAATTAGTTCTACCTATTTATTTTTATTGTGTTACCTAGTTAAAATATTACTTCTTTCTAATTTTAATTAATTACAAATTATCGGTTTTGTTGTGTTATTCTTATTATTAAATGTTTTGGTTTATTATTTGCATTTAAATATTGATTTAACAAATAGGTTTTCTATTTTCTGAAAATAATAATAAATCCAATTGGCGTTAGATAGTTCTGCTAGATGTATGTTGGCATAAAAACCTGTAATGTGTAACTAGGTTAAATAAAAAATATGTGTACGTATCTTAATTTCAGTCATATTGATCATTATTTGAAGAGAAAATTCTGTAACAGAATGTAAAGCATAAAATTTTGAAGGAGCCACTTAGACTCGCGAAAATAGCACGATAAATGGATGGTCTTAAATTTTTTCCAAAGTGAGATAAAACGAACAAAAACAATTGCTAGTATATCCGTCATGGCCGCCTAAGTCTAAGAGTTTAAATCAGTTTTTTCTGGCCATCTGTCAAACAAGTCAACTTGTGATACATCGTTGGAAAGAGAATTTCAAAGCATTCAACCCCTATTAAGCATCGATAATGTTAATAAGATATATAAGGGGGCCGCTTATTGTCGAAATTTGAATTTTCTTTGCGCTACCCCTTAGTTTACTTCTATTTTTGGAAAAAAATTTCAGGTCAATCGTATGAAGTAATAGTGTGCCGACCCTGGGACATTAAAAATCGTAAAAATAAGTCCTTTTCTCGCAAACGCTTCTGAGAATGATTTTACATATACGAGGCTGGTTTGAAAAGTCCGTGCAAAAATAAAAAACTACTTATGTGTTTGGGGTAAAACCTTTTTTATTTTTCGACATAGTCTCCTTTTAGGCTTATACACTTCGTCCAACGATATTCTAGTTTGTTGATCCCCTCCGAATAATAGAATTTGTCCAAGTCTGCAAAATATCCATTTGTGTCTGCAATCACCTTCTCGTTTGAATAAAAATCTTTGTCCGCCAGCCATTTCTTCAAATTGGGGAACAAATAGTAGTCCGAAGGAGCCAAGTCTGGAGAATAGGGGGGATGTGAAACGGGTTGGAATCCTATTTCCATTAATTTTGCGACCACAACTGCTGAGGTGTGTGCTGGTGCGTTGTCCTGATGGAAAAGGACTTTCTTGTGGGCCAATCGCGGGCGTTTTTCTTGCAGCTCGGTTTTCAAACGGTCCAATAACAATGAATAATATTCACCTGTAATAGTTTTTACCCTTTTCCAGATAGTCGATGAGGATTATCCCTTGCGAATCCCAAAAGACAGTCGCCATAACCTTTCCGGCAGAAGGAACTGTCTTCGCCTTTTTTGGTGCAGATTCCCCCTTGGTAACCCATTGTTTAGATTGTTGTTTAGTCTCAGGAGTATAGTAATTTATCCATGTTTCATCCACAGTGACGAAACGACGCTTAAAGTCCTCCGGATTCTTCTGGAACAGCTGCAAACCATCCTTGCAACACTTCACACGATTCCGTTTTTGGTCAAGCGTGAGCAATCGCGGCACCCATCTTGCGGATAGCTTTCTCATGTCCAAATGTTTATGCAAAATATTATGTACCCGTTCAGTCGAGATGCCCACAGCACTAGCAATCTCACGCACCTTAACTCTTCTGTCATCCATCACCATATCATGGATTTGATCAATGATTTCTGGAGTCGTAACCTCCACAGGCCGTCCAGAACGTTCAGCGTCACTTGTGCCCATATGACCAGTCCGAAAATTTTGAAACCACTTGTAAACTGTTCTAATCGAAGGTGCAGAGTCACCATAATGTTTATCAAGCTTCTCTTTAGTCTCCTGAGGCGTTTTGCCTTTCATAAAGTAATGTTTAATCACCACACGAAATTCTTTTTCGTCCATTTCTTGAAAATCACTCGACTTCCTTGATTCACACGAATGCCAAACACAAAGAAATAGACCAATATGGCTGAAACTTGGTGTGCGTTCATTCAAGAGATGCTACTAACTAAACATGACCTCGATACGCGCGGTGGTGCCATCTCTCGGACTTTGCACGGACTTTTCAAACCAGCCTCGTACAGAGTAAATACAAAAGATCTTTTCCTATGAAATTTTCTATCGAATTGCATGCACAATTAAGACCTCCAATATTCGTTGACGTCCTATCTAAAAGCAATGACTGAACATAATTATACAAGAATTTTACAAACAGCATATACCCGCTCTGTTTTAGTTTTAGAATGCAATATTGCTGCTCTAGGAAATCGTTCGATATCGTAATGAGAACAAACTACAGGAAGTCTATTCATGATCTTTTTTACCTGTTTATCCTAGAAGTAATTTATTTCTTGAGCGTATATTGTTGTAAATTACTCAATTAACATTCTTTTAATAAAAAATTACTATTAGCCCAGTCGCCAAGGATTTTTAGATCTCATTAAATGTTAACAGGCTGCATTTTGGTATGCAGGTAGTCTTTACGATAAAAAAACGTTTGCTAGAGTTTGATGTACGCTAAGCTCACAAAATCTAAAATAAAATCAAAAATTCGTTTTTTTGGTAATATGTCGAAAAAGAAAAAAAATATCGAAAAACTAATAGCGTCACGTGAAAGAGCGGGAAATTTTACAAATAAATAGTACATAGATTTTTTTTCCAGATTTTTTATTAGCGTGAGAATTTATTAAAAAATTCGGATAGGAGATCTAAAAAGTATAGCGCGCCAAACAGGTTTAATTTAAAAGTCAGCGCGCACCGCTCGAAAGTTAACACAGGTCTGCAACAAAAATGCTGTCTGGATGTTTTCAACTGATTTCTATGTATTTAGGTGTTCTGAAAACTAAAAAAATACTCAAAAAATTCCAGAACGTCAGGTTATTTTGCAAAACGCAAAATTTTTATTATCAAAAAGGGTTTTTTTGGGCTAACTTGAAGTCATAAATAAATAGGTACAATTTTATTTTGATTACTGTTTTTAAATGTATACAGGCCATAAACTATCATTACTTTCTAAATAAAGAACGCCCTGTGTGAGCTAAATTAACAAACATAAACGTTGTAACCAGAACGTGCGCGCTCCGATAGTGTAGAAAGTGGCGCGGTACAATTACGTGTTAACTCGTCATTGTTTTATAGATCTTGCTTCAGTATAGTGCAATGCCATCTGTGCGGAAGTGTGTGAATTCGTCTGACAGTTTCTGTTATATTTATGGCGAATATATGGTATTAAAGCAACAACTTAATATTACGGACTTTGTAAAAAAAGTATACTTCACGTATTTTGGCTTAAAACTTGGAGATCAGGATAAAGTTTGGGCACCTCATAAAGTCTGCAAACGATGTGTTGAAGACCTTCGAAATTGGTTTAAGGGCAAGAAAAAAGCTTTCCGATATGCGATTCCTATGGTATGGCGCGAGCAAAAGAACCATAGTGATGATTGTTACTTTTGTTCGTATAATGTGAAAGGGTATAATTCAAAATGGAAGCAGTCCATTTCATACCCCAATCTGCAATCAGCTATTCGTCCCATCCCTCATGGGACTGAAATACCAGTGCCCAAGGCCCCTGCTACCTTGGAAGAGATTCCAAGTTCTGACGAAGATGGTGCTGTACCTGAACCCGATGACAAGTCAAGTTTTCAATTTGAAGATGACAGCAGTCCGAAAGTGTTTTCCCAGGGCGAGCTAAATGAGTTGGTAAGAGACTTGAATCTTCCCAAAAAAGCTGCTGAGTTGCTTGATCAAGGCTCAAAAGCAGCCGAACTTACTTTTGCTGGGAGTGTCTTCCTTCTGGTTTAGATATCGTGAGAAGCAGTTCACTTCCTACTTTGCCCAAGAGGACGAGTTGGTTTATTGTACCAATATTGAAGGCTTGATGGATACATTTAAGATCTCATACGACCCAGCACAGTGGCGTATTTTCATAGATTCTTCAAAAAGAAAGCCTTAAAGCAGTTCTGCTTCACAATGGCGGTTTCTATGCTTCCATTCCTGTCGGTCATTCCGTACACCTCAAGGAAACCTACAAGAACTTGGAATTGGTTCTTTGCAAATTAAAATATAAAGACCACGGTTGGCAAGTGTGCAGTGATTTAAAAAAATCTTGGGCATGTTGCTCGGACAACAATCTGGGTTTACCAAATTCCCTTGCTTTTTGTGTCTATGGGATAGTAGAGACCGAGCAAATCACTGGACCAAAAAGTATTGGCCTCCGAGGGAGCTTAAAGTTGACGAAAAGAACGTCCTGCATGAAACTTTGGTGCCTCCTCATAAAGTTCTTCTAACACTGCTTCACATAAAGCTGGGATTGATGAAGCAATTTGTAAAGTCACTTCCAAGAGATGGAGATTGCTTCAAATACTTAATATCAAAGTTTCCAGGCCTCTCGGAGACAAAGTTGAAGGAAGGTGTTTTCGTTGGACCAGATATTAGACGGCTTATGGCTGATCCACAATTCATCACAACCATGACGGATCCTCAAAGAGAAGGGTGGATTGCCTTTAAAGAAGTCATAGAGAAATTTTTAGGCAATAACAAAGACCCTAACTACAAACAAAATCGTCAAAAAGAATGTTAAAAGCATTTCAAGCTTTAGGTTGCTTAATGAGTTTAAAAGTACATTTTCTTCATTCCCACCTCGACTACTTTCCAGAAAATTTAGGAGATCTGAGTGAAGAGCAAGGTGAACGATTTCACCAAGATATTAAGGAGTTGGAAAAAAGATACCAGGGAAGATGGAGCGTCTCAATGATGGCAGACTACTGTTGGACGCTTCAGAGAGACCTTCCAGATGCTTCCTACAAGCGAAAATGTACCAAAAGGAGTCTCACTGGGAAAAAGAAATGTGTTTAGTGCTTACTAATGAATGTATTTTAGATAAAAAAATAAGTTTTGTTACGCAATTATAAATTAAAAAAATTTTTTTTAGTCTTTTATCTTTTATTTTAAGATGATAAACTTGTTTAACATAGATACCTACATTGTCAGAAAACGTGACGTTCTATGACAAAATGAAAGTCATTTTCGGATTCAGTACACTCAAAAACATAAGAATTACGCAAAAAAAAACAAAACAGCTCTCAATTTTTTTTTTTTGCAGACTTGTGTAATCGATATTACTCGTCTTTAGAGTGTAATAAAAAATCAAAAGATAACTTTTTGAAGAGGCGTCTTTTAGCTTTCCGATGATACTCATAGTTTTTATTTTTGTTGCTGTATGATTTGTAAAATTTAAAACGAAATTTATGTTTGCATTTTTTAAATTTTCTTACTTGACTTCTAAGAAAGGTATAACCTCTTACTTCTATTAAATGAACATGGTGAGAAAGTATACTTATTCTAACTTAACCTAAGTATTTAGAATAGTGTTCCTAATCTAAACGTAACCTAGGAAATGTGTTTTTAACATGATTATGACATAACCTAACTTAATATAGGGCCTATGCTAAGTTAACCTAGTAATTTTTGTTTGCATGATTTTTAACGAGCATACAGTAAATTACAAATAGTTAATAAAATATAGTATAGAAAAAAATTCTTGTGCTTATATCATTATTATACCTTAAGTTTTCAATATAAGAATAATTAAAAGTACCCACATTCTCTGTGTTATTTAAATATTGAGTTTTAAAATATGAAAATTTGCCGGCTGTAGTACGCCGCCGGCAATTTACGTTCGAACCGGTACGAAATGGTTAAAAAAAGTAGGGACAATTTTTTTTAGTTACAGTTAAAAGTATATTGATGTAAGAAAATCATTGAAAACTTTGTCTTTTTTTGTAATTTTGCTCTCAAAAAGTGTTCATGATAAATGTATTTTTGCTTATTATTAATCATATAACTTAAACTTAAAATAAAAAAAATATTTAAAGGTAGGAAATGAAAGATAAAAGTCTAAGCTTTAAGAATAAAATATATATATATTTCATTAAAACACCCAGGTACAAAGAAAACGGTAACTGAAAACACAAAAATACTGAATTACTAGAAGGAATTTTGTTAATGGCGATCGAAGAAGAAACGTGAGCGCAGCGCCACCAACCCGATCTGTTTTCTGTCATCTGCGCGACGCACGCTCACGTAGTTTGTATACTGTATATTGTTAAATAAACTTTTAAATGAAGAATAATTAACTTTAAGTGTAAATTAAGTGTTGGTTGCTGTTTAGTGAAGTGAACTATTTTTATTTCTCACTTATGTAACACATGTTTGGAACAACGCAATTGAACACTTTGGAGAATCTCGAGCGGTTGCTCTTGACATATCCAAGGCATTCGACCATGTTTGGCACGATGGACTGTTGGCTAAGCTACGCTCTTTTCTACGCTATGTCTGAAAGGTTCTGTTTGTGGCTCTCATGTTTCCTCAGAGAGCGTTCTTTACGAGTACCGGTCTACGGATTTCTTTCTAATACCTTCACTATCAACGCCGGTGTGCCCAGGGCTCCATAACTATCTCCTACTCTCTTTCTCATTTACATTTACGATTTGCTGGAAAAGACCGAGAATCCAATCTACAGCTTTGCAGATGACAGTACGCTTATCTCTTCATTCACTTTGAACGCTCAGACATCGGCTGCTCAGGCGAATATCAGCAGACAGCAGGAGGGTCGTTCAACTTAAAAAAGACCTGGAAGAAATTCTATCTTGGAGTGACAGTAACCAAGTGGAATTTAACGCTGCAAAAACCCAGGCGGCAATTTTTTCTAAAAAAGTTAACGCTGCTGAACCCTACATAGTTATGTCAGGGCACTCCATTCCCCTAGCATCTTCGCTCAATTTGTTGGGCGTTAGTTTGGGAGCAAATCTATCCTGGCATGGATATGTTCTCCATATAAAAGACTGCTTAAAAAGCGTTGTACGCGGAGTAACAAGCTGAACCTCATACGGATATAAAGCACCAGCGCGATGTGTATTTCTAACATGTACCGTTTTGGGAGGAATTAAGCGGGCTACATCCTTCGAACACTTTCCATGAAAATACTTGTAGAACAGACTCAAGTCGCCAACCGTTCTTCGATGTTCCAGCGAATCAAGGACGCCGGTCAGTTCCGGGTCTCTAATCAGACGAACAGCTCTTCTCTGAACAGAATCCAACAAATGCAATGGATATTTGGGAGCGGAGCCACAAACATGGGAGCAGTATTCCATAGTTGGTCGAATTTGAGCTTTGTAAAGAATTAACAGTTGTTGTGGAGTGTAAAGCTTTCTGGTTCGAAATAATATTCCTAACTTTTGAGAAATTCTCCTTGCTATGCCTGCAACATGTTCATGCCAGGATATATTTGCTCCCAAACTAACGCCCAACAAATTGAGCGACGATGGCAGGGGAACGGAGTGCCACGACATAACTATGTCGGGTTCAGCAACGTTAACTTTTTTAGAAAAAACTGCCGCCTGGGTTTTTGTAGCTTGAAATTCCACTTGGTTACTGTCACTACAAGATAGAATTTCTTCCAGGTCTCTGTTAAGTTGAACGACCTCCTGCTGTCTGCGGATATTCGCCTGAGCAGCCGATGTCCGAGCGTACAAAGTGAATGAAGAGATAAGCGTACTGTCGTCTGCAAAGCTGTAGATTGGATTTCCGGTCTTTTCCAGCAGATCGTTAATGTAAATGAGAAAGAGAGCAGGGGACAGTATGTACCCTTGGGGCACACCGGCGTTGATTGTGAAAGTGTTAGAAAGAAATCCGTCGACCGCCACTCGTAAAGGACGCTCTCTGAGGAAACATGAGAGCCACAAATAGAACTTTTCAGACATACCACAAGAGCGTAGCTTAGCCAACAGTCCATCGTGCCAAACACGGTCGAATGCCTTGGATATGTCAAGAGCAACCGCTCGAGATTCTCCAAAGTGTTCAATTGCGTTGTTCCAAACATGTGTTACATAAGTCAGAAGATCTCCTGTTGATCTATGTTTACGAAAGTCATATTGGTGATCGCTAATAATATTGAATCGTTCAAGATGTTTTAGAAGATTGATTGATAACCTTTTCCATGACTTTCGATATTATTGAAAGCAATGCGTCTGATCGGTAGTTATTTTGGCAATGTCTTCTTGCCTTTTTTAGGTATCGGCACATTTCCAGCAGGACGGAAATATTCCCTTTCTGTAGGATAGGTTGGAAAGTCTACAGAAAACTGGTATTAGTTCCCTTGCACAGTTTTTGGCAGGTATTCCGTTAGTGTCAGAAGCCTTTTTGGTGTCTAGCTTCATTAAAATACGCTTTATGATACGTTGTCTGAAGACAACATCGGGCATCTTTGACTGCAATATGGGAATAGAAGGTGGTGTTTTTCCTTGGAAATCGACAGTAGAATGTGAAGCAAAGAGTTCAGACAACAAGTTCACTCTCTCAACAGGTGTGGTTGCAATGGAATTATCTGGCCGTGTGAGGGATGGTATGGTGGATTTGGTGAAATTTTGACTAACTGCCTTAGCGACTGCCCAAAAGGACCTGGAATTGTTGGGAAAAGCCAGAACTTTGTTTCTAATTCGTTGATTGTGTGCCTCCTTGCTTTCGTCGATAATTCCTTCGCATCTGTTCCGGGCACGAACAAAGGTGTTACGATTTATGGTGTTAGGATTTTCACGCCATGGTCGGTAGGCAATATGTTTATTTTCGATTATGTAGGCTTAGCGTACACTTTATAGCGGCAAACTTTTTTTGGCGTATTCTACGTATAAAAAACTACCTGAATGCCAAAATGCAACCTGTTAATATTTAATGAGAGTTTATCGTCAAAATTTGCCCCCGACGACTGGGCTATATATAAGTTTTAAATCTACAAGTTAATGTTTATGCGTAATTGAGGCTTATTTCACGTTGATTGACTTCTGTTGCAAATTACCAGAAAACCTGCGATGGGATTTTATGCAAAACTTACTCAACAATTCCCTAAACATTTTAACATACTCTGCACTTATAGATGCAAAGTCTATCTATACTGCACTATAGTACACTTCGTAGTATTACAAGGAAAATCTTTAGTAAAGTGGTCCGGAAACACGTAGTAATGTTAAAACTGAATTTAGAATCAAAGTCTAGCTCTTTCGGCTACACCGTAGTTTAAAATTTGATTTTTACAAGTACGCAAAAAGTAGATAAGTATCTGTATATTAAAAGTATTTTCTTTACGTAATTAATAACTGTTACTTGAATACGCTGGAAGTTTACAGTCTTAATTTTTTACAATATGCTTAACTAACTCGCGCCTTACTTGGACTTTATATCATTATTAAAAATTACTATGTAAATGTTTACCTTACTTTTCTCGATTTATAATGGATCTATCTTTCTGCTGTAATTAACTACCGTAGTTTTTAACAGGTAGTAAACGTAAAAATTCTGAATTTTATTATTTACTCTTTTAGATCTGTTTTTATATCGATGTTTTATCTTATCTATTGGTCTATTTTATTTAACTTTAACTAATTAATTTCATTAAAGTGCGAGATGACACAACGATTTGTTCTTGAGATACCTGTGAAGCTGATAAGAGTTTAAGCCACGAGAGAGATACAAACTTCTAGTTTTTACACCAACATTACCACGAGATAGTTCGAGGAATCTATTTCAAAGTATCAGTTCAAATCAACAGTTTTAGGTATCCCGTTTTTTTTGCCAGTTTCTTTTTAGTATTTGCTCCTCATGATTTTTGACTTGTTTTGTCTCGTCATTTAATACATAGGGAAAAGTGTACTTACGTAATTATAACTAGGCTAAGGCTTAATGCAGGAAGGTTTTTGAGTTTCCTGACAGTTGTTCCACCGATCTCATCAGTGGACGCTTGATAAAGTCAATATTTTTTTATAACATAATGTAATAAATGTAAAATAAAAAAATACTGATATTTATTCTTTTAACTTTTAAAGTTGTAGTAGTAGCAATTGATATAAGTTACGTAATTTTCCTGTATTGAAATATATTTACAAAAAAATGAATGTTTGTTCGGAAAGTATCTTGAAATTTATTTTGACGAGCTCAGCACTGAGTTATTTGCCAATGCGATAGCTTTTTTTTTTTTTTTTCCTTTAGCTCATTATAAACACTGTGCTGCAAATCACGATTTAATATTGATAGAACTATTTTACAATATTTTACCTTTAAATACTGAGAGAACCTTCCCTTGTTTTTAACGTTAAGCCAAATATACTTTATGGTTATGTTACCTACCATCTTTTTGTTTAATTCTCTATCTGGTGAAATAACAATTTTTTTCAGTTCATCATATTTGTGATACCTAGAATTTTCTATTTTTATACTAAGCAGGATAAATTAATAAACGTAAAATAGGTCAGTCCCAATTAAAAAAAGCACCATAGTGTTTCTAATAGCAGGAATCCATTTTCTCTGACATAAGAACTAGCCGCTTGCAAAATTAGGCATCAAAATACTATGATGTTGTGGCAATCAACAGTTCGTGTTCATCTGATTAATTTTGACAAATAAGTAATTGCTTACACCATTTTTAGTGCTCCATATGGAAAACTTATGGGATCAGCTTGGTGTCCATCCGTCTGTTTTTTACACACGAGTTTCTCCGAAATTATTTGACATAGAAAGTTGAAACTTGTCACATATATAGAAATTGGTGACTCAACCAGAGCCATGTAGTTTAGAAAGTTAAATTTTGACTTAAGGGGATAGGTTTGGGGAGTGAAATCGAAAGTGACATTTTTTTTTCAAGGTCATTAGGGTGTCAAATGAAAGCTTGTGAAAACACGAGTTCAAAAATATTTTTGGTGTATTCTTCGGGCAAAGTTTTCTTTCTATTATTTTAGAAAAAATAACCCTATTTCTAAGAGTACTAATCACAAAATGTCAAAAAAAATTCTGGAATATTCTCCATAAGTTGCAGATTGCATGACTTTTGATCATTTATCTGATATATATATATATATATATATATATATATATATATATATATATATATATATATATATATATATATACATATATATATTTTTTTTATGGGTCTAGCACACGTGCTACAGGGAAGTCCCTAAAGCGCTACAGGAGCGACACGTGTGCGGAGAAAGCGATTCACGTTGTTCTTGAATCGCTGTAGATTGTACTCGGTGGGAAACCAGTCCTGGGCAAATTATTCCAAAGGGATGATGTTCTCCATATAAAAGACTGCTTGAAAAAGCGTTGTACGAGGTGTAACAAGCTGAACCTCATACGGATGTGAAGAATTAGCGCGACGTGTACTTCTAACATGCACCGCTCTGGGAGGAATTAAGCAGGCCACATCCTTCGAACACTTTCCATGAAAGTACTTGTAGAATATGCTCAAGTCGCCAACCGTTCTTCGATGTTCCAGCGAATCAAGGCCGACGGTCAGTTCCGGGTCTCCAATCAGACGAACAGCTCTTCTCTGAATAGAATCCAACAAATGCAGTGTATGTTTGGAAGCGGAGCTCCAAAGATGGGGGCAGTATTCCATAGTTGGTCGAATTTGAGCTTTGCAAAGAATTAACAGTTGTTGTGGAGTGTAAAGCTTTCTGGTTCGAAATAATATTCCCAACTTTTGAGAAGCTCTCCTTGCTATACCTGCAACATGTTCATGCCAGGACATATTTGCTCCCAAATTAACGCCCAACAAATTGAGTGACGATGTTAGAGGAATGGAGTGCCCCGACATAACTATGTCGGTTCAGCAACGTTAACTTTTTTAGAAAACTCTGCCGCCTGGGTTTTTGTAGCGTTAAATTCCACTTGGTTACTGTTACCCCAAGACAGAATTTCTTTCAGGTCTTTGTTAAGTTGAATGACTTCCTGCTCTCTGCGGATATTCGTCTGAGTAGCCCATGTCCGAGCGTTCAAAGTGTATGGTGGATTTGGTGAAATTCTGACTAACTGCCTTAGCGACCGACCAAAAGGACCTTGAATTGTCGAGACAAGCGAGAAGTTTGTTTCTAATCCGTTGGTTGTGTACCTCCTTGGTTTCGTCGATAATTTCTTTGAATCTGTTCCTGGCACGAACAAATGTGTTACGATTTATGATGTTAGGATTTTCACGCCATTGTCGGTATGCAAGATGTTTAGAAGCAACAGCTTCTTTGCATTTTCGGTCAAACCAAGGCTTGCCGTTGGAAGCGCATTTCTTCGAAAAAGGGATGTGAGCCTCCATACCGGCCAAAATAATATCGGAAACCTCCCTGGCGCAGTCAGATGGGTCGTCGGATCGAAAACAAACGTCTAACCAAGGGAAAGTTCGAAAATATTCCATGAGCTCTTCCCATTTCGCAGACTTGTAGTGCCAAATCTTGCGCGGTTTAGGCGCCTCTCTGTCATTGATTGGTAGAATACTCGATGTCGAAAGTAGTTTATGGTCGGAAGAACCTAACGGCGGATTTGCGCTGACCGTGTAAATCTCCGGATTGGTGGTTAAAAAGAGATCAAGAAGACTGGCAAACTCTCCGTCTCGATCAGGGATCCGAGTTGGTTCGTCAGTAAGCTGAGTTAAGCCACAACTGATTGAAAATGATCCGGCTTCACGACCTTGTTCATCGGTAGTATTTGAATATTTAAGCCAGTTGGTGTTATGGACATTAAAGTCGCCCAGGATGGCAATTTCGGCTTTTGGATAGTTAATTTGTAAATGATCGATGGTGTCTGCAAGGGAAGCGAAAAGTGTTCTAAAGTTAGTATCACTTGGTGGTCGATAGAGGATACAGATGAACCTTGTGGTTTGTTGAGTCGTTATTTTTAACCACATAACATCAAAGTTTGGGGGCTCCAGAGCTTCTTCTCGTTGGCAAGAGAGGTCGCTCTTGACATAAAGACAGATTCCAAAGTTACGCCTAAATCGGGAATAAAAGTCGTAACCAGGATAAAGATAGTTTACTGTGCTGGTCGATGAACTGACCTTAGTTTCACAGAGAGCAAGTACATGAGGTTTATTTGATTGCAGGTTTTGATGCACTGAATTTATGTTCGTGTTTAAACCTCGTATGTTGCAAAAATCCATTTTGAAATTCTGATCTCTGCATGTCGACGCCCCCTAAACCAGCCGCCACCCCCGGAGATCCGAACGGGGGGCTATTTTACCTCCGGAATTTTTTGTATCCAGGTGCCTTATCATGCTATTTGGTCCCACAGTCCGGGACATCGGCAAGCCACGAAACATTAAGCAACTTCACGCAGTCTAAGCCGATGCGATGGTATCACACCGAGCGATGCTGGTGGGATCTGGGCATCTACCATCTAGGTTGTTCTTTAAGTCGCCTCCTACGACAGGCAGAACATACCGGGGGAGATATTCTATCCCGTCCCCCCACGGGTATAAATTTCGACATATTGAACACTATGCACACGCTTTTCCAATTTAACACTCGTGCGCGTCTGACACTTGTTGATGACACAACAAAATGGCGCAGTATCAAATCTTTATAGCACAAACTGCATTGGTGCACCGTCTGTTGTCTGAAATCCGCATTTCATACTTGTACACCTGGTATATATATATATATATATATATATATATATATATATATATATATATATATATATATATATATATATGAATATTTAACTTATTTATCATATGGTTAATGCAAATACTTTATAATCTAATTTTTATTTAGTTGCTTGTTAACTCCGTATTGTTGGTATCATGCATAAGTTCTACTTTATATCGTTGAAATCGATAAAGTTATGTAAAAAAATACATAAAATTTAAGAAAATGGCTCGTATTTTCTATTAAATATTGTTTAATAAAAGTATAATAATTTTGACTGATTGAAGCACCCCTAAAAATATTAGAGTTTTTTAAAATTTAATAAAATTATTTTATGTTTTCCGACCATAACACATTTGGAGTCAAATTTGAAGAGCTCAAATATAAGTTTACCAACTCATATTTCATTTCTGGCAAAGTTTTTTTGTTAATGTGTACACCAAACACAAAACTCATTTTATATGCTCTTTCGGGATTTAAACAGATAGTCCAATTTTTCAAAAATACAAAAGATGTAGCTTTGAAAATAATCCTTTGGGATTTTGTGTGCTCTAAAGAAATCACAAGCGAAAAATAAAAACGAAAAGACAGCTATTATTTACATCTGTCGTAATATCTTAAATGGCCCCATAGAACAAGACGGGTGACAAGGTTATTTTTCCGAGATGAAACAATGAACATTTATATAATTACAGCGGAGATTTAAGCGCCTGAATAGATTTACTACGGTAACACTAAATTTGTACTGCTATTATAATAATACCGTTTTTCCTACCCAGTGTAAAAAAGTGTCCTTTTTCACATGCTGCAGCAGTTGAGTAAGTGAGACAAGTAACATAGGTAATAGTTATTTGCAGAAATCCAAATAACGTCCTTGGCAGCACTATCGTTCGTACGAAGATGTGAAAAAATGGCTCGATGAATGGTTCGCAGCAAAAGGGGAAGATTTTTACTGGTATTCACAAATTACCCGAAAGATGGGAAAAATGTATAACAAGCGATAGAGCATACTTTGAATAAAGCACTTCTTCCGAATTTAACATGTTGTTTAGAAAAAAAATCCGCATTTCATACTTGTACACCTGGTATATATATATACATATATATATATATATATATAATATATATATATATATATATATATATATATATATATATATATGTATATATATATATGTATATATATATATATATATATATATATATATATATATATATATATATATATATATATATATCTACATCTATATATATGTACATATATATATATATATATATATATATATATATATATATATATATATATATACATATATATATATATATATATATATATATATATATATATACTATATATATATATATATATATATATATACGAGGCTGGTTTGAAAAGTCCGTGCAAAGTCCGAGAGATGGCATCACCGGCGCGTATCGAGGTCATGTTTAGTTAGTAGCATCTCTTGAATGAACGCACACCAAGTTTCAGCCATATTGGTCTATTTCTTTGTGTTTGGCATTCGTGTGAATCAAGGAAGTCGAGTGATTTTCAAGAAATAGACGAAAAAGAATTTCGTGTGGTAATTAAACATTATTTTATGAAAGGCAAAACGCCTCAGGAGACTAAAGAGAAGCTTGATAAACATTATGGTGACTCTGCACCTTCGATTAGAACAGTTTATAAGTGGTTTCAAAATTTTCGGACTGGCCATATGGGCACAAGTGACGCTGAACGTTCTGGACGGCTTGTGGAGGTTACGACTCCAGAAATCATTGATCAAATCCATGATATGGTGATGGATGTCAGAAGAGTTAAGATGCGTGAGATTGCTAGTGCTGTGGGCATCTCGACTGAACGGGTACATAATATTTTGCATAAACATTTGGACATGAGAAAGCTATCCGCAAGATGGGTGCCGCGATTGCTCACGCTTGACCAAAAACGGAATCGTGTGAAGTGTTGCAAGGATGGTTTGCAGCTGTTCCAGAAGAATCCCGAGGACTTTAAGCGTCGTTTCGTCACTATGGATGAAACATGGATACATTACTATACTCCTGAGACCAAACAACAATCTAAACAATGGGTTACCAAGGGGAAATCTGCACCAAAAAAGGCGAAGACCGTTCCTTCGGCCGGAAAGGTTATGGCGACTGTCTTTTGGATTCGCAAGGGATAATCCTCATCGACTATCTGGAAAAGGGTAAAACTATTACAGGTGAATATTATTCATCGTTGTTGGACCGTTTGAAAACCGAGCTGCAAGAAAAACGCCCGCGATTGGGCCACAAGAAAGTCCTTTTCCATCACGACAACGCACCAGCACACACCTCAGCAGTTGTGGTCGCAAAATTAATGGAAATAGGATTCCAACTCGTTTCACATCCCCCCTATTCTCCAGACTTGGCTCCCTCGGACTACTATTTGTTCCCCAATTTGAAGAAATGGCTGGCGGGACAAAGATTTTATTCAAACGAGGAGGTGATTGCAGACACTAATGGATATTTTGCAGACTTGGACAAATCCTATTATTCGAAAGGGATCAACAAACTAGAACATCGTTGGACGAAGTGTATAAGCCTAAAAAGAGACTATGTCGAAAAATAAAAAAAGTTTTTATTTTTGCACGGACTTTTCAAACCAGCCTCGTATATACATATATATATATATATATATATATATATATATATATATATATATATATATATATATATATATATATATATATATATCGTTAAGTAGTTGGTTGTAACACCCTTAGGGTGTTCTTTTAAGTTATCCACTTATTAATCATGAAAACGACATATATGCTGTTCTAAGTATTTTGATGAAATTTTGTACAATTTCGTCGCGTGTTGCAGATTTTATGTTTTTTTTTTCCTGAAAAATGCGTGAAAGTAATTTGAAGCAATAAGCAGTGGTAAATTATCTCTCTCAAAGAGAGAAATGAACCTAAAGGTATTTATGAAAGAAGGGACCATGTATACGGCAATGACGGTGATCATTCAGCATGTGCTACAATACCTTAAAGGATTGAATGTTATTAGCGACAATCAGTATGGCTCTGGTGGCCAAAGATCAACAGAAGATTTTCTAATTTATGTAACACAAGTTTGGAACAATGCAATCGAATACGTTGAAGAATCTCGAGTGGTGGCACTTGATATATCTAAGACAGTGTTTGGCATGATGGATTGTTGAGTAAGCTACGCTGTTAGGGTGTCTCTTAAAATTTCTGTTTATGGCTCTCGTATTTCCTCAAAGAGCGTTCTTTACGAGTGGCAGTCGACGGATTTCTTTCCAACACCTTCGTTATCAACGCCGGTGTGCCCCAAGGCTCCAGACTATCTCCTACTCTCTTTCTCATCTACATCAGCAATCTAATGGAATGGACCAAGATTCCAATCTACAGCTTTGCAGATGACATCACGCTTACTTCTACATTTACCTTGAATGCTCGAAGATTGGCTATCCATGCCAATATTCGCAGAGAGCAAGCAGTCGTTCAACTTAACAAAAATCTAGAAGAAATTCTATCTTAGGATGACAGTAACCAAGCAGCATTTAACGCTACAAAAACCCAGGCGGCAATTTTTTATAAAAAAGTTAACGTTGCTGAACCTGACATAGTTATGTCGGAACACTCCATTCCTCTAGCATCGTCACTCAATCTACTGGGCGTCAATTTGGTGCATATGTGGTTTGGCACGAACATGTTGCAAGCATAGCACAGAGAGCTTCTCAAAAGTTAGGAGTATGATTTTCAAACTAAAAAGCTTTACACTCCACAAAAACTTTTAATTCTGTACAAAGCACAAATTCGCCCCAACGATGGAATACTGCTCCCATGTTTGGGGCTCTGCTCCCAAACATTCACTGCACTTATCGGATTCTATTCAGAGGAGAGCTGTTCGCCTAATTGGAGACCCAAAACTGACCAGCAACTTTGATTCCTTAGGAACATCAAAGAACGGTGTGCGACTTGAATCTATTCCACAAGTATTTTCGGGGAAAGTGTTCGATGGATGTAGCCCGCTTAAGTCTAGCTCGTCACTCCTCGTACAATCCTTTTCAAGCAGTCTTTTATATGAAGAACTTCATCCCTTTGGGATAATTTTCCCAGGACTGTTTCTCCTACCGAGTATAATTTACCAAGACCATCGTAAATCGCTTTTTCCGTACATGCGCCGCAGCTGTAGCTGCAACACGTATGATATATCCATAAGGGCTCCAACGGCTCACGGCTTAACTAATGATGCAAGTTAAAGCCATATATTATAACGACGATATATATATATATATATATATATATATATATATATATATATATATATATATATATATATATTATATATATATATATGACGGTGGAATTAAACCAACGATCTTGGGGTATACGCGCCTCGTCGTTCCAAGTTGAGCTTATTTATTGACGATGCCAATATTCGTGCCGTCAAGGGAATTAAGATTAGTTTTTGACTGAGCTGAGGGAAAAGAAGAGAGCTCTCCGACCTCAAGTACGCCGTTAGTTTGCTTAGTTTGCTAAATGCAAGGTCGTATACTAGTATATTTTCTATATTTTTGAAAAATCGATATTATGATCATAACAGAAACAAAATTAAATGTGACAAATAAATTCAAGATCAGAAATTATAACGTACACAGGGCTGATAGAAATGTAAGGGGGGAGGTGTCACCTTGATTATTAAAAATAACCTAACCTGAATTCTATAATAGAAAATATTGATATAAAATTAAACACTAGTGTTGTGATCATAGGCGGCTTTGCCAGACCCTACCGTCGTTTTAATATATTAGGCTCTTCTGTACATACAGCGGATAGCCGCAGATAGCCTTGAATAAGGGATACCAGAATCTCAGTCTACGTATTAAAGTTATAAATTTTTACTTCATAATTCTAAGTTATTTTTTACATATAGGACAAGTGACTAAAGATATAAAGATGAAAATGACATTATTGCTAATATTTTAAAAAATCCATATCGGTGTCTCGGTTCTGTGCTCGGATCATAAAAAGTATAGCCTTTTCTAAGTCACAACTACAAGCTTCGAGTTAGACGCTGCATTTTAGTGTATTATACCATATACTATTACTGACTGAAATAGCCCTTAATATATATATCAGTTTCAGACCCTTCATAGAGACTCTCTCGGTGATGCTTTAAATTAGGAAAGTAGGAGGAATTTTTTTACATGGTCGCTCAATGTTTAATCGATGTGTAACCCGAGAAGAATTTGTTGACTCCATATATTATACTGACTCTCCTTCTAGTGTTAATAAAAAACGTGAATCGAGGGTGGTGTTTTTTCTGATAATTTCCATTGCTGCTGATTTACTTTCATAGCGTTTTGTACCTTTATCTACCTAACTAGTAACACGATTATCCAATATTAGAGTTTGAAGTTAGATTGGCTTCGTCCTTATCTGTTTTAATAATGTTTGTATCGTTGGAGTAAAGTATAAATTATGTATGTGGTATATGTAATTAATATAGTAGTTAAAGAGAGTGGGAAAAATACAGGACCCTTAAAGGATTCCCCTCTTTACAAACCGTGGTGCTGATTTGGTACAGTTAATCGCGACCTCTTGTATCCTATCTGGTAAATGAAATTTTATCCAATTATTTGTTGAATCTCTGATGCACATACTGTATAATTTTTTAAATCAACTGATGCTCAACGGTGTTAGAGACACGGCTCATATCCCAAAACGATCTCATTATGGATTCTTTATTATTCAAGTAATAGTATATGTACTGAAGTACATTATATAGTGCAGTATTAGTAGAGCATTTGGGCTTAAAACAATTTTAATATTTTGTCGGAATTCTGTTCGACTTCATAAAGTTTGTTAATCAATTATTAGAGCAAGATTCAAATATTTTTTGCTAAGTGACACTGTGAAGCTAAATAATAATAGTAATAATAATAACAATGACGGTTACGGGATGGAAAGCTATTCCCTGAAACAGAAGGCCACACAGGATAAATTTATATTAACCAGAAACTACCAAAAGCATATCATCAAAGACCCAACTATTACAGGAGACAGATGCAGGAAATACTACCAGCAGAAAGAAACGATCGAGCACATAACAAGCGGATGTAAAATATTAGGCGGAACAGCATACACAGCCAGAGGATGACTCAGCGGCAAAAGTAGTTCACCAAGCACTAGCCACACCATACAAACTCATAGAAAACACAGATCCCTACTACAAATACACACCAACATCCATACTTGAAAATAAAGATTGCAAGCTCTACTGGGATATCAGTATCCATACAGATAAAATAGTCTCCGCCAATAGACCCGATATTACTTTTCAGTGCAAAAAAGAAAAAGTCACCTATCTATCCTAGCTGTCCCCAAAGACACAAACATCCAAACAAAATACACAGAAAAAATCTCTAAATACACATACCTTGCAACAGAGATAAAAAGGCTATGGAAACAAGAAAAAGTCATTATTGTCCCCCTCGTCATGTCAGCCACAGGCCTTACACCAACAACATTCACACCACACTTAGTACAATTAGGACTCAACACAAACATACATAGAAACATTTACAAGTCAGTGATTTTGAAAACATCTAACAGTGTCAGGTCATTCCTTAATACACAATGGTAATAGCGTTTGAGCTGACTTGGCTTGGACCCGTCAGTCAAACATAGAACCACATGACCAAATGTGAGAAAGAAGAACCAACATAATAATATAACATATATGACCGTCAAAATACAACAGAATGTATGGTTCGTCTTGTCAGATAATTAAATAAAATAAAATACGATGAAAACAAGTAAAAATGTACAAAAGTCAAAGTTAAATTCAACAAACACACGTAAACAATTCAATGAGACTAGAGGTACAGGTGCTCCAGGTTTGTCAAATAGCAATTTAAAAACAAAAAGTTTAAATTAATATGTAAATAAAAATTTCACAAAAATTTCACAACCAGGACCTCCTTTCTCCTACATCAACTCTTGTAAAAATCACTTACTGAGTAGAATGCATTGTCGAGTAAAAGAGACTTGACCCCAGAAACAAATCTCGTGCCACGCATAGCTCGCAGTTCTGCAGGCAATCCATTGTAGGAGCTGATGCAACTATAGAGGGGAGATTCTTCAAAGAAAGTTGATTTGTGACTGGGTATAACCAGTAAACTGTCACCCCTTGGTTATATGTATTTGTTGATCCCAATACCTCAAAAAAGTATCTATTTTTGATTACAAAAGTTAAATAGCGCAGTATGTAAAGGCATGGAAAGGTTAGGATTAGGTTATTTGTAAATATATCTTTACAGCTTTCGCGAAAGTCCAAATTAAAAATTAGGCGAATTATTCTCTTCTGGCTCACAAAAACACGTTTACATTTTTTACCAGCAAGATCCCAAGTCAAAACATTTTTATACAGATGGCTGAAAGCCAATGCATAATACAAAACCAAGAGTCTCTCACTATTGAGGGTACTTTTTGAGCTCAAAATTGCAAAGTACGCTGAATTTAATTTTGAGCATGCATGGTCTATATGATCCCTAAAAGAAAGCTGAGCATCCGCAAAAGTGCCAAAGAACTTAGCCCTCTCCACAAGATTTACACCAAGGGAATCGCGTTAAATCCCGCCGCTAGAGATTTTCTTTTGAATATATGCCTATGTACTGATTTTTTCATATTTAATGTTCGTCCATTTCTTATACACCACCCCTCCATATCCCTGCATACACCTGTAATAGCATCAAACAGATCATTCACAGTTTCAGATGCTGCCACAATGTTAGTGTCATCCGCATACGTAGTTACATGATCTGTATTAATGTTAATGGCGGGTCATTTACATATAAGATAAATAACAGAGGACCTAAGACAGAAGGTTTCTAATTTCAAAAGTGCTACTCTTATTGTTGAAAATAGAAATGATATTAGTTTAGTTAGATTTTTAGTGCATTGCACTTGCAGAGAGCTTAAATTGTTAAGTTGCGATAAGATATACATAATGAGATTTTTTATATAAGACTTCTTGTACCCGGTTTTCGTCCAAAACCGATTAATTCTTACGGCATATCTTTGCAGTAATATAGAAAAAACACCTCCCGAATCGAAACTTCGGGCTCATTGTATTGTGGTGAATTAAATTATTAACAAAATCTACCAGGTAATTGTTGAAAATTTCAAACATAAATATGCTTCGTTATATTGTTATTTTCGACAACAATCCTGGATACTTTTAAATTTTTATTGCTATTAGTGTTATTTCTCACTTTTTTCTTATTTATATTTTTTTTGTATTTTTGGTCTATCATTATTAAAGGTATTTTAGCAATTTTAGTTTGTTTTTTGTAGTACAATTTGGGCTTCTTATATCGTTTGTCATAGAATGGTGAATTTATCTTATTTTGCTTGATGCATTTCGTGTAATATTTTTTAATAACAGTCTATTATTTTTTTAGCGGATGATATTTATTTTTTGTGACCTTCTAAAATACTTTAAATTAAAAAGTTGGCGTAGTCGTTACAATCAACAACGACTTTTAAGATCTGAATATTGTTACAGCTAAAGTTTGAAAAATAGTGACTTTTCTGAATAATATTGGTAAAGATTATATTTTCAAAATAAAGTAACCAATAAGTATGATTAGTTAAGTAATTCTCGAATACTTATGGTTTTAAGCATATAAAATTAACAAAGATATCGTCGATATAACTTTTCGTGATTAGTAGGTCTGATTGGTTCGGATATTATAGGTAAAATAATATATTTATACAGTAAATTATTAGCACAGTCTGCCTACTATTCTCTGAAATGTTGATAAAGACATCGCAGCAAATAATAATTTTATTTTAGGGTGATAAATTTTTTACAGCATCGAGTCCAGCCCATCCACCTTCGGAAGGAAACGTTATTTTTAGATCTTCACGATTCAATATACAGACACCTCCTCTATAGAAATGCCATTCAGAAAGTAGTTCAAGATTTTCAAAATTCCCAACACTGACTCCTGCTTCAGATCAGAGGATCCCAATAGAACGCTACTGTGTCGTTACCCGTGATAATTCAGGAATAATAATTATCATTATTTTCTTAAGCGCCTAAAGCAATTTTTTTCCTCACCTATCTTTGCTCTTGTTTTTTTTATTGGCATAAAACACTTACTGCAGCTAAAGTACTAGAGGAACAACGCATGTGCGGCAAAAACGATTCACGTTGGATTTGAATCGCCGTAAATTGTAATCGATGGAAACATAGTCCTGAGCAAATAATTTTAAAGGGATGAGGTTCTCCATATAACAGACTGCTTGAAAAGGGTTTTACTATGAGTAACAGCAAGAACCTTATACGGATGTGAAGTATTAGCGGGACGTGTATTCCTCACATCCACCGCTCTAGCAGGAATTAAGCGAGCTACATCCATCAAACACTTTTCATGGGAATATATAGCTATATAAATAGCCAACCGTTCTTTGATGTTCTAAGGTATGAAGGTTGCTGGTGAATTGTGGATCTCCAATCAGGTAAACAGATTTTTCTGAATAGAATTCAACATATGCAGTGTATATTTTGGAGCAGAGCCCGAACATGGGAAAAGTATTCCATAGTTTGTAGATCGAATTTAAGCTTTGTACAAAATTACGTACACAACACGATAAAGTGGTAGGAAAATATGGCAAAGAAGTTACTAACGACAACGGAAGAAGAATTATAGAGATATGTGAACAAAACAACCTTACAATATTAAACGGACACTACTAGCATAGGGATATTCATAAATATACGTGGAGACAAACAACAAGAGATTTAAAAAGTATTATCGACTATATGATTATACGACAGAAATCTAGATTAAACTTCCTAGATGTAAGAGTCCAAAGAGGGGCTTCATGTGGCAGCGACCACTACCTTGTGAAAGGAAAGATAACCTCACGAACAACACGGGAAAGCAAACTAGAAGATACAAGTACACAGTACACAACAAGTGAAACAACAATAAGATATAATACAGACAGCTTACAAAATGAAAGTATCAGAAATCTACTCAAGAGTAGACTGGACCAAAAGATACAACGGACGGGCTTTGTTAATATAGAAGAAGAATATATGTATATAAAGGAATGCCTACACGCAGCCGCACTGGAAGCATTAGGGTACCAAGAGAAAAGGGAAAAAACAGCAAAAACCATATTGGTGGGATGAAGAAATTAAATACGAAATTGAAGAAAAACGGAAAAGCTATCACAAATACTTAAGTTCAAAGAGCACAAAAGACAAAGTAAAATACAAAGAATCCCAAGCTAGAGTACGCAAAATGATTAGTGACAAAAAGAACAACCAATGGGAAAAGACATGCTCAAGACTCAACACTTACATAGGAGGAAGAAAAAGCACAGAAAGCTGGAGACTTCTTAAAAATATGAGAACAGAACGGAAAAGAGAAATCTTTCACCAATAACACCAGAAAAATGGAACCAATATTTTACAAATATGCTAACAGAAGATAGACCAGAGTTCAAAAGTACCCAACATGGAAACCCAAATATAGTTATACGAGGACCCCAATAAGAAAACAACATCAGAAGTTAAACAAGTATGTAAAACGCTAAAAAATGGTAGAGCTCCAGGACCAGGAAACATCCCAGGAGAGATAGTAAAATACGGAACTGAAAAGCTATTTAGCGCTTTGAGAAACTTATTCCAAAGATGCATTAACACATCAGAAGTACCTGAGGAATGGAAAATATCATACATATCAACAATTCATAAGAAAGGAGACAAAAACAATTGCGATAACTATAGGGGAATAACGTTACAGGATCTATTAGCAGAATATACGGAAAAATACTTAAAAATAGAATAGAAACGGAATACGCGGACGTAGAAGCTGAAGAACAGGCAGGTTTTAGAGCAGAAAGATCCACAACAGACCATCTCTTCTCGCTGACACAAATCCTAGAAAAGAAAACCGCATTTGATCAGGAAGTCCATGTCTAGTTTGTTGATTTAAAAAAGACCTACGACAGCGTGCCCCTAATGAGATTGTGGGAAATACTACAACAGAGTAATGTAAGCACTGAAATAATTAAAGCCGTAAAATCCTTATACCAAGACGCAAGAAGTAGTGTGAAAACCAAATATGGTCTAACAACAGGGTTCCAGGTCACAAAGGGTCTCGAACAGGGCTGCTGTATATCCCCAACGCTATTTAAAATCTATTTGAAGAGTGCATTGAAGAACTGGAAAATGAAATGCAGCAGTATACCACTGAATGACGATACTACATTGTACACGCTATCATTCGCAGACGACCAGGTAGTAGTCGCTCAGGACATCGATGATATGGAATACATGACACGAGAACTTATGGAGAAATATGAAAAATGGGGCCTAGAAGTCAATATTAAAAAGACCGAGTACATGTGCGTCGGATGACAACAGCAGGACTTGAAACTGGCCACAGGACACAACATCAAAACACTGTGCCAGTTATAAGTATTTGGGAACGACAATATCTAGGGACGAAACACTGGAAGAAGCAATATTCGAGAGGAATATCCAAGGAAGAAAAGCGATTGCAGTGCTTAATAGTATACTATGGGACAAAAACATAACCATTGAAAATAAGAAGAGAATTTACAACTCAATAGTGAAAAGTATAATAACTTACAGCTCCCAGGTGTGGCCATTGAAGGAAAGAACAGAAAAAATACTAAAAGCTACAGAAATGGATTTCTGGAGACGATCAGCCAGAAAATCCAGAAAAGACCGCATACCAAATGACACGATAAGACGAGCTTTAGAAATAAAGCACGATATAGTGAACGAAATCACGAACCCAACAGTTGGTATGGTACGGACATGTACAGAGAATGTCACAAGACCGACTACCTAAAAAGATTTTAAATTGGAACCCTCATGGAAAAAGAAAGCGAGGAAGACCACGCCAAAGCTGGAGAGCAGGAATCAACAAGGAAGTACTAGAGAGAGATCTGGAGGAGGAGGGATGGAGAAAAACCGGGAGGAAGTGGAAATTTGGCATCGGAAGACAGAAGACGTTATAAAACCGATTGATATATATATATATATATATATATATATATATATATATATATATATATATATATATATATATATTTATATACAGAATTACCATTTCTTATGGAGTGTAAAGCTTTCTAGTTCCAAATAATATAATATATCCTACTTTTGAGAAGCTTTCCTTGCTATGCATGCAACAGGTCCATGCCAAGATATATTTACTCCCAAATTAACGCCTAACAAATTGGATGACGATGCTAGAGGAGCAACGGTAATATTTTTAGAAAGAACTATCGCCTGGGTTATTGTAGCGTTAAATTTTACTTGGTTACTGTAACCTCAAGATAGAGTTTTTTCTAGGTCTTTGTTGAAGTTAATCGACTTTTTGTTGTCTGCTGATATTTACTTGAGTAGCCGATATTCGAGAGTTCAAAGGAAATGAATTACTAAGCGTACTGTTATCAGTCGGGATTCTTGGTCTTTTTCCGCAGATCGTTAATGTAAATAGGAGAAAATCTAGCGCCTTGAGGTGCACCGGCATTGGTAGTGAAAGTATTAGAAAGAAATCCATCGTACTGTCATTCATCAAGAACGCTCTCTCAGAAAACATAAGGACTATAAACAAAACTATTCAAACACAACATAAAAACATAGCTTCGTTAAAAATCCTTCATGCCAAATACGATTAAATGTCCTGGATACTAAACAGGGTGCAAAGTTCCCAGACCAAGGTTCTTGCCAAAAAATTGTATCCTTCAACATAGTTTTCTTCAAGAGTGATAGACTTATTCCAGCGATCTTTTCATTATTTTATTGTCTAGTTTCATTAAAATATGTTTTATGATAGCGCTGTCTGAAGACAACATCGATCATCTTTGAAGTGGAAATCAAGACTAGAATGTGAAGCAAAGAGTGCAGCTAACAAGTTGGCTTTCTGAACAGGTGTTGCTGCAATAGTATTACCTTGCCGTATGAGTGGTGTTATAGTGGATTTAGTAAAATTTGACTAATGGTCGATGTCGAAAGCAGTGTATAGTTGAAAAAACTTAAGAACGAATTTATGGTAACAGTGTAAATCTCTGGATTGGTGTTTAAAACATATCAAGATAACTGGCGAACTCTCCGTCTCGATTAGGGATGAGTGTTAGTTCATAAATAAGCTGAGGAAAGCTACAACTAATTAGGAATGATTCGGCTTCATAATCATGTTCGTCGGTCGCATTTGAATATTTAAGCTAGTTTATGTTGTAGACATTAAAGTCGCCCACTGTGGCAATTTTAGCATCTACAAATGATCGGTAATATCTGTAAGAGAAGCGAAAAGTATGTACCACTTGGTGATCGATGGAGGCAGCAGATAAACCTTGTAGTTTGTTTT
>CM032446.1:80549990-80651028 GCA_019049505.1 Pachyrhynchus sulphureomaculatus
CAAAATACCGAAAATTACACGAAAAATGTGCAATTATGGAGATTTTGCAGTGACATAAAATTTGTCTTTACCGGAGCACTATCGCTGGCTCATCCTAAAAATATAAATTAACAACCTATCGTAATCTAACCAAGCTTAACCCACTCCAAAAAAAGGCAACTTAACCTAAACAAAACTTAAGGCATCTTACTGTATACAACAGAAAGGAAATTAACATAATAAACTTTGGGCGTCATAACTTACAAAATAGAAAGAGAGTTTAACCTAACTTAGCCTACTGCAGCAGTTTCTAACCTAATTTAAGGCAATTTACCCTAAGTTAACCTAAGTCAGCTCAACCTAATTTAGCCGAAGGCAAGTTAATCGAAAAAACATAAAACATCTTAGCTTAGACATCGGGAAGGCAAGTTAAGCTAACATATCCTAAGATATCATAGCTTACACAACTAACTTAACCTAATCTAAGGTATCATAGGTTACTCAACAGAAAGGGAGTCTAACCTAGCACATACCTAAGGCATCTTAGCTTACATAACAGAAAGGCAGCTTAACCTAGCACAATCTAAGTCATCATAGCACATGTTCTGTAATTCTATTAAGCAGCAATTCGATACGCGGGTGTATATAATGTGTACTGATAATTAAAACATGTGTGCTTTATTTTAGTACCCTCTTTAAGCTTTATTCAGAATCATTTGTATGAGATTGCGTTATCTCATGTATGTGTATGTTTATTTCTGTATGTGCGTATTCAGTAATCTTCTTTTATTTAACCTAATATTGAATGTTCTCAACAGACTTACAAACGATATAAGCGTTTATTTAAGTGTTGTTTACCAAAATTTTGTTAAAAGAGTAAATTTCAAGATTTGTATAGTTTTTTTTTTTTAATATCCCTATTAAACTTATTTAAAACTGCTACCTTTGTGTAAATGTTTAATAAATGTCCAGCGATATGGCTCTGGTAAGAAAAACTGCTATCTCCATAATTGTACATTTTTCGTATAATTTTCAGTTTTTAGACTCCAAATTGAATCTGCCATGTTGGTATTACATAAATTATGTATATATATATATATATATATATAATATATATATATATATATATATATATATACATATACATATACATAAACGTTCTACGTCTTCCGATTCCTAGTCTCCATTGTTCTCTGTTCTACCAGAGATTTCCTTCTAGTCCTCCATCTCTTACTTCCTTGTTTATCTTCTATGTCCAACTTATTCTAAGAAATGTTATTAAAAATGATATTTCTTGTGTATGAGGAGAGCGATAGTTAGTTTTACGTGGGTATAAACCAAACGTGATGGAACAAAATTCTTGCAAACTGTTTACCGGATTAAATTGTTTATTAGAGCAGCATCATAATTTGACTGATCCTATATTTAAAACATATCTAAGAATACCTTTTGATTAAATCATTGTTCTGTAGCATCCTTTAAAAAAAACCAATCAGCTACAAAAACTGATAGTAAAAATAATTTTCCCTCTAGTGTCGTAGGAAATACAAAACAGTTTTCGAATTTTAACGACAAAATTGTGCATACCTTACACGGGATCCAATTCCAGAGGCGAAAAGAAAAACAAAGAAATTTTAACAAGTTTGTGACAACGCTAAAATAGGAGGAAAATAAAAAAAGTTATAGAAATTTGCCGTGTTAAGTTGAAAATTGTAATATCATTAATAAAAAACCTTTCAAGGCATTAAGGTTCTTGGGATTAAACTGTGAATTTGGAGTGGCTTTTCGACGTTTTACTCACGATGACACGAATCTTCTTCAGAGTTTTTACTAAAAAAACTTTTATTGATTTTCCATTGGAGATTCATAATTTGAGAGTTATTTACCCAATGCAAGGAAATGCTAATCGTAAATTAAATATATTTTTTGAAAGATCTTTTGTTTACAATAATTTACATACTTTGTGTCCGAGAGTCATATATCTGATAATCCAATTAAATCAAAGATACTATCTAAAAATTGTTCAGGCCTATGTACCAACGAGCACCCACTCAGAGGATGAAATAGAAACATACTATGAAGAACTTTCCACTGTTCTTTAAGAGGGAAAAATGCATTTTACGACATAGATGGGTAACTTCAACGCCAAAAGTTGAAGCAGGAAACTGCAATAGGTCATCATGGGCTAGGAGACCGAAACGAAAGAGGGAGAACACTAATAGATTTTCTACATGAAAATAATTTATATGTAATGAACACCTTGTTCAAAAAGGACAGAAACAGAAAATGGAGATGGTCTAGCTCAGATGGTAAAACAAAAAATACAGTAGAATTCATAATCAGTAACAGGAAAGACATTATCCAAGACGTAAGTGTCCTAAATAGATGTTCAGTTGAGAGTGATCATCGCATTGTGAGAGCAAAGCAAAGCGTTTATTAACATTAAACAGAAAAGAAACAACAAGGTTCTTAAAAGAAACCATAAGAAATGGACAACCCCGGAGGACGTGGATTCCGGTTGAAGAAAGATCTCAAGCTCCTTGGAACACAATGAAGATACAGCACTTGATGACATATTTAAAAACATCAAAAATAGTATAGAAAATGCCATTGACGAAACTTACCCAAAACAACAAAAAATAGAAAGAGTAAAACAGCTAATGAAGCAAAGGAGAGAAATTGTAGATAAGACTGTAGATGAATACAGAACTATAAATAGAGAGATATCGAGGGAAATTAGACAAAAGACAAAAAATGCAGAGAATATTAAAAACGTTGTAGAACAGAATACATGCTTTAGAGTCTTGAGAAGGAAGAACACAATGGGAAGGAAAGACATATGCAAGATTAAGGACATGTATGGTAATATAATAACAAAAAAAGAGATATTTTACAGGTCATCGAATTATCAACAATTATATAACTTACAAGATAAAAAAAAACAGAAATCAACATACCGAAAGTTTTAAATCAGGGGTCGGAGGATATCCCAGACATCACAGAAGAAGAAATCTTATCCGCCTTAAAGGACATAAAAAATAACAAAGCTCCTGATGAAGACAATATAGTAGTAGAGGCAATTTAAACAAGGAGGACAACAAATTATCATATCACTTAAAATGTTATTCAATAAATGCCTTCTGGAAGGAACATAATTCCATCGCAATAGACTAATGCAACTATTGTCATGCATAAAAAAGGAGATACTTCAGACCTTTCAAACTATCGACTATTAGCCTTTTGAGCGATATATACAAGTTATTCATGAAAATACTTACCAAAGATATAGCAAATAAATTCGAGTTATTCGTTTCAAAGGAATAGTCAGGTTTCCGCTCGGGGCGTGGAACAAATAACCATCTGCTTACAGTTAAAATCCTCATTCAAAAATGTTATAGAATATAATAGGCCTCTTGTACTCATATTTGTGGACTTCGAAAAGGCTTCTGATTTTGTAAATCAGCAGAGACTTTTGGAAGCGCTTGCTAAGTGTCGTATTGATCATGGATATTCCAATGTAATTAAATACTTATAAGAAAATGCCACCGCTCCTGTAAAACATAAACTAATCAATCTACTAGCAAAATTCGAAGCAAAAGAGGAGTGCGGCAGGGTGATACGCTCTCATCCAAGCTTTTCGTAACACTTCTAGAAAGTATTCTAAAATCAATATACTGGGAAAGAATGGGACGGTGAAAAGTTAAATCACCTCTATTGGACCAACGCCATTGTCTTAATAACAGACAAAATACAAGAAGCACAAACTATGCTACACATGCTTCAGGAAAGGGCAAAAAACTGGAGCTAGTTCACTCGTGAAGTACTATGAAAGGTACTCCACTAGCACCAGAAGTAACAGTATCGGTCATCTTTGCCTACTTATTGGGAATATTGGGTGATGTTTTTTTCTGAAACTCAACAAGTATGGAGCAAAGAGTTAGATTCTTCAAAAAGTGTTAGTTCAACAGATTTATCTGACCGCGTATGGTATAGTGGATTTAGCAAAATTTTGAGGGGCAGGCAAGAAATTCATCTTTAGTTTTTTCAATGTGCACCTCTTTTGAGTTGCCAAATATTTTGTTTTCAGCAATTGTTGGCAAATAAATGTTTAGAAATAATAGGTTCTTTATATTTTCGATCTAACCAAGACTTGCCGTTGAAAGGACGTTTCATCGCAAATAGAGTGTAAGCTTCCATGCCAGCCAAAATTATATAAAAAAATTCAACATATCTCTGGATAAGTGGTTAAAAAGATCGAGAAGATTGACAAATTCTCCATTAAAGTCCAGAATCAGTGTTGGCTCCTCGATAAACTAAGTAAAGCCACAACTGATTAAGGTTTAGCTTTACATCCTTGATCGTCGGTGGTATTTAAATAGTTAAGAGCGTTAATATCGTGGACATTAAAGTCACCGAGGATAGCCATTTTGGCACTGAGATGAATAATCTGCAAATACCCGATGGTGTATACAAGGGATGCGAAAAGTTTAGTATCATTTAGTGGTCGATGGTGGCAGCAGATAAACTTTATGATTTGTTCATTTTTAAACACGTAACATCAAAAATGGCTTTTAACCAAAAAATAAATTTTTGATCTTGAGAGCTTCATCATGATATTGTTATTACACAGCGAAGTCGAGCACATCGATACAGCCAGAAAACTTTAACACCTAAGGGCAACCTCACACATCCTAAACTAGTGGGATCTGGGCACATATCCTCTAGATAACGTGAAGAAATATAAGAATCTCAAAATGTGATTTTTCACAAATATAATATTATCCTTACCAAGAGAAGTACAAAGGAAAACTGAGATAGATGATCATAACTTTTTGGCTCCCGTGTATTATTTTACTCTAAGGTAGACTTGTATTAAACATGCTTCGAAATGTTCTCATTTATTTATATTTCAGGATCTAGAATAGCAAACAGTTTCCAATTTCCATCGATCGGCCTGTTCGTCTGTCTGTTGGCATGATATTTTTGGAACTATATGATAAATTAAATTCAAATTTGGTACAGATATAATGAATAAAGCAGGAATCTATAGGTTTTGAGCAATATCCTTTTAAGAACTTAAAAGAGTGGGGATGGTTAATTTTACATAGTATCAATGCTGTTATAAGAGTTTCCTGAGCTTTTTGGTTGAAGAATGAAAAATGCCGATAGTTGAGGAGACTGAAAATTTATTTATTTTTTCCTGATTTCCAAGTTTAACAGAAACAATATGTAGAGAGAAATGTCAAGTTTGTCTCTGAAGCTCTTTCTCTCCATTTAACTCTATTTGTGATTTTCACCATAGAGTACCTATCATTTTAACTGTTAAGTCATGATATTTGGATAAAGTTAATCTTTAGTGCAAAAAAGTCAAATTAATTAATTTTAGAACCTTAAGTTAGACAGGGGAGTATCGGGTAAATCATCCTATTATTTTTTCATGTTTGTTTCGGTTTTTACTACTTGAGAATTTTACTATAATCTGAAATATGCGATTTTAATCTAAATGATACGAAATTACAATGATTCCGAAAATCCATGTTGCCTACCTGATATCATTTTGCTTTAGGCCTACAATATACTAAAAAACGTTATGCTTGCCTACTATTAAAACTTACGGTAATATGACCTTAAAACTGCAAATAAGAATTACTTTTCCTTCGTTGAAAAAGGGTCAGAAGGGTCAGGTTATATCATTGGCTAAAGTCAATAGATAGTTAACCGAAGGAAAATTTATATTTTCTTAGCATACCTATAACAACATTTCTGTAGTTTGTAAATCATTATTTTAGGACCAAGGGCAAAACACGTTTATACAGTGTCTAATGCAAAAATAGAAAATTACTTCTTAATTTTAATTTCATTTAGTGTCTTCAGGGTCGGCAAGTAAAAATAATTAATTTTTATTTCATTTAGTAAAGTCGTTTCTACTTTTCAGATGAAACTAAATGTTGTCGACGTAAAGAAAACTTTAATAGTTATGCTGACTTTCTTTATTTTGTAACAAATTAAGACATACACTGTTGATCCTTTAAAGGAATCGTCTTCACGGTTGGTAAGTAAAAATAGGTGTATATGTTACTGATGTTAAAACAATAACTTTGCATACCTTTAAAATCATAAATCAATAAAAAGCCAATTTACCTCCGGCGAATATTACATGGGTAACAGGTTACCTATATGAATTTTTACGAACACATGAGACGTCCCCAGAGGACACAATTAGATGTAAACTATAAAAAAATATTCACAGTACAAAATACACTAGAACAGCTTTAAAGAATATAAATTTAGAGATGTTTTGAATTTTTAGATTATGGGTTAAAGAATGATCAAGGTAGTAGATGTTGTAGCTTATTTATGGTCTAATCTACATACCGTCGATGTATCTGGATAGAATGGTCGCTCTAACTCTGAGTACACCGAGTTTTTCAGAATACAATCATAAAGTTTGATTTTATTATGTTAAACAAAGTTTCCTTTTTCTTTTTTTTTAAGTGCTTATCCTCTGTGGATGTTGGCCATCACGTTGGTACATATGACTTTATTCACCGCTGATATGAAGTCGGTATTTTTCATTTCGCATGGTGCCCAAAGTACTCCATTTTCTTGCATTTAATAGTTCTTGGGAATTCTAGTTCTCTGTCTATGTGGTGCAATACTCTTTCGTTTATCACGAGATAAATCCATGAGATCCTAAGCCTTCGACGGTAACATCACATCTCAAAATTATTCCACGCATCCGCTCCATACAGCAGGACTAAAAGGACGTAGCACCGCAATAACCTGACCCATGTATGAATGCTGAGGGTCAAATTGGATAATAAATCTTTAATCATCTTAAATACGCCCCTTGCCTATTCGATTCGGCCTTTTATTTTCCAAGACTGGTCCCAATCTTTATTCAGGGTGCAGCCCAAGTATGTGATGGTCTCGGCCGTCGCGAGAGCTATATTGTTAATGGTGAACTGTGGTTGTTGGTGCTATTTTTACTGGTTATTAGAGCGTGCGTTTTCCTGCGCTTAAGCTTCAGACCGTACCTATCGCTCACAGGGGTTATCTGATCTATAAGTCTCCGAAGTCCCCTAGGAGTGTCGTTATAAGGACAGTGAGTTGGGCATATCTCAGTTGTTTATTATTTCACTGTTTCCTATCAAGCTTTCCTTAGCGTTGTACAGTTCCTTTTTAAATAGTCATTCCGAGTACGCATTAAACAATAGAGGCTACAATACACAGCCCTGATGAACTCCTCTCCTTTCGCTAAACTCCTTCGATGTTTGGCCTTTTGTTGTAGATACAGTTTTAATATCAGGTCTGTATCCCCGTAGTCGATTCCTGATTCACATATTATTGAGATGAGCTTATCGTGTTGAACTTTGCTGAATTCTTTTTCGAAGTCTATAAAGCATGCAGACATGTGCATTGATGTCGCGTGCTCCCTGCATTAGACTGGTATATCGAATAGGGCTTCTCTAATGCCAAATCCCTTTCTGAAGCTAAACTAGGCGTTACATATGATCTCATTAAGTCTTCTTTATATGCGTGTGTGGATGATGTTAATAAATATTTTTAACATATGACTCATTAGACTGATTATCCTGGGATCAGAACATTCAGTTTCGTTTACCTTTTTCAGGATAGGAATGAAAAATTGGCATTCGACGGTCAGTGTATATTTTATTGAAGAGAGTGGTCAACGGTTTTATTTTTTTTTGAATATTTCCCAATGTACCTGATTTGGTCCTTGAGTATTGTTGTTTTTCATTCGTTTAATAGTTGTGTGATTATAGGCCCTTAGTCACCACCGTCTGCAGCCACTATATTGATATCTTTGTCACCTTTCTCTCCGAAAAGCTCCTCCCCATACTGTTTCCATCTTGTTAGTTTTTTGTCGGTCACCGTTATGATGTTGTTATACGCGTCTAGGATTATGCCTGCGCCCCGTACTCGATGACCTCCTGTTGCTTACTTTATTTTCTTATGAAGATTAAAGCTGTCGTGTTTTGCTTGTAAAACCTCAATTTCAGTACATTTTCCCTGTAACCATCGTTCTTTGGTCTCTTTGATCGTCTTAAGGACTTTCCTGTGTAGTTCTTTGGACTTTTCGGTACCTTTATTTACGTGCATGAGATTTAAGATGCTGTCCGTCATCCATTCTCGTTTCTTCATCACATTTTTCGTTTAGTTCGAGTTCTGCGATAGAAAGTATGTTTTTATTTTATTCCACAGATCTTCTATTTCTGTTTCAGTATTAGTTTCTTTTATATTGCCTTTGAATTCGTTGTTTGTTCTATCTTTGGTTGTTTGAAATAAAATGTCTTGTTTGCGTTTCTGTGGATTTTTCTTTGAGATTTTTTTAACCGGAGCCTAATGCAAGCCAGTGGGAGGCTGTGATTCGATAGTATGTCGGCGCCTGGATAAGTTTCCGTGGAGATGATGGCGTTGAGATCTCCTCAGGTTACCATTACATAATCAATTTGGTGCTCCACGATTCTTGAGCTATTGTAATAGGCTGGAGATGTCCAAGTGTATTGTATGTATGTTTTCTTCGAGGTAGTTTAAAATAGGTGTATATTATTGTAAAGTCTATTTCTTCACAGAATTCTATTAAACCTAACCTCTGTCATTTCTCACGCCAAGTGCAAAACCGCCCATAACATTCTCGACTACTTCTTGTCTAATCCTTTAGCAGAATGAATTCTTAATCGTAATCGAGACCATATGTATTTAAATGTAGCTACAGTTCTTGAATTCGATATACAGGGTCCATTATAAAAGTAATGCGCATTTTCTGGGAAAAATAGATTTATTGATCGTACCGGTACAAATGCTTAAAATTCTTCAAAATACTCTCCCCCCCCCAGCATCAATACACTTGCGGAGACGTGTCTGCCATGCCTGGAAGGCACCCTGAAACTCATCGAGGGGACTCTCTTAGGAACGTTGTAACATGCTCTTGGATATTTTCCACGGACTCCCAATGCTTTCCTTTCAGCTCTCTCTTCAGTCAGGGAAACAAAAAAAAAAGTCGCACGGAGCCAAGTCGAGACTGTAAGGGGGCTGGGGGACCCCGGTGTTGCTCTGGGCCAGGAAATTGGTAACGATGAAGGCAAAACTTCGCGCGCACGATTCACGTTTTCGTCGGTTTCTGGCCGTTGTTGGGCGTCCAGAACGGGGTTCGTCGGCGATCTCCTCCCGGCCCTCCTTGAACGCCTTGTGCCATCTCCCGGACTGTGACCTTAAAATGCAGTCGTCCTTGAAGGCCTCTTGAAGCATCTGGAATGTTTCAGTTGCATTCTTTCCAAGCCGCACACAAAACTTGATTGCGTATCCATCGCGCCGTGTTAGTTAAGTCGAAAAACACACTTCACGCGGAGGCACGTCTTTCCACTCAGACTGCTCGAAGCAAACTGGCGACCGGCTGTATTGGAAAGGCAGACCCCCCACAACATTTCCCCGACCCGTGTTACCCCGCTACGATGGATACTCGCGTCAAAATAAAATCATGCGCATTACTTTCATAATGGACCCTGTATGGCAATTGCTTTATCAACAGTTTTCGTGATACTTGTATTTTCAAAGTATGATAAAAACGCGATTAAAAGGAATTTTTTTTAAAAAATTAGCCGGAGTTCATAAAGCTGGGGTAAAATACTACTAGTTTCTATATAAAGCATTAAAGATGTCTTTTACATATATATCTCTTCTTACGACTTAAAATGGAACTAGTAAACTCAATAAAATACAACTATTAAAAAGCCGCAAAAACGTTTTCTTTTGTCTTAAGTCTTTTATTTACAAAGTAGAATTGAGTTTTTATTTTTGATGAACCAAGCTGTTAAAAATATTTGTATATATATATCAAAGAAACAAAAAATAAACAATATAAATCAAAAACCAACAAATATATTTCGTACTAGAGTTTTTTTATTAATGAAGTAATTTAGAAGATAAATTAGTGTCAAACAACCCTTTATCTATTACTTTGCCCCAAACGTATTCATCATATGCATATTTGCAATAAGAGTTGCATAGTAACAAAAACTTAAAATGGAATGCCACGCCGGTTAAGCATTTGTTGCTACATATTTTTTGCGGTATAAAATCACCTTACGTTATTTTCCCGATACTTTCGTTGTTACTGGGTCAATGCTAATTAAGTAGTCGAAAATAATGCCGCCTAAAAACGGAACGAAAGTCTTTTTGTAAAAAATGTTCGCCTTCATTTCATCGATTTTTAATTTAAATTCTTGACAATTTCATTTTAGGAAAAGGTTTTTTTTGCTAACAATCTCTCCTCCCTGTTATCGCTTCTTAAAGGAGGTGTAAGTCCTATTGTATATTTAAAACAAAAAACTCCCTCCGCCATTGTTTTGTTTAGGATGTTGGAAGACCTTTAGGCTTTCGAAGTTCTAGCCAAATAAGCTTTTTTGTATTTGTTAAAGAGTTTCACACCCTACCCCTCTCCCAATTTGTGGTTTCACACTCTTTTATTTGTCAATTGGTGCCCTCCTTACCTGAATAAGCGATTTCGCTTAAATTGTTCTCTTTGTTGTTTAATAGCTTTGGAATTTACCTGGTTGTTTGCCATTATCCCAGCCTCAACCAAAATAGCTGTTAGGTCTTCCTTTTAGGAAATCTTTTCTTCTGGGCAATAGTATATGCAATTGCAGTTAGTCTGTAGAATCAATCGGCATTCGGATTACTGAGCGATTTTAGGGTAACCGCTAGCACTCTCTGATAATTTTTTGTGAGTTGAAAATTATTCTATATCGAAGGGGTTACTCGAATTCATTATTGTCGTCTTCTAAAGTCATACTCTGTAAATGAGAACTTATGGAGAGGAATCATTAACATTTTTATTATTATAATACCAATAATAAAAAACATACATAAAAATACATTTTACACATCTTCTATAATAACTATTAATAAACTTAAAAGAATAATAGATTTAGTATTTTTAAAAAAATGACCAAAAAATTATTATATTTTTTTTAGCTACTAAATAAACTATCAACAATGAAATTGCCAGATATTTACGTACTCATACGTGTATATGGGTTTTGCTGCTAAATATATGGCGCACTTAATAATGGATCAAAATTCCATTAAAAATAATTCCAGGTAGTTTTACTGAAAGCGGCATTTTATTTCTTTGTCCTTCGTGCGAAAAATTTCCTTCAACATCGATCTGTGTGTCGTTTCCTTTCAACTTTTTTCACTTGTCACGTAATATAATAATAAAGAGTTCTCCACAGAAATCTAGAACAATCAAAGGCTTTGTGTCTTTCCACTTACTTAGTGAACTAAGAAGTGCAATTGAGAGGACGGATGTATTGAAAGGCCCGAGATAAATTCCCGATATCGTTCTCCATGTTGTAAAGGCGGCTTAAATGAACTTTAAATAAGATTTAGTAAATTTCATTTCTTACTTTCTAAATTCATATTCGTACAATTTATAAGTTCATTTCAGATATTTGTCACGGATTTGGAACTTTAAGATTTATAAATTATTTTAATTCTACATAAATATTGATTTCTATTCTTGGAAATATATTTAAGCCAGGGATTCTATATATTCCCGCTAAGGAAAATAAATATTCGTATATATTCCGTTTTTTACTTTACGAGGAAACTCTTCTAGACTAACAGATTTTAAACTTACTACTATCAATATTCTTGAAATAAAAATGTTAATATCAAATGAGCATACCTAACTTTGGAGAAGTTAGAAAAAGCGTTGTTCAAAAACATATAGTGGCATTTCTAAAATTAGTAGTTCTATAAAAGTGAAAAATAATATACATTTAACAAATATAAAGTATATGTCATGTATCAAAACCGCGATGCGCGATTATTTCTGTTAAAAGTGCGTTAACTCCTGTATTTAATATTATTCTCCTAATAACAGAATTAGAGATGTGATCCATTGATAAGCAATAATCTTGTACATTCACAGTCGAATTAGGACCATCTTCTTCTTTAAGCAATACTGTCCGTTATATATTTGTTTATGCCTGCATGCGACGTTATCGCTTTATCTTTTGCTTAGTCAAACTATATTTCTTCAAGACAAATCATTAATAGTAAATTGATGACTTGTTTCTGGTTATCTTAACGATTCTGATATCCGCTATTCTCCCTTAATAACCATTCTATTTTATATTTCTCTTTAGTGTACATACACTGATCTTTTATATGTATGTTTTGTATTCTGATGTCATAGTTTCCCATTCTATCTTTCAGCATATTTCCCGTCATTCAATAACCGTTTTAGTAATTGTGTTGTAACACGTAGGCGGAAAAGTTTTTGGTCTAGCTACTTAAAACACATTTTTTTTGCCATATTCGACTTTATTCATCAACATAGTCTCCTTCAAGAGCGATACAATCAGTCCCACCCTTTTTCAACATTTCGATACCTTTTTTGTAGAAGGATTTCTATCTGCGAGCATTTTTTTTGAGGTCTACGAATAGATAATAATCGCTGGGGGCCAAATCTCGAGAACATAGTTGATGGGGAAGCCATTTGAAATTCAATTAATGCAATTTTGCCATTTCCACTTTGCACTTTTTCCTTGTTCATTTGGGGCCATTTATTTGCGATTTGTACCTTCAAACGCACCAATAACTTTATATAATATTCGCTATTGATGGTTTTTCCCTTCTCAGCATAGTCAATAAAAATTATTCCATACGCTTCCCAAAATACAGAGGCCAAAACCCTCCCAGCCGACTGTGGTCTTTGGTCGCTTCGGGCGGCTTTCACTGGTTGCTGTCCACTCATCTGACTACCTATTTGATTCCGGTGTGCAGTTGTGGGATCCATATTTCATCCACGATCACGTATCACACGACAGAAACCTTTTTAATGCGCCTAAACAGGTCCAAACAGCGCTCAGAATCATCAACACGTTGTTGTTTTTGGTCTACTCTGAGCAAACACGGTATCCATTTGGAACAGAGCTTTCTCATGAGCAAATGTTTGTACAAAATATGACCAACACGTTCTTTTGATATCTTTAGGGTGTCAGCTATCTCATGCAATTTTACTTTGCGGTCATCCAAAACAATTTTATGGTTTTTTTGATTTTCGGTCTCTGTACGATTGCGTTTAAATTCAGCATACAAGTAAATGATGAGGGATTTTCCAAGGACAGAGTCCCCGTAACACTCTTCAAGCCATTGCCTTGCTTGAACGGTATTTTATGCCATCAAAAAACATCAATACACGAAATTCGATTTATTTCCAATGTGTTGAAAATATCAAAAGTAGCCTCACTAAAACCACTGTAACTTGTAAACTAATCTTTAATATGTCATGAAATTTTGACACGTATCGTTTGAAGGTTGGTACTTTCTAAAAATCATATGGAATTTTGAAAAGGGCGTCAGACCAAAAACTATTCAGCCTGCGTGTTATATAGTATTATTTGCATTATATTAGTCCATAAGTGTCTTGTTAAATTTGGATTCTTTCATATTTCAATTTATCTATCCTCCTCCGCCTTATAGTGTTGAAACATCCAGTTATTTTATTTCTCTAGTCTACCTGGCCCTTTTCTTTGTAGGTAAATGATAAAATTCACAAAGTACTTAGTTACCACGATTTTTAAATCACGTCATATTTCTAATTTATATCTGATCTTTAGCAATTATACTAATTTAAAATAGTCAGCAAACAAACTGATAGTACCATAACGGGCAATAGAGAGAGCTATGCTGGGTATCACATGGAAGGATAGAATAACAAACATCAGACAACGAAAAAAATGATAAATATTATCCAAAAAAACACGCAACCTAAATGGAGATGGGCAGGTCATATAGCTCGAAGGAATGATAATCGACGTGGTAAAAGATTAATGGGGTCGAGACCTAGAAAAGACAAAAGGAACAGAGGTAGACCACCAACTAGATGGAGCGATGGCTTCAAAAGAGTGACAGGAAATTGGGTTAACACCGCTCAGGAGAGAGATCGGTGAAAGTTCTTAGAGGAAGACTTTATCCAGCAGTGGACGAGGACGGATGAGGAAGATGATGCTCAAAGACTTTTACTGTTATGGTAAATCTGTAGATTATTCTTAGTAACTCGTCTTCATTTTGAGCATAATTTATGGTTTTTCCTCAATCTGCATCTTTTTTCCCTTTGAGAGAGCTATATGGTTCACGGGTGGACCACTTAGCCTTCTTAAGGGCTCGCCGTATACCAGCCTCATTTTAGGGTTGAAGTATACAAAATTATTGGTGATTGCAACACAAAATTAGATAAATTGAAAGCTGTCTCTTTCTCTTTTAGATACCAACTTCAATCTAAATCGTCCCTAATTCCGATGTGACGCAGTTGCTCATTCCGGTAGCAGGCCTTTCTTGTTTATTTTCAGCAAAGGTCTCGTATACCCTAACGTTAAGCCTCCATAGGAGACCCTTGGAATACTTCCGCCCTGTTGCCTCGATTCTTATCGTTCAGTAGACCTATCCTCTTCCCTTATTTACACATATATTACTGCATTCCTTAGGAATGAGGTTACTTGTGTAGATATCTTTATTTTGATTACATCTAAAGGATTTCTCAATTGGATAGAAAATGAATTACATAGTTTTACTCTGTCGAAGGTTTAGTTCAGAATGATGAAACATAAGAAAGCTAGGCTGTTGTTCTCGATTGCTATTTCCTTGATTTGTCTTGTCACAAATATTTTGACCATGCATCGAGCTTTTTGTTTATCTATTTAGAAAAGTTTTTTATTGTGGTATTGAACAAATTCATACCCCTTTAATTTTCTGGTTCTTTTTCACAGCCTATTTTAAATAAATTGTCAATCTTATCTTCCGTTCTTCGAGTACTTTATTGTATCTAAACATTTTGTTATAAAGGATTGTCAGTAGTTGTATTTCTGCTGTTACACAGTATTTTAAGACCACATTCGTTATTCCAGCTACACTTAAACCATTTCTATTATTTAACTTTCCCTGTATTTGTTCTATCTCTGATGGACTAATTATAGTTTTCTTAAATGTAGAAGTTTTTGGTAATTTTGATTACCTCAATATTAGTTACTCTTCTCTGTATACCATGTGCTATATTTCCTATTCTCTCTGAGAGAAATTATGTTTCATTTCTTCTAATAGATTTTTCAATCCTCTAACAAAGTCATGTTTAATCGTTTATTATTTTATAATTACAGTAGGTTTGTTCTACCTTAGTTGATTTGTATGCTAAGTACGCGTTTCTCTTTCATAGAAATTTTCATTTTCACGACATTTCGTGGGCTTTCTGAATCCATCCTTTTTGACAGTGAAGAGATTCTCTTGCAGAACCTAATATATTTGTTTTAATTTTTGTCCAACTCTTTCTTACTCTGTCGGTTTCTGGTACTTGGTTATTCTCTATTCCTTTTCTCCGTTCTTGTTGACACACATATTTTGTGGAATTACTATTTCTCTTATATTTTTTCTTGTCTGTTTTCATAACGACCTTGTTTGATTCCAATTTACACATGCTGTACTCTCTGAAACAAAATATTGGCAACGGATGTAATTCTCTATTCATTTGAATTTAATTGATAATGGATCGGTGTTCCACCAAGTGTTTTTGTAGGTATATTTATATTGTTTTGTGTGACAGAAAATGGTGTTATTTGTACCTATTTTATTTTCTTTTTAAGTTCGTAAGTAGATCCCTGTTTTGATAAAAAGAAATTTTAATACCAAAAATTTGCGGTATGTCTGCTACTATTATTTCATGCAGACATGGGCTGGGTAGTATGGGAATCAATAGAGTAAATAATTGTTTTGGTACTTTAAGATTAAACCAAATGATAATACTCGATTACTGAACCAACTACGCCAGCAATTAATTTGAGTAAAACTCGTCGCTTAAATGAATACACTGCTCTGTACTTATTTATCTAGTTATTAAAAGAATTATATTTAAATAATCGACACTCGTCACTGAACAAGCAAGGCTGCTTCTAATATCACCGAAGAAATTAATATTTACCGACTGAGAAAAATGAGACTCTGTTAGTTTTCCACCACCAGTAGTGCAAGCAAACTTGATGCTAATCATTACTTAAAGATAAACGAAAAAACGTTCGAATATTATCTTACTTTAGGACCTACACATTAATTACAAATTAAACTATTCTAAATCGAAGAGGATAATCTGAGCATAACTCTTTATATTTTGTTTTCCTAAGAACAAAAACGTAAAACCAGCAAACTACTTAAATATTAGCTTAACTTTTGTTTAGTTGCAAATAATAGGAGTAGTTAAACCAGCATTTAATGTTGTGCTTATTTTTAAGTAACAGAGTTTAAAAAAAATTATAAAGAAAGAACTATGAAGCATATTAAATTTGTCTACGACTTTGGAATGTATACTTGAGAGATTTGAAACAATGTTTGTTAATTGAATTGATTAGATTGAAGTAAAATAAACAACTTTTAATGGGCCAATAAAACGTAAGATTTATTGCTGACGATATAAAATTTCCTTAAAGTAAATTACAACGCATTAAGGAATAAGTTTGTAACAAAGTGTATATTTTAGGCAATCAGATTTGCTGCATCTATGCAATTGCTTAGTCAAAATATCCACGCATGGATTTTTATTAAGATATGTACATATATATATATATATATATATATATATATATAATATAATACATTAAAATTCCGGATTTCAATTCATTCGTCTAACAATGAATTTGCACGACGTTTCGCTAAAGTCTCATTTGGCATTTTCAAGTGATCTTGCTGCTGCTGCTACTCGATACTGTGATCTTGCTGCTGCTGCCGCTTGAAGCTAACTCCTTAGATTCGAGCAAATGAGATTTTGGTGAAACGTCGTACAAATTCGTTAATAGATGAATGGATTGCAACCTAGAATTTTAATGTATTACATTCCACCATCCGTGAAAACCTCTATTGTAACATTTATCTCTTTTAGAGACTTAGTTATTGTTGTAGATTTGTTCAATGAAATTTCTGATTACATACAGAATTTTGTTCCTTAAGACCAGAAGACTGATAATCAGTATAAATTATTGAATTAGCCGATAGTTGTTGGTATTCCATTGTAAATTATTAGAAATGAAACCTAGTGATTTTTTAAAGTTTCTAATTTATTTTAATTATTATGACGATTGTTTCGACATCATTATATCTTCATTAGATGAGTTACAAATAGTAAAGATTTTGACATAAAATTAATATTATATATATATATATATATATATAATATATATATATATATATATATATATATATATATATATATATATATATATATATATATATATATATATATATATATATATATATATATATATATATATATATATATATATATATATATATATATATATATATATATATATATATATATATATATATATATATATATATATATATATATATATATATATATATATATATATATATATATATATATATATATATATATATATATATATATATATATATATATATATATATATATATATATAGATATATGTATTGTAAAGATAATTTTATAAAGCGTAAATATAGAAAAATTATGGATTAATAATAGAATGTCAGTAGTAAATTTTGAATAAATAGGAATTGTTGATATCTAATTGATTTTTAGGCTTATTTATCTTTCACATAGTAATTATATAGCCCTTGTTTGCTAATTGTAGTATTTTCAAATTTAGGTCAAAGTTGCGATTTCCGATATTTAAATGTTTTGTATAACTTGCACAAATTTAACATTAGTATAACATCTAAAGTGTTCTTTAATTCTTTTTTGAGATAATCTTGTTTGTTCAATAGAAATTTAGTTGATAAATTTCCGATTTTTGTTTCTAAATACTTTTTGATTATTATTATTAATTATTTGGCCCATGAAATATTGGTTTTGAAAGCAATATTTAATGTTTTCTTTCTCAAAAATATGTTAATACTGTACGAAATTTTGCCTATGAGAATTAGTAAGAAAAAAGAAATTGTGACTACTGTTAAAACGCGAGATCCGGGACCTCTGTCATATGGTGAACAACAAAAGTATATAACACTTGCTGCAAAATACACTACAGGACAAAGCAGTTAGAAGGAGAGGCGTAGAAAGAAGACAATTTTTTAATAAAAAATCTCAGAACCTGGTTTTCAATGACTACCACACAGGTGTTTACAGCCGCAGTTGATAAAGTGATGATAGCTAATATGATTGCCAACCTCCGTAGTGGACAGGAAATTTAAGAAGAAAAAAGGAGAGATAGTTTTATGGTAAAAATGGTATAGGGCTTGTTAGTATTTGGATATACTAAATTGGTAGCTTTTATATTGTCTTAGTTAAAGAATTTTATTAATTAGTATGGCGTTGTAACCATTAATGTCTATTATCTGCCTTTCTTTCATTTAAAATTTGTATTTGTTTGAGGTATGGAAATAAATCTACATATGAAACTACACTCCGCCTGCAGTGTTGATGGATGGATTGAGTAGTTCATCAACAACTGTTGCCGGTCCCAAGCCCGGATAAAGGAGGAGGGTTGTGGCGTTAGGAGTTAGCACCCTAACACACGTAAAAGCTAAACTGGGAAATGCTAGTTGTTTTTGAAAAGTAGGATGAAAAATCACAAGATAAGCAAAAATCCCCGGGTGGCAATCCACACCTTCGAAGAAGGGAGCCCTATCGGATACGGAGGGGGGGGGCAATTCTACTTCAAAGCGAATAGTTAACCCAAGCTTAAAACTCAGCCAAACGAAGAAATCCCGAAACAGAATAGCTACTATCGGCACCTGGAATATACAGGGATGAAGGACAAAGAACATGAAACTACACATAAAGCTGCAAATTGGGTGAATTGATTTATTTTGTATTGTAATATCTGTTCGAGAAGGTTAAGTAGTTATAAGTCATATAAGGAAGACCCAGTACTGTCGAAACGACCGCCTTATTAAATAAAATAAAGTACAAACCTCAAGTAAAAAACTCATTTTAATTTCTATTAATTTAGTCTAGTTTTTGATTCTTTTTATTAGAAATATATATTTTTCAGTGCGTTTTAACAAAATTCGTATAGTGGTTATACTAAGAAAACTTTTTTTAGATTATTTAACAGGTAGTAAAGTTGGATAAGAATTTACACTTATTTAGTAAGTAATCTTTACAGTGAAAAAGGGAAATATCTTCCACGTCAGGTCCAAGATTATACCATTTGTATAATATTCAATCAAATATCTATTAATATTGATATAAGTTATATAATGTTATGGAAAATTAGGTTTCCAGAATATTCTAGAATGCAAATTCGTTTCATGTACATTTTATTATTTTATTACAAATGGAGCACATTCAAACTAGCTTATTTAAAAAGTTAGGCAAAAATGTTAAACACAAAAGTGATTTTAATTAATATTTCTACAAAGTTAAAACAAAACCAATAGCGCATCGCATTTTTGACATATATCACAAAGTTATATATATATATATATATATATATATATATATATATATATATATATATATATATTATATATATATATATATATATATATATATATATATATATATATATATATATATATATATATATATATATATATAAGTATATATATATGTATATATATATATATATATATATATATATATATATATATATATATATATATATATTAAAATATAAGGCCTTGTATATTATTTTTCAGCTTTGTGAAACTAATAATTCTTGACAGGCTATATTATATATCTTTATTACGTGATTGTATAAAATGAGAAAGAAAAACTGCTTTTTTCATCATTGCCGAAGTTATAATGCTAATTATAATTTTTTGTTGTATTTGTAAAATTAAGAATTTTGATGGTAATAATTTAGAACTAAGTGACAGTATTAAAATGTTTTTTGAGTCAAAAATTTGATATGTATGATACATATATTAACAATCACAACAGGAATATACAAAATTTTTTCTAAGAAAAGAAGAAATCCTAGCATAAATACATTCCAAAAATATATAACCACCATATTAATTGAAACAGTATCAAAGAAAATAATAACACAAAAATTGTAAAACTATAGGAGAGAATTTTGTCTATTTGATCCTAAATATGACATAATTAGTATTGCAAATACACTAAAGTTTCTATTGCCACCAAAACGATTCCTCGGCCTCACTTATCACTTAAAATTGCGGCAACCTGTTTCATTTTCTATATTAGATGATTCCCTATCAAGTTTCATTTATTTATTTAGCTTTTAAATTCCCCATAACAAGCTGTGCAGCTGAATCTGGCCTATTTGGTGTCCTCTTAATCTTCAGAATCTACCACTCCATAAAGGGAAAGTCTCGTTTAAAAAATCAGATACTGCTAGAAGGTTGTAATAGCCTTTCAACAATTTCCGTTACTGGTTACAAGTATGGTGCCACATTTAAATTTCTTCTGTTGTTTAATATTCCATGCCAAACGTAAACGGCCTGGAGACCAAATTGTTTGAATTCTCATGTGGCTAAAGGATTTTTGTTGGCCCAAGAGTTGATATTTCTCCTATCAAAGACTTGTGCTGTTGTGAGAACTGACTTATCTGTCCAAGCAATTCTATTAAACAGTTGCGCATTTCGTTACATATGGGGTATTTTATTCTTACGAAGTTTAAATGTAATTATTTGTTTTCGTGGAATAAACACTATACTCGTAAAGCGATAAACATCTTTCTGCACCAAGATCTTAAACAGCATCGGTTACAGAATCCTCTGGATTTTCTAAAATTACAGAAATTGGTATGGTTATATTAGTTTTCATTTAATATGATAGTCAAATACTCTGAAAATGCAAGTTAATATCTAGTTTTTCATTTTCATAGTTTTTTCCTCTTTGTGTAGTCCGAGTAGGTATGGTTTCTTGCTTTTTATAAAGTTTTGTATATTTCTGTTTTGATAGCCTTTCATTATTATCCTTCTTAATTAATATTTCGTCCAAATCCCATGTTCCGTTCTCCGACAAAAATATTTCTATAATAATGCTGCACTTACTACCATAAAAAATTCTTGATATAAACAAATGTCATTATCAATTTGTTTATGTTATTGCTGTTCTTAGCGTGCATTTCGATAAAGTTAGAAAAATTGTTTTTTATTTCTTAATTTGCATAATACTTAATTAATAGATTTCTACAATTAAAAGTACTATAAAACTATAAAATAATATACACGGCTGTCATTTTAATATAAAATTTATGTCATATGTCCAAAAACAACTCCCTGAAAATTTCTTTAAAAACTTGTCTATTTAAAAATTTTTGCACGCTTCCTAAAGCTAAGTACAGGAGTGCGCAATTGTTATCAATAACATAACGTCACAAAAATTTCATTAGTTCAATAATTGTAAACTGAAAAGTACTTGTTAAAAAATTTAAACACAATCTGTATTGAGTCCCTTGCTATATTTCGGATTATATGGTACCTCAATAAGGTATTTAATAAGATAGTCTATAAGTCATCAGACAATCTGAGGAATATCTTAGGAAATCCCAAAGATAAGATTCCTAATTGTGAGAAAAGTGGAATTTATGAAATTAGTTGTAATGATTGTGACAAAAAGTATGTTGGGCAAACTAAAAGGTCAATTAAAAGACGATTTAAAGAAAATTTAGCACACTTAAAATACAGTAGAACAGAAAAGTCTAGCATTGCCGAACATGCCCTTGAAGCTGATCATATTATAACATTAGATAATCTAAGATTAATAAAAAATGTATCTGATAGGAGATTGTTGAACGCATACGAAAGTATGGAAATTATAAAACGTAAAAGTAGTTTAAATAAAGTCAGAGGGCCTATTCCTTATAGTCCCCTCTACTGGTTACTTGACCGGAACTGATGGCCTTGCCTATGCCATTAGTTCCCCCTGAGTAATTCAAGGGTTAGGCTAAGTATAAATAGCGTAGATTTGTAGTTTAGCTTTAGTCAATCATCGCTTCTGATAAAGCTAACATGGTTAGCGAAACGCGCGTCCAGTGCAAAAATAAAGTGTTTGGTGTAGTGGTGATATATACTGAGTAGTAGTCTACCTAAAAATTCCATTAAGGAATTATAATATAAAAGCACTACAGGCCATGAAGGCCTAGGGCTTAGTAAAACTTGTGCCCTTTTCCCTCCTTCCCTCTTCCATCATCCGGCGTCCAAGTATTGCTGGATCGTAGGTCTCCATTCTATTCTGTTCTGCGCCTTCGTTCTCCAGTCTCTGACCCCTATGGCTCTTAAATCCTCCTCAACATGTTGTAACCATCTCCTCCTCGGCCTTCCCCTCCTTCTCGCACCCACAGGCTTCATCGCCAGCACCCTTTTCGGCAGTGTCTCTCTTGTCATACGTTGTACGTGTCCTAACCATCTCATTCTTTGCGCTCTTATAAAAGATGTGATTCTAGGTCCGTCATATAAGTCTTCCAGTTCCTGATTCGTCTGCCTAGTCTACCCTTCCGGTGTATTTCTTCCTCCATAGATCACTCCCAACATCCTTCTTTCCCACCTCTCTAGCGTTTCTTCCTCCAATTTGTTCATTACCCATGTTTCACATCCATAGGTGACAGTAGGTCTTATGACCGATGTATAAATCGTCAGTTTTGTCTTTCTAGAGACGTACTTTGATTTCATTAGAGTGCTCAGGCTCCCACATTTTTGGTTGCCCTTTGCTATTCGAGCCTTCAATTCGCTCCCCTCATGCCCGTTTTCTTCCAGCAGTACCCCCAAATATATAAATCTATCCACTCTCTCAAATTTATATTCCCTTCCATCATAGGTCACTACATTAAGTTCTTTTTCTTTCTTATTTTCTGTGCTTCCTGCTATCATATACTTCGTTTTCTCAGAGTTGATTTCTAAACCATACTTACTTACTTCTCTTATTAGTATTTTCGTTCTCTTTACCAGTTCTCTGCTAGACTTTGCTATCAACGTCAAGTCATCCGCATATGCTATACACTGGTGCTCCTTATTAAAAATTGTACCGTTAGCCTTTAAGCTGCTCTCTCTTATTATCCTCTCTAAAACTAAGTTAAATAACGTCGCAGACAGTGGGTCGCCCTGTCGTAGTCCCTTTTCCACTATAAAATCCTTTGATTCCAGGCCGTTTCACACTATTTTATTGGTCGTTTTTTCTAGAGTCATTTTAACTAGTCTGATTAGTTTTGTTGGTATTTCTAAATGGAACAAAGCTTGATACATTCTGTCTCTTATAATTCTATCATAAGCCTGTCGGAAGTCTATAAACAGGATATGTAACGCTATTTTATGCTCGTAACACGTAGTTTGAATTTCTTTAACAGTGAATATCTGATCTGTTGTGGATCTGGTACTTCGGAAACCCGCTTGGTATTCCCCTATTCTTTCTTCTGCAAACCCGTTCAATCTCTTCCGCAATACCTTTGCCAGACTGTTATAGCATGTATCTAGCAGAGCTATTCCTCTAAAATTTTTGCATAGCATTTTATCACCTTTTTTGTGTAGTGGACTTATAAGAGCCTTGGGCCATTTTTTTGGCATTACCTCCTGTTCCCACACTTGCTCTATTAGTAGAAATAGTTTCTCATGCAGTTGTTCGCCTCCTGCCTTTAACATTTCAGCGCTTATTTCGCTTTCACCTGACTTTTTGTTGTTTTTCATTTCATTAATTATAGCTTTGATTTCTCCTCTTGTTGGCTTACTCACCATATTCCCATCATCGTCCATTGTTCGCTCTTCTACCTCATTTTCTGTTTCTCCCCCATTCAACAATACCTCGAAATACCCCTTCCACTCATCCATTATTTTATCTGGCTCACTTATTAGTAATCCTGTATTAGTTCTAAGGTAGCTGGTTCGGCTATGGTATCCTTTGTTCATTCGTTTTACCTCCTAATAGAAGCTTCTCAATTCCTTATTAACGAATCTTTCCTCTATGTTTTTCAGTTTTTCATCGTTGAATTGTCTCTTCAGTCTTCTGCATGTTTGTTTGAACATTCCTCGAAATTCTCTATATTCTTGAATATTATCTTCATTTGGGTTCATTATCATCTTCTGCCGTGCTTTTTTCTTGGCCCCTGCTAGTGCGCTGCACTCGGCGTCGAAACAGTCCTTGGTTTTTACTTGTCTCTCCATCCTTTTTAACGCTGTGTCACCCGCTAGTTTCACTGCTGTTTTTGTTTGTTCCCATATTCGCTCTACTTGCGTGCTTGTTTCCTGCTGATGTAAAACTTTGCTTATTTCTTCCTTGTACATTTCCTTCTTTTTTTGATCTTGCAGACTGCTCACATTATATGCCCTTCTCTTTTTGTTTGTGACTTTTATGACTTCCTCTTTATATTCTCCCTTGCATGTAATTCTAACTAGGAAGTGATCGGAGTTACAGTCCGCTCCCCTCATACTTCTTACCTCTGTAATAAAACTTCTATGTTTCCTCTCTATCAAAACGTGGTCTATCTGGTTGATTGTTCTTCCATCTGGCGAGGACCATGTTCCTTTATGTATTTCTTTCCGTTGTAACTCGGTACTTTTGATTATCATATTTTTTTTTCCTTTGCAAGGGTTACCAGTCTCTGTCTATTATCATTGGTTTCATCGTGCTTACTGTTCTTTCCCACTATTTGTCTATACATCATTTCTTTCCCAACTTTTGCGTTACAGTCGCCTACCACCATCTTTATATCATACCTTGGTATCCTCTCGTACTCCTCTACTAGTTTATCATAGAATATATCTTTATCTATTTCATCTTTTTCTTCCGTAGGAGCATGCACATTTATAATTCTTATGTTTCGTTTGTATCCCTTAAGTCTTAGGCAGCACATCCTCTCCGATATTGCTCTAAAATTGATTTGGTCTTTTCCTGTACGATAAAACCGGTCCCGAGCATTCTGTCATTTCCTCCACTTTTAAAGAACGTAGCGCCCTCTACTTCCACTATCTCAACTCCTGACTGCTTGGATTCTTGGATTGCCACAACACTTATTTTATACTTTCTTAATTCTCTTACTAGCTCTTTCAGCGCTCCTTCTGTATACGTTCCTCTTACATTCCAAGTTGCTAGCCTAAATCTTAAATTCTCTATATTCTGCCTGCAGTTTAGTTTACTCTTGTACCTCTTCTCGCCATTTTCGTAATCTACTCGCCGTTTATTCTTTTCCGTTCTTAGTTTTTTGGCCGCCCTGTCTTAGTTACTTTTCTGATCTGCTCATCCAGTGTACTTTACTTGGGTGACCTGTCTTCCACCGTCCGCTTTAAAGTGTTATTTCTCTCAACCTGTTGGTGCCCACCTTTGTTGACAACCAATTTATTGTATCTTATATACGCATGATTTCCCTTTTGTCTTTCTTCCTTTAACTGTGGTAAGCTTTTTTCTTTCCTCCCTCACGCTCCATGGGTAATCTTCATCGATCCATACTTCTGTGCCTTTCAGGACTTTCTTTTTCTTAAAGATGTCAATTTTAGTTCCTTCTTTTACTGTTTTAATTAACACTGGTCTCCCTCATTCGTTCCTGAACATACCTACTCTCTGTATTTCTTCTATATCCCGGTTTATGTCTATTTCGATATCTAGTCCTTGCAAAATTTGGCCAACCTTTCCTTTCAGATCTACCCCTGTCTCATTTTCTTGGTCCATGACTCCCCTTACTATCAGGCTTCGTCTTTTGGCTTCTCTTTCCAAATCCGTTATCCTTTCGTCCTGCTTCTTCACTTGTATTTTCAGTTTTGCGTTTTCCTCTTCCAGGGCATTGACCTTCCCGAGAAGACCATCCATTTTCTTGTCCATTTGATTCAGTTTGTCTCCTATCTGTTTAAACATCTCTTCCATTCTATCTATATCCGACATCGTTACTTTTCCAGGCTCTTCTATATTGTTGTCTATGTTCTTATCTGATTATTTACCTTTTTGGTTTGCTGCGTAAGACACAGATACCCGGAGTATCTCCTCGGAGGTTTGTGCCTATCGGGAACACAATCCCCAAGCACTTCAATAATTTATATATATATATTAAAGGAATACCGTAGGCAGTATGCGTCTGGTTTTCCTCTTTTTGATTAAGATCGATGTAGTAGTAGCAGAAAAAGACCATAAAAGTACTTAACATGAAATATCGAAAAACGAACACACAGTGAGTTTACGACACTAACTTATGATTAATAAATGGGAAGAAAACACGGCACCCACTTGTCGTACAATAAAAAAATGGTACCCTGTCCAGATAAAAATATAATAGAATAGAAAATTCCTGAATATAGGTCGATGTTTATATACAAATTTTATTCTGTGTTTAGTTTTTTTTTTATATCAGAGAGTTTCGTAGGAGACCGTACAAGAATGAATGTTATTTAAACATTTTTTACAGGTACAGTACAAATACTACTCGAAAATCCTTCAATTGCCGCAGAAAAAGCATGTGTGCAAAAATAGCAATTTAACGTGACCTTGGATAGAGTATTTCATTCAAAAAAATAATTTTTTCCAGATAAAATAGTTCTTAAAGAGGGTGAAAGATAAAGAATCCTAAATAATTTAATTAAAATTAGGAACTACGAGACTTTAAAAATTACATAGACTAAATCAATTTAATATTTTTTATTTAAAATTAATTAATTTGTAAACTTAAATCTCAAATCCAGCTGTACCATTGTAATATTAATTGAAAAATATTTTCTTATCTATTTATCTAACTTGTGTGTAACATTTTGTTTATATTTACGATGATTGAACTTTAAACTCTTACACATGTAGCAACTTATTTTAATCTTCTTACGTTTATTGGTTTTTAAAGTAATCTGTTCACGACTTAAAGAGATTTAGGATTATAAACGCTCAGGATTACATTACTCCTTCTTTAAAATAACGTTTTGTCGTATTATAAAGAATATTGTTTGGAGAAGTAGAATTTATTTTACAAACTATGTTTGTTTGTATAGGTACGATATTTGACGGAAGGTGAAGCTCGGAGTTTTATTCCTTTTCTAGAAACAACACGTTTCATCAAATACTGTGCACATAACTGTAAAACATATATAAACAGCACGGACTAGCAGCTAAATGTAAAGTAAAAAACAAAATTGGGATGTCGTGCAGTAAAGAAAGTTTAAAAATGCTTACAGATTACTTTTGGGATGTCTCCATTTTTGTACGCTATTGTTAGGTAATGGATCAGACTTTTCCAGTAAGGACAATAGTCGCTTAGAGATGGTGGAACATCCTTGTCGATGTCACATAATTCTGACACAAAAAAATTACAAAATAAAGCGATTTGTCAGACCATAGCATTTGTATTAGCAGAACGACAATGAAGTATAAAAATATACTAGCGACATTTTACGTAATCATTTGTATATGATTGAAGGCAATGAAGGGCACGTACCAAAAACCATGACAAATCTTGATCAGTTTGTGGGATACAAAAGGAATTGTTCTTTTTGTCTGCTTACCAAAGAACGGTGACAGGTAATCATTATGTCGAATTAACTGGCAGAGTTCGAAAAGCTGTGTGGAAAAACAGCAGTTGTTTGCTTATTTACGTCAACGCCACTGTCTACACAGGCCAAGTTGCAAAACATACTAACTGCAAAGCAAAATTTGAGGAATTTAATCATCCACTTTACTCAGCAATTGATAACTGTTTAAGAGTTTGGAAAAGACTTAGGAGGATTCAGATACGTAGATGAGGAAGAGTTGATGTCAGTTGACATTCTATAAATCACCAACGTACTTCTTTGAAGGTATCCAACAATCAAATGTAACGTAGGAAATGCATTGAGATAGAGATTATATTTAAAAATAGAGTCGTTAAACTCTTTTATTATACATTTTTCTGTTAAATTCACTTTTAGTCAAGGAGCTCTCGTATTAGTCACCCACATTGTTTTGTACGGAACAACTGCTTATAGGCTTATTACGTGTTATTTATCCCTGTTCCATCTTATTTTTACCACCCTTATTTTTTACTTAAACATTCTTCTATAGTTATCCACTATTACGTCAATACCCACCTAGCTTTCACCCGCTTTATTCCTATTTCCTCCTTTCCTAAATCCTGTCTTCCTATTCTCCTCTCTGACGCCTCATCAAACCTCAGCTGTTTTAATTACATAGTCTTTTCAACCGTTTTGTGAATGCTCACACACTGGATGGATAATAATGTGATTTCAAATTTTGCGTATAGTATCTCTAAAATAAATAGTTTTCGAAATTTTTAAATTGGAATCCTTAGAAACAGTCAAAATGTTGTGTAAATTGGAATTCAAAATCCTAGATTCATTATCAATTAATCTTAGGATTTTTGATTTCTTTGATAGAATTATACATTTTTTGAGAGCTTAGTTCAATTTTAGATGTTCCAAGCATTTCTCGGTGTATATTTTTTTTTAAAATATCTGATACGTCTGGGTTACCAGGCTTAAAATTTTAACTTTAGTAAAAACACACTGTTACGCTATAACTAATTCATAATACATATTACTAATTAAAGTTGTTGCTTTTGTTAGCATGTTTTAGAAAATGTCAGTTTTTTGAGAACATGATCTATATTGAAATAGATTATTTAAAAGGAAAAAATAAACCATATAGTTTGGTAATTTGTTTTATATTTTAAGTCAAGTTTTCCGGTTATTGGTAAAAGGAGATAAGTTTCTATTTTCGATTATGTTAAAATATTCGTAAATATAAAAGTCAAAATAAAAACAAAATAAACTGTTTTAGACAAGAAGGGCAGAAAATAGAAACAAGAATTTAAAAACCTCGATAAAAGGTGTGTAAATCAAAAAGCAAAAAACGTACTAGCGCCGATAAGTTCACACTTGTCCATTAGAATTATGCAACGAAAACATAATACCCTTTGTAAGTAAGATTTATGGAGTTTGCGGTCGTTTCTAGGTGAATATTTACACTTTGAAATAAAATACAGTGTTAACTGTTGCACTGAATTTACTCAGATCACTCTGTCACGTGTTTCGGTCTCACGACCATTTGCAAAGAGGTTTACAATAAAACTAAAACTCAAGTTCTAAAAGATATTACATTTGGATGGTTAATTGGAACTAAATTTAAATTAAGAAGTAATAAAATTGGATTAATTACAGGTAGTCTATCTTAACACGGCGTCTAATATGGGGGTGTTCCAAATTCTATTTGGGTATTTGTTATTTTTATAATATTTGTAATGGCTTTTTTATGCTAAGAATTTCTAAATAATCCATATGCTCTCCTTTTTGAGCACTGTATAGCAATTTCACCTTCTCGTTATTAAAAAGGTGATTATTGTCTATGCAGTGTTCAGCAAAGCCTGTTAATTTTTGTTGTAGGTTCCGTCCCATAGACAGCGTCACAGTCATCACAATTAAGTTCATGTATACCCAATTTTCCTTATTTGTTAGATCTTTCTGTGTTATTAAATAGATATCGGTCTATATTGTTTTGTTAATACTTATACAGTTTATTTCTAACTTATTAAGAATATTGTTAATTTTGTTACTAATACCCCCGACATAGTTGATGGCAAACCATTTTCTGCTTGCGTGTTTTACGTCTGGTGCGTTAAAACTGTTTAAGTATATTTTTATGTTTTTCGTTTTTTTTTCTAGTTTATAATAATCTATAATAATTGGATTATATCCGTTATTTTTGGCTATTGGCTAGTATTGTGAATATTTATTTATTTATTTATTTATTTACTGTTACAAGTCCAACAAAATAATCAATTAATAGGGTCGATCATACAATCATTAAACAATACCAATACATATCACAAAATGCTTAATTATACAAACAATAAACAAATTACAATTTCACCTATGCTTATAGCTATTAAAATAAGTTTAGACAGATACAGAAGAATTCCCTGAGACATGGATAGATCACATGCTCTAGATACCTTATTATAAGCAGCGCATATCTTATAAACAGGTGAAGTATACAATATATTTGTGTGAGCAGTAGGAAGACAGAAGAAGTTTCCAGTCCGATGAGCTAATCTGGACCCAAGAAAATTCAGTTCCTCCAGCAACAGTGGACATTGAATTACACCATTTACAAGTTTATACAGAAACATCACCATACCCATATTTCTACGTTTCTCTAAAGTCATATGAGTAAATCTCTCTAACAAAATATCATTCTCTATACCTACCGGTGGATACACCCCATCAACTTTCCTAGCCAAAAACTTTAAAAACCTCCTCTGAACCCTTTCCAAAGCCACAACCCACCTATTATACAATGGTGCCCAGATAATAGACCCATACTCAAGCCTACTTCTGACCAATGTATTGTACAATGTTGAAAAGGTTTTAATATTTTGAAAACACCCACACATTTCTAATTATGAATCTCATCATTTCCATCGCTTCTGAAACCATCTTGCCAATGTGCTGATTGAAAGTTAACCTAGAGTCCAGAACATTGCCCAGGTTTTTGGCTGTCTTCACTCTCTGCAGCTCTATATTACCTATATTGTAATTATAGTTTACTGGAGATACTTTACGGCTCACTCTTATTACAGAACATTTGTTTGCATTTAGCAATATCCCATTGTTGTAACACCACGCCCGCACTGCCTCAACACTAGTCTGCAGTCGTTCACAGTCTCCACCAGACTCGACTGACACATACAATTCAGGTCATCCGCAAGCATCTGGTATTCCACATCAATGACTTCCTGAATGTCATTTATGAAGATAAGGAACAATAGCGGTCCCAAGTTTGACCCCTGTGAAACACCGGACTCTGCATGAAACGAATGCGACCTAAAACCATTATACTGAACATACTGGAATCTTTCCACCAGGAATGTCCTGAAGAAACTAACAAAATTCATCGTGAAGCCAAAATCAACCATCTTTCCCAGAAGCACACCATGATCTATCCTGTCAAACGCCTTCGAGAAGTCAGTGAACACCACATCAACCTAACCTCCCAATCAAGCACCCTAGAAGTAAAATGTGTAAAGGAGGACAAGTTGGTGGCCATCGACCGACCCCTCATAACACTGTAACGCACCGACAACAATGGTTTCACTCTGGCCACAATGTGCCCATGCAAAAGCATTTCAAAAATCTTCGAGTAACCACAAATAAGTGAGGCGGGCCTGTAGTTTTCCACTTCTGCTCTATTGCCACTCTTATAAACTGGACATATTTTAGCCGTTTTCCACCTTACAGGATATCTTTGGCTGGATATCGAAAGGTTAAAAATTTTACTAAGTGTAATATGACAGGAAATTATAAAGCAAAGAAAAATGACAAATTTTAACCCACGCAAAATATATTGTATGTTAAATATCTGTAATTAACTTAGTAAAAGCAGAATTAATCGGTGCTCAGATTATTTTTAGACCTTAATATTAAGGGTCTAATATATTAAACCTTCAGCCTATAAAAAAATTAATTTCATATAAAATGTTTCATTATTTAATCGTACGATCTGGAAAGATAGCCTTTATCCGCTTATCCCTTTAAAATTGAAAAGAATTCTTATCTTTGTTCGAAATAAAGTTTACTACTTACATGGCAGTTTTGCTTATGCATTTTTGTTATATTACTTTAAAATTGTATATGTGTGCAGATACCATATGCTCTTAATAGAAATGTACAGTATTTTAATATAAAATGCAAACACCTTTTTATTTTTCTATTTCAAATACAAAATTTAAAATTGTTTGCTGTGGTAATATGTACATATAAAATGCAAAATACGTTTTCTCAAAATGCCCCGAAGGAAATAAAACAATTTTTATGTTATCAGTATAAATGTTATTTATTTCAGTTATTTTACGAATATTAACACTACTATTTGTTCAAATAAGTCATCTTTTATCTTCCGTCTATGAGGCTTCATTATTATCCCACCAAAGGAAAAAGAACGTTCTACTTGGCAAACAAGTGTTATATTTTAGAAAAACTTTTTCTACATTTGAATATTTATTCGAGAAATCTAAACTAGTATCATCTTTTAAATATTACAGCGTTTATAGGTCAGCGGTAGTGTTAGCGTGGTCACTGGCGGTCCTCCACAAATATATACCATAGTAAGATTCATGTTTTCCTTTTTTTTCAGTCGAATGGTATGTACTTTTAATATATTCTTGTTTTATTTTTCATACTTCAGCAATAAACAATCCTTTTATGTATTCCCTGTTTGCCTTCGGCATCCAATTTAGTTTAAAATAATCGGTCAAGTCGGACTTGCGCAATTAGTGTTCCTAACGTTGATTGCTTTTAGAATAAAAATTTTTGTTACGGACGTATAAAATGATCAATGACTTCACAAAACACACACCAAATGAGTTTTCAACAAAGTTTTTTCCGATCTTTACTGAAAACTGATGACCCTGAAATGTAAAAAGGTAATGTTTTGTGAAGTCACTGATCATTTTATACCACCGTAACAATTTTTTTTTTTATTTTAAAAGCAAACAACGTACTAATTGTGCAAGTTCAACTTGTACTTGACCCATTATTTTTATATAACTGATAAATTATTTTCAGGTACTGCACTCGCGATAATTTTCGTTCAATCTACACCCTGCGGAGAATATTCCAGAATTTTTTGATCATTACGTTTTGAGATAAGAGGGAGACAGCAATTTTTCGCAATTTTTTATAAATAATACAAAGAAAAGTGTGTGCAAGTATTACATTGCATATATTTTTGAACTTGTGTATTTACAAGCTTTTATTTGACACCCCGCTCGACGACCTGGTAATTTTTTTTTCACTTCTGATTTTACCCCCCAAAACTAACCCTTTAAGTCAAAATTTAACTTTCAAAACTACACGGCTCTGAAAAAGTCATCAGTTTCTATATTAGTGACTAATTTAAACTCCCTATGTTAAATAGTTTCAGAGAAAATCGGTGTGAGAGACGGACGGGCAGATAGACGGACAGACAGACCCTGAAATGATCTTATAAGTATTCCGTACGGAATACTAAAAAGGATAAGATGCAGAGGCTAATATGCCATCCTTTGCTCTGGGGTCCTCTAATTAACAGAATTTCTCAAAACGCCTATTACGACTTCCTTTAATTGGACCTATCAACACAATACAATATGCGGGTTTCTCCATTTGTAAACTCCTTAACATATGTTGCATTCTCATTAATTTTAGTTGTAGAGATCCATGAAAGGTATCTTTGTTCTCCTCCCAACTTTTGGTAACTTCAGGAACAGGTTTTGAACAGCAAACGTATTCATTAAGAAACAATATTTCAATTGCTTTAAAACAGGTCAAACTCCGTTTTCTTAAAGTTTTCTTCAGGATCTTCCGTACTGTCAAGAGATCTTAAATACAATTATAATAAGAATTCCAACGTGTTGGAAATGGAGAAGTAGAAGATTTTCCAGGAGATTCTAAATAGGCTTCACATACTTTTAGAGACCTTGAACACAGATTACAAACGGCTTGACATTTTACCATGGCTTTCTGTTTCTATATCTTGTGAAGCAATTAGATGCAGTGTGTGGTTAGCACATCTCTTATTATGAGGTAGTTGATACTCCTCAAAATCTTCAGATGATTCGGGAATTTCTCTTAGGAGTAACACCTCATCATCATCATCAACTTCCATGTTTTAGATATTAGCTGAATCTCTATCACATATTGTGTCTGTTTCTGATTAGGTTTCCCATGCGTTTTAAAGGCTTTGACCATATTTGATCCAATGCCAGTAATTGTCTTCACAATTTTTGATAATTTCAAATTAAACACATTCTGTCACCAGTCAGTTTAGCTACTTTGTCAAATTTATGGGATCATTTAAATCTCCTGCAAGCAAGTACAGCACTTTTTCTTTCAAATCTGTTGCAATCAATCCAAAAAACAATTACACCTAGATAGCTTTTCTTGGAAGATGACCAAATATCAGATGTGGTACATACATAATTTATCGATTTTAAAGCTACTTTTGTATTTTCCTTAAATTCTATATATTTTTCAGCAATTTTTTTTATTGCAATTACAGCCGCACATAGTTTTTTTCTCATACTTCTCTAATAGGTCAGCGTGACTTTTTCTTTTTAGACAGTTTAAAAAGTTTGTAGAGTCATTAATACTTCTTTTCGATGTTTTTGAACATTTTTTACAAACTGCAGAGACAATGATTTCGCTTCCAGGATCATTTTTGACGTTTCTTAAAGAGTGCTTTAATATTAACGGAACACAGCGCGCTTGAACGAGCGAAAAGTTTGACAAAACTTACGACAAAATCTGGCCTGGATGGTGCCTTCGAAATTTCATAGCTAATCAAACTTTCCTTTTCGCAAAATCACATGTCCGAGATATTGGTTTTTAAAAATTTATACTTGAAATCGTTGAATTTAGCGGTTATATTAACGAAGTATTATATGTACAGTCTGTCAAGTCCCAATAATTTATTTTTGATAGATGCGATTCTAGCGATTTAACAAAAAATCGGTACTACGGGTCTACGACGCATTTTAGTAAAAGTATCAGTCGATTCCGAACTTTCGTCGAAATCACGTAAAATCCAAAATGAGTCACTTGTTTGCGCATCTTTCGTTGTTCCGATCCAAAGAGGCCTAAAACAACACATTCCACGGGCGCTAAATATATTACAAAATCGGTATCTGTTGTGAAGAAGTGGGTAAATCGTTTTAACGAGACGAAAAATCTAGACAACTTGCTAAAACGTGGCTCAGTAGGCAAACTTACTCCGAAAGTCGTAAAAACGAATAGTCTCTTTGTGTTCCCGGGACCTGAACTTGACGCTGCATCAAGGAGCGGCAAAACTAAAAAAATCGGGTTTAAATGTGTCCGATGAGACCATTCGACATCTTCGTACTCAAATTCCGAAGCACGTTAAAGAAACCTTTTCTGTAGTGAAGCGGCTCGCTTGGACCCACGATAAGATACAAGAGTGGCCCTCACAATCGCCGGACACCAACCCTATTGAATACGTTTGGTTCCTTACATGTAAAGAGAAATGATGAGATGAATTTGACTCAGTTGTCTTGCAAGATTCGAAAAATTTGGAGATCATTACCACGCAAGTATGCAGAAAATCTCGTCAGCGGCATACCTCAAAGATGCCAGGCGTTTATTGATGCCGGAGGTGATTGGACAACTTACTGAGGTAATTGTGCTGCTGTCAGCACACAAAAGAATATATTGTTGGGAAAGAATGTTCTCGAAACACATTTTTTCAAGAATACGAGCGATCACATTCTTACTTGAGACTGTACTCTATATATATGCTTCTTTTTCTAAATAAAAACATGTACAAAAAAATGCTTGATGGATTAGAATTCCCTTGAAATCAAATGGAAGAGTGGGGGAGGAGAGTAGAAAAATATAACAACATATATTTAAGTGCAAAAAAGGGGTAAGTTATCTTAAACAGTCATGCACAAACAGGTATCTAAAAACATACAACATGAACTCACCAACTAGAATAGAATGGATACAAAGGAAAACAAAACATCACACAACTAGACCAACCATAACATACGTACTTAGATATAAGCTGTTTCTTTAAAACTGATATACATATTGAATATTATTTTATTTATTTTATTCTTTCTCTTTATATTATGAGTGTCCATTTTATAACTAATGGATCTTTTCTGTTTTATGATATGATATATGTCAAGGAAAAAGCGTTTTTATAGTTATTTTCATATTCTACAATCATAACATTATCAAAGTCAAATTTGGGTCCTATTCTCAAGTGATGATCCACTGCAGCACAAGATTTCTTTCCCGGTACGCAATCATTTTTATGTTGGTTTAATTTTTGTTTAAGTCATCGTGAGGTTTGCCCAATATAACTGCCCTCACAGTACCAGTAAGACATTTTATATATTACATTGCTGTTATACATAAGTGGCGTCTTTTGTTTTACATGACTAAAGAATTTCCTGTTACATAATTGATTATATCCTGCTATTTTCATGTGGGCGTAGTCTTTGAAGGTCAAGGCTATCTTGTCCGTCAGACCACTTATCTAGGTAGTTTTTATATTTAACTTCATGTCGTACTTCTTCCGTGGGACTATCAAAGATGTTGGAATTGAAAATCAATCTATACAGGATATGCCTAGGATAATCATTGTTGCCAAAAACTATAAAACAGTTTTTTTTAAATTGTTTTGTAAAAAAGTATCATCACTGATGTCAGTAACTCTATTCCTCATTGCTACCACCGTACTATACCTTTAACTAGCTGGATAATTTGAAAAGAAATTTTTCAATCTATCAGAAGCTGCAGGTTTCTGATACCAATTCAGCATAATTTTGTTGCTGTTGCTTCTTATGATTTTGGTATCCAGAAAAGAAACATTACCATCTGTCTCAATTTCGACAGTAAACTGCAACTTCTCACTGAACGGGTTTAAAACGTCCAAAGTGAATTGTATATATTCCGCCAGCACCGAGCAGAAAATATGATTTACATATTTATAAATGAATGGAAGATGAAATGGTAACATACGTAACACGAAGTTTAAAAGATGGTCTAGAACAATGTTAGCCAGGATGGAACTGATGGGTGAACCCACTGGTGTTGTAAAAATATGTCTATAAAATTTATGAATGAAACTTAAGTAAGTATTTTTAAAAATGTATTTACTCAACTGTAAAAAACCGTTTTTTGATAATGTAGTGTATATTTTTATTTAATCTCATTCCTAATTCAAAATACTCATAACCGACTCTAGAGGTATATTCGTAAATAATGAAGAAACAGGGAGAAAAGTTATCTTTAATATTGTAATTAGTGTTATCCCTCAGAGTATCGCTTAAGATATTAGACTAGATCTTGGACACATTATAAGTAGTAGCATTAATCGAGCTAACGATAGGTCTTAACGGAACTCCTGGTTTGCTTTGGTAGACAATATAGTTTCGGTGAGGTGGAACTATATATGTTAAATTGTTTTGCCTGGAGATCGGTTAAATACATCTTTTTGTTTTAAGGTTTTTATTAATTTATTGTATTTAGTTTGAACTGTTGTAATAGGATCTCGATTTAGCTGGATATATGTTGATATGTCCAGCAGTAGCATTTCAGTTTTTGAGTTTTAATCAGTCCTGTCCATAGCCACAGTACAACCACCCGTATCAAATTGTAATATATATATATATAACTCGGGATGTTCCTTTAAAAAAGTTCTTTTTTTATAAGTATCATTGAGATTGGATTGGATTGTTATTTTTTGAGCACTGTAGGTAGTTTGTGACTATATTCGTTGTCTTAGCCCATAATATGTCTTTATTCTCATAACCGAAACTATATTGTCTACTAAAAATACACAAACCAGAAGTTTCGTCAAGACCTATCGTTAGCTCGGTTAATGCTATGCTACTTATCATGTGTCCAAGTTCTGGTCTAATATCTTAAGCAATACTGTCGGGGATAACACTCATTATAATGTTCAAGATACCTTTTCTCTTGTTAATGATAATACCAATGCTCTGCTACCAAAAAATTACAAATTAATTTCCTTTCCATTATTTACGAATATACCCCTAGAGTTGATGATGAATATTTTGGATAAGAAATGGGACCAAATAAAAATATACATTACATTATAAAAAAATAATTTTTTACAGTTGATCGAATTCAGTTTTGAAAATACGTACTTCAATTTTAATGACAAATTTTATAGACAAATTTCGGAACACCAGTGGGTACACCCAGGCCCATCCTGGCTACCATTGTTCTAGATCATCTTTTAAACTCCGTGTTACCTATGTTACCATTTCATCTTCCATTCATTTATAAATATGCGTATGATATTGTCTGTTCGGTGCCGGTGGAGTATATACAAATCACTTTGAACGTTTTCAACTCGTTCAGTGATAAGTTCCAGTTCACTGTCCAAATTGAGACAGATGATAGTGTACCTTTTCTGGATACCAAAATCATAAGAAGCAACAATAAAATTATAGTAGATTGGTATCAGAAACCTATAGCTTTTGATAGATTTATAAATTTCTTTTCAAATCATCCAGCTAGTCAAAAGTATAATACAGTATACAGTGTCGTCTTCACTAAGATTAGCCTTCCTTTCTATAATAAATAAAGACTGCTGTTCAGCAATAACTGAATGTGGTTTTGAAACTGTAAAGGTACTGCAAAAATCATCAACAAAATCATCTACACATTTTGTTAGTACTTTCATTGTAGATCTATCCATTCCGGTCTAAGAACTATATTGAATGTGAGTATTGGAAGCATTGCCTAATAATTTTGTTAAGTATAAGGAAAAACTTTCTATTGTTGAACGTCTGTGGCAATCGTTTAAATAACAATCAATTAAAGGGCTTGCGCACGTAACTTTCTCTAAACAATCTTTATAATTAGAAATAGGTTCATTTGATATTTTTGTTAATTTTTCTAAGTTTTCGACTTTACTTTGCTATTTCAAAGATACTATGGCTATTTTTGAGGTGTTTTTTAAGGTTAGGGACAAATCCTGGAATTATTCTATAATCGGTCTTGGATTCAGTGTCACAAAAAACATGGATATATAAAGTTTCCATCCTTACCTTGCTAATTTGCAGAGATTTTCGTCATTTTTTTACATATTTTTTAAGGTTAGGAACGAATCTTTGGTTTGGGTAATTTTTACCTCAGATTCGGTTTCAGCGTTGAAAAATACATAAGGATGTCATAATCGATTCGCTTGTACAGAAAATCTTAGTGAGAAATCGCATCATCTTTGCGAATTACATAGAATTTTTATATAAATTTGACAATTATCAATGCCTTTCCTCGCCGCCATCTTAAAATTTTTATTCTTACCACTGAGAATTCCAAAGTAGATACATAAAGCATTCATTTGAAACCATTTGCAACTTTAGTGTCTTTTCTAATTCAGGAGAAAGTGGAGAGTCCGGTTGAGAAAGAATGACATATATATACATATATAAGCTTCTCGCTCGAAGGCATAGATGGCGTTGGTGAAGCAACTAAAGGCGAATCGAAAGATCCACACTTCAGAAGTTTTCCAAAGTGTTCTTTGTATTTACCGGACCATCCCAAGAGGCGTTTCGCCGTATCACGGCTCATCAGTTGGGCTAGGTTCAGCAAATACATACAAGAACATGTTTTTTAGTCCTTATCCAGGTACGAACGGAAAACAATGACGAAATAAGTGCTTATACTGCACTCTGTCGGTGACTTATTTAAAGTCTTTCCAAACAAATCCAATATATAAACTTAGTCAATCTGACCTAAAGTAGTTGCCAATACAATCTCATCTCGTACATATTCTTAAAGTATTCATTAACCTTGGCTTACATTTACACAGTTTTTAGCCTTATCCTTGTCCTCTAGAATATGGTTAATTGTAGACATTTTTCAATCGGAATTCTCCTTGTAACTGTGAGATCTGCGAAGCTGTTGAAAGCATCGTACTGAGTAATTGGTTGAAGGCAATAAAAGTAAAAATCTTGAAAATGGTTTGAAGTAAGTACGGTCTTCCCTCAACAGACCATTCGAGAATTGGCACCTTTCCATTTAACCCAGTATTAAATATTTCAGTTGGATATTCTTAGATGCAAGAAAATTTTTTTACGTCTAGTTTCAGGGTGCCGAACGTTTCGTACCTTTTACACTACTTATATTAATGTGTTAATGTTAAATAACTTTTATTTTCAAACCATTTTTTAAGAATCTTTATTATTCCAGTTAGCATCAATATTACATAGAGCGCTTATGGCTAGTTGACCTCCCAATAAGTCTTGTTCTTTTTTTGACCATATAAGGTAGTCATATAAAAAATGCATGGTTTCGTGTTTGGTTGCTGTTGGCCTTATATTTCCTCAATCGTCTGAGAACCACGACTTCTATTTCATAACATTAAGGTATCTTAAGACGTATTGTTTACAGGGTCGTTTTGTAGATGGCTAACTTGATTCATTACATCGGTTGCTATTATTCCTCCAATATACTCCATTAATTACCGTATATCTTTTCAAAGAGGCTCAATCTTCCTATTCAATATTTCATCCTTTGCCTCACACCGTCTTCAGCTTCCATTGTTCTAGACATTGCCAATGTGAATGACCCTACAGATCAGTGAATCTAAATATTCTAGCAAAATTCTATTATACATGCCTAGTGTATTACCTAGTTTTTTCGATGAATTCAGCTTGAATAGTGATAGTCTACATATTGATTGTTTTACTATACCGATGTTATTTTGGCTGGTATAGAGGCTTACATTCCTTTTTCGAAGAAATGCCCTTCCAACGGCAAGCCTTGGTTTGACCGAAAATGCAAAGAAGCTGTTGCTTCTAAACATCTTACCTACCGACGATGGCGTGAAAATCCTAACACCATAAATCGTAATACCTTTGTTCGTGCCCGGAACAGATGTAAAGAAATTATCGACGAAACCAAGGAGGCACACAATCAGTGAATTAGAAACAAACTTCTCGCTTATCCCAACAATTCCAGGTCCTTTTGGTCAGTCGCTAAGGAAGTTAGCCAAAATTTCACCACTCAAACGGCCAGATAATTCTATTGCAACGACACCTGTTGAAAAAGCGAACGTGTTGGCTGAACTCTTTGCTTCACATTCTACTGTCGCCTTCCAAGGAAAAACACCACCTACTATTCCCATAGAGCAGTCAAGGATGCCCGATGTTGTCTTCAGACAGCGTATCATAAAACGTATTTTAATGAAGCTAGACACCAAAAAAGCTTCTGGCGCTGACGGAATACCTGCCATAGTTCTCAAAAACTGTGCGAGGGAACTCACACCAGTTTTCTGTAGACTTTTCAACCTATCCTACAGAAAGGGAATATTTCCTTCCTGCTGGAAATGTGCCACAGTTCAGTCGATACCTAAAAAAGGCAAGAAAACCTTGCCAAATAACTACCGACCAGTCGCACTGCTTTCAATAATATCGAAAGTCATGGAAAAGGCTATCAATCAACATCTTCTAAAATATCTTGAAGAATTCAACATTATTAGCGATCACTAATATGGTTTTTGTAAACATAGATCAACAGGAGATCTTCTGACTTATGTAACATATGTTTGGAACAACGCAATTGAACACTTTGGAGTATCTCGAGCGGTTGCTCTTGACATATCCAAGGCATTCGACCGTGTTTGACACGATGGGCTGTTGGCTAAGCTACGTTTTTGTGGTATGTCTGAAAAGTTCTGTTTGTGGCTCTCATGTTTCCTCAGTGAGCGTTCTTTCTAACACCTTCATTATCAACGCCGGTGTGCCCCAAGGCTCCATACTGTCTACTATTCTCTTTCTCATTTACATCAACGATCTGCTGGAAAAGACCGGAAATCCAATCTACAGCTTTGCAGATGACAGTATGCTTATCTATTCATTCACTTCGAACGCTCGGACATCGGCTGCTCAGGCGAGTGTCCGCAGACAGCGGGATGTTGTTCAACTTAACAAAGACCTAGAAGAATTTCTATCTTGAGGTGACAGTAACTAAGTGGAATTTAACGCTACAAAGACCCAGGCAGTTTTTTTTTAAAAAGTTAACGTTGCTGAACCCGACATAGTTATGGTGGGGCACTCCATTCCTCTAACATCGTCACTCAATTTGTCGGGCGTTAATTTGGGAGCAAATATGTCCTGGCATGAGCATGTTGCAGGCATAGCAAGGAGAGCGTCTCAAAAGTTGGGCATATTATTTCGAACCAGAAAGCTTTACATTCCACAACAACTGTTAATTCTTTACAAAGCTCAAATTCGACCAACTATGGAATACTGCTCCCATATTTGGGGCTCCGCTCCCAAACATACACTGCATTTGTTGGATTCTATTCAGAGAAGAGCTGTTCGTCTGATTGGAGACCCGGAACGGACCGGCGGCCTTGATTCGCTGGAACATCGAAGGACGGTTGGTGACTTGAGCCTATTCTACAAGTATTTTCACGGTAAGTATTCGGAGGATGTGGTCCGTACAATTCCTCCCAGAGCGGTGCATGTTAGAAATACACGTCGCGCTAATACTGCACATCCGTATGAGGTTCAGCTTGTTACTCCTCGTACAACGCTTTTCAAGCAGTCTTTTATATGGAGAACATCATTAGTTTGGAATAATTTGCCCAGGACTGTGTTTCCCACCGTGTATAATTTACAGCGATTCAAGAACAACGTGAATCGCTTTTTCCGCACACGTGTCGCTCCTGTAGCGCTTTAGAGACCTCCCTGCAGCATGTGTGCTAGACCTATAAAAAAAAACTTTTGCAATATTCTTTTAATATCGCTGGATAATTTCTGATTAATATCATCTTCCGAGTTCCTCTTGTTATTTAAGTTCATTGATTTAGACGTCATTATTGCTTTCGATGTGTCACTTTATCTGTCGGTTTCTCCAGTTTTCTTGATCACACCTAATGAAAGGTATTACATTAATTACCCTATTTCTTTTAATATTAATAAATCTTCCTATTTTATTCTATTGTAGTATTTTTGATGCTGTGTTTAGATGATGAATCTTTTGCCCATGACTAACTTTAATTGCTCTAAATATTACCGATGCGAGTCCATTGTGCGATATATTCCACTGTTTGGGCAAAATTCTGTTAAATACAGTATCTGGTTAAATACTCAGTTTTTTTCGAAGAGATCGGACTGGAAAGCGGTGATTTGCATAATGAGTTGGTTTTATCAAGTTCTCGCCATGCTCCTTTGATCTAGCTGAATAATTTATCATGTAGGTCATCGTTATCATTGAATATCATTGTTGCTTTCACTATGTTATTATACACAATGGGGTTGGGTAAGCAGAGGCCTGCGCATCATTTACCCTTAGCGAATCTCACCTCGCTACATTTTTATAATTATTATTATTTTAATTAAAAAATCTAATGAATTTTCCAGTATGATTATTAGCAACATGAACTGTGTTTTTTTGCTTAAAATATATTATTTTTATATATAAGCAATAGTATTAAAACATTTTGACATTTTGTCGATTGACGTATTTGTAAAGAGGTTTATCTGGTACATTAACTTAACACATAAGGGATGGCGTTGCAAGATTTTGTCGTACAGACATATTCGATTCGCAAATGTATTTCTCCTCAATTAATAATTCTGTTCTATTTTAGTAAGCTACTAATTAACAAGATATTTTTTCATCTTTCCTCTGAGAATAGTTTTCGCACCATTAACCTAATTGTAACACATCATACTGTATTAATTAAGACAGGTGCACGTATGCCTGATTTATATCCTATTAATGGGTGTTAAACAATTACACCTCTGGGAAACTTTCCTGTAGATAATTTATTACATAAACTTGACAACGGAGTTAAAATTAAGTTCGGTTTTATCATGAATGTTGTCTGTAGTGACATGCAGAATATTTAGTCTCATTCAGAGCAAAATAGGTGCTACAAGTAACTCATTTGATTAGATTACTGAAACGCTAGCTTTAAATAAAAAAATCCAACTCCAAAAACATATGACGGTCTGCCAAGTACTACTGGTATAACAGGTATTTCCGGCAGTTTCTAGGTTGTCATACCAAGATATTTTTGAAAATCACATTAAAATAAGTAAGACTTAAAAAAATATGTCTCTGAGTCATAACGGCAAATTTTTGTTACCCTTTCAGGAGGTAAAGGCAGATTCCTGTAAATTTCATTAGTTTCCGCGATGACGGTAAAACATTTTTTTTTTTGTGGTAATTAATTTAATTAAAAATATTTTCCAAGTTTTACTATGTAAAAATAGTAACATATACCTACAGATTGGAAAACTAGCATAACAATCCTAAAAATCAAAAAAGGACAAAAGACGTCACCCGAAAACTACCGCGAAATAACGCTCCTAAGTACTACCTTAAAAGTATTAACAAAAATCATACTGAAAGAAATGAGCAAGGATATTCAAATAAGAGAGGAACAATACGGATTCCGGATATTTATAGTGAGGCAGATAATGGAAGAAAGAATTTAGCAAATCAGAGTATATGTGTTTCATCGACATGACTCAAGGCTTCGATAGAGTGCAATTAACAGATATTAGAAAATTATTACAGGAAAAGCAGACAAACCAGAAGTTAATAAAAATCATACATGACATTAACATAGAATGTAGAACAAATATGAAAGTGGGACATCTACTGAGCAAGGAAGTAAAAATAAACACCGGAATAAGAAAAGGTGACTCACTTAGTCCCTTTATCTTCAACCTCGTCATGGACAGAATAGTGGAGAATCCTCCAAAAACTAGAGGATAAAATGGGCAACACACACTTCCACATAATCTGCTACGCCGATGATGCAGTCCTCATCTCCGATTCTGAGGAGTAGTATATAGGGCGGGGTACTGGGACTGCGGATGGCATGTGTCCCATTACCCGAAGAATGACCTTGAAAGAGCCGAAGAATGACCTTGAAAGAGCTGAAGAATGACCTTGAAAGAGCTGAAGAATGACCTTGAAAGACCTGAAGAATGACCTTGAACGATCTGAAGAATGACCTTGAAAGAGCTGAAGAATGACCTTGAAAGACCTGAAGAATGACCTTGAAAGAGCTGAAGAAGTGTTCAATGACGTCACATTCCACTGGCTGTTGATCAGTGCCCTTTTGTCATCATTGGATGTCGTAAAGCTTAAGAGAGAGAGAGATTAGGTGAGCCTCGATGTGTTGGATTATCTTCTGCAAGAAGAGGTCTTCACTGACGTCACACCGATACATACGTCACATATCCACACATTAGGTTGTGGACTTGTATGAATTTAAATATAAATAAAAAAAGCAAATGTCTATAGCAGGATTCGAACCTTTATTTCCCATACTGCAAAACCAGCGCCTTAACCCACTGAGCCACAGAGGATTGTTACGAGATAGTGTTAGTAAAGGTATCATATTAAAAAAGATCTGACTAGTAGTAGTAGTAGTAGTCTTTGGATGCTGGTATAATTAAATGACGTAGTAAACAAGCTGAGATATTGATGTTTTAACAAAGGAAAAAAAAGTGTGTTTTTATTTTTGGTGTCACCTCGATGGCATGTGTCCATCCGAAGCGGCGTACCAAGAGCTGAAGAATGACCTTGGAAGAGCTGAAGAATGACCTTGAAGTGTAACATGAAAAAAAGTGTCTGTTTTTTTGGTGGCACCTCGATGGCATGTGTCCATCCGAAGCGGCGTACCAAGAGCCGAAGAATGACCTTGGAAGAGCTGAAGAATGACCTTGAAGTGTAACATGAAAAAAAGTGTCTGTTTTTTTGGTGGCACCTCGATGGCATGTGTCCATCCGAAGCGGCGTACCAAGAGCTGAAGACGAAGAATGATGACCTTGGAAGAGCTGAAGAATGACCTTGAAAGAGGTGAATAATAGTAAAAGAAACAAAGAACTTGGGTGTGTTGTTAAGAAGAAGATGAGGGTGTAAATTAGGCCAAAAAGTCCTTATTTGTAAAAAAGGGTTGGTATTTAGGGGGTAGTTTTTTAGGGGTAGTTTTGGTATGTTGTAAAAAAGGCAAAAATAAAAATTTTTCTGTACGAGGGTAATTTTCCCTATTTTTTTTTGGAATTATTTAAATGAAAAAAAGTCTGAAGTGATCTAGCTAGAATACGAACCGTCGACCCATGTGATGGAGTTCTGTTGTATTAGCATTTAGTCTATTGAAGCTTCGTGAAATAAAGAGTAACTAAAAGGTATATATAAAAAAAGAATTGTTTGTTGGATAAGTAGAAAATGACTTGTAGAAGTTGGGAAAAATGTTGTAAATTGAAAAGTTTAGAAATAAAATAAATTTTATTTACTAGTAGAACTTATATATATATTTTTTTTAATTTCCTTTTTATTCTAAGAGATTAGCCGATTGTCGTTTTTGCCTAACTTAATTTAATAATAATAATAATATTTGTTCTGACTTGTCCTAACTTGTCCTAACCTGTCTGTGGTGAGAGGAAGTGATATGACTTTATTCTAACAAACAAAAAAAAAATGAAATGAGCCTAGGCTCACCTCACCTCATCATCTGTATAAAGCAAAAATAAAATACCCGATTCAATTTTTTTTATATTTATTTTGTCCTTATATAAAAAAAAAAAATGAAACGAGCCTAGCCTAGCCTCGCCTCACCTCATCTGTATAAAGGAAAAATAAAATTGGTTTCTTCCCAATCGGTGTATCAAGGTGAATAAGAGTAGTATACTTATAAGTTTCGCCATTGCATATTCTACATTTGTTTTGAACATCCTGAAAAAAAAATTGTTTGGCTTGTTAAGAGGGTAATTTCCCCTATTTTTTGGTAAATTATTTAAATGAAAAAAAAAGTGCTTGTGATGGCGTTCTGTTGTATTAGCATTTACGCTATTGAAGCTTCGTGAAATAAAGTGTAAATGAAAGGTATATATATAAATCGAATTGTTTGTTGAATAAGTAAAAAAAATGACTTGTAGAAGTTGGGAAAAATGTTGTAAATTATAAAGTTTAGAAATAAAATAAAATTTTTACTAGTAGAACTTATATTTTTTTTATTTCCTTTACTAATAAAATATAGATTAACCTATTCTAGCCCAAAAAAAATTCTTTCTTATATTAATTTGCTTCTAAAAGTACAGTGTGTGTGTGTTTTGTCTGAAAGATTTGTTTGAATAACTACTACTACTTGACATTTGTCCTAACTTGTCCTAACCTGTTTGAGGAATAAAAAAAAAAACAAAAAAAAATTGAAATATTTACTAGTAGAGTAAGTTGAATCTTTTTTTCCTTAATATTAATTTAGTTTTGCTTTGTTTTTAAAATATAAATTAGCCTAACCTGTATATATTTGTTGTTTGTTTGGGGTAAATAAAAACACAAGTATGAGCAGATTTAAGAAAATATATATTAAGAATATTTATTTTGTTAAAAAAAAAAATTATCTGTTTCTATTTCGTTCGTTGGCTTCTCTTTCGATTCCTCTTCTTTCTTTACTGGACAAATAAGAAGAAGGTAAATGTTTTGCACCATCTTTTGTTTTAAAAGAAATCCTTAACTTCACATGTCAAACATTTTTTTGATTATACAGGTCTGTTTCACCTTTACATTTGGGACATTTTACTCTTTCAATAACTGGCATTTTTTTTTTGTTTTTTGTTTTTAATGTTCTTTCTGACTCTTGTTTTTTAAAATTAAGTTTATATATTGATACATCTCACCCTTATATATAAAATCTTTTCCTACTGCTATTATTACTTACTATTCATTATTCTTATCGATCCAACTATTGTGTTTATTTTGACAACGAAAAAAAAATAATAACAAGGTGTTACTAAAAAATAATTTCTAGAGTTCTTGTTTTATAAAATACAAGTAAAAAAAACTGAAATATACCTTGAAAAAAGTACAATTTACTCCTAATAAATAGCTGTAAATATTAAAAGAAAAAAAAACTAAAATTTGCCTTTAGCAAGTGAAAATTGGTATATTTCCAGTAAAGTATATATTTTGATATTTACTGCGTAATAGTTTAAAAATAGAAATGACGACATGATATAAAGATGTTGAGTGAATACATTGACAAGTAGTCCATTTCTTATTTTTTTTTTAATGGAATGCAATTAAAAAATAATTACGTTTACATAAAGTTGTTTGCTTATAAAATATTGTGATTGTTTTAAGTATTCAGTGGTGACTACAAAACAAAATGTTATTTTTCCCTTTGTTTTTCTATAACTAATAAAAAAAATATTTATAAGAGGAAATATAAAAACAAAAAACACAAAGTTAAAGGTCTTTTTTTCATTTTTTTATTATAAAGTATAGGGGTTCTTGAAGAGATACATTTCCACTTGTTTATAATTATTTAGAGCTTGTTTAAAAGTCTTTTCCTCCTCTTCATCTGTTGCTTCGACTTGAATGTATCGAGCTGGTAGCATCCATGTGATATCTGATAGTTTTATGGGAGGAATTTCTTCTTCAATGTGAACATGGACCTGTTCCTTTTGTATGTATATTTTTTGAACACCACGTCTGAAAAAATTAAAATACATGTTGTAAGGAAATCAGAATAAAGAAGGAATTTTAGTATGTTCTTTTTAAAGAAAAAAAAAAACGTCTATATTTCTTAGGAGATGTATAGTGAAGAGAATAATGTTAAGAAAATTCTGAATTATTTTTTTTGTAAAATTCACTAGAACACCATAATATAGTAAAAACCAAAAATACTCACTTCAATAAATTTTTGAGTAATACATATAGCATATTGCTGGGAAGCACATTATTTAAGAAAAAAAAAAAAAAAAAAAAAAAAAAAAAAAAAAAAAAAACGTCTATATTTCTTAGGAGATGTGTAGTGAAGAGAATAATGTTAAGAAAATTCAGAATTATTTTTTGTAAAATTCACTAGAACACCATAATACAGTAAAAACCAAAAATACTCACTTCAATAAATTTTTGAGTAATACATATAGCATATTGGTGGGAAGCACATTTAAATCTTCGGATTCAAAGATATATAAAACCATTTTGTTTACTAAAAAAGTAAAAAACAGTTAAAAAAATAACTATGAATATTTACGACTCTAAGGAAGAATAAACTGTCGACTGTAGTGCGAGTGTGTTACATAAATAGCTGTATCTTTTAAATCGCTATATAATTAAAGGTTACAAATTCATAATAACAATGTTGCAAAACATTATTTTTTTACGTATCATTACTTATCATTTTATTTTTTTAATAGAGTACTAATACTACACAAAAAATACTCACTTGAATAATTTTTTTTTATAATACCAATATATCCTCTACTGTTAATTTAAACACATTAACCTGTTTTAATAATAATATTACTAATAATGATGATGATGACTGAAGAAGAATATATTGAAGATTTGAATAGAAGACATGATGAGTTATTAAAATTATTCGAAGATAGAGAAAAAGAAATGGAACAGGAAAGCTTCGAAGATTTACCTTTAAATATCTGGAGAGAACGATTGTTAAAAGAACAACAAGAAGAAGAAGAAGAAGAAGAAGAAGAAGAAGAAGAAGAAGAAAATGTACCTCTTGCAATATTGCGAGAGAGATGGTTCTTAGAGCAACGAGAACAAGAACAAGAACAACAGCAACAAAAAGATGAGAATTATAAGATAGAAACTGATTCAGAGGGTGCAGACTTCTATGATGCTAATGATGATGATTATGATGATGAGGATGAATACATGAGTTTGGAAGATGTAGTTAGGTTATATAACATTATAGTATATATATTATTTTAATAAAAGTCTAATAAATAGATTTATTTCTCTAATTGTCCAATTGCGTACTATTTTACAATAAAGTCTAGGTATCCTATTTTTTTTTTTAAATTTAACTCAATACTACTAAAAAAAAAAAAAAAAAAGAAAGTTCAAACAAATATGTTAATCGTTTAGCGACATGTAGAAAAAATAATAAAAAATTAAAAGGAAAAATTTCTAACCTAAGTAGTAATAGTAATAGTAGTAGTAGTAATTAGTGTTATTTAGTACTATTTTATATTCATATTTATATAAGAAAGTTAGTAAAATTCTTTAAGTTGTTGTCTATTTACACCTATAAATCTTAGTAAACAATTTTTGGAAAAAATAGTTTAAAATGTTATTAAAATTCTTTAAGTTGTTGTTGTTGTCTATTACTCCTATATATCTTAGTAAACAATTTTTGGAATAGAAATAGTTTCTTTTTTTAAATACAGTGGAAACTAATCAAAATATTAGTGTAATGTTTTTTAAATTTATTTTCAGAGCCTCAGTGTCTTGAACGGTATATAAAATAAAATAAAAGAAAAAAATATATATAAAATAAGAAAAAAAACTTACTGGAAAAAGTTGGTCTGATACCACTTTATTGGGAATTTTATTGGAAATTTTATTTTTTTATCTTCAGTAAATACCACCAACGTGCATGGGGTATCAGACTTTCTTTTTTTTAACTAGATTGAAACTGAACTGAAAACGAACTGTGGTGAATAAAAAAAAACACCAGCTTATTGCATACTTTTAAAAAGTTGTTATTTTTTAAATTGCTATATATTTTACATTAATTGGGTACATAAAGGTAGAACAACAGTGTTGCAAAACATTATTTTTTATGCGTCATTACTTATCATTATTTACAAACTTGCAAAAGTCATTATTATTTTAATTGAGTACACGATAAAAAGGTAATTATAGTCTTAACAACAATGTTGCGAAACATTATTTATTAAGTAGTAGCACTTAAATATAATGAGTTTTATAACAACCCATTAATTACAAGCGTGTCTACTAAATAGTACTAATTATCATAAGTGCATATATAAACAGGACATATAAATAGGACCATTTATCAAGTCGAATTATCCTAACAGTACAGAATTTTCTAAAAAAACATAATTTCAAATAAAATAGTATACAGTAGTGAATAACAAGTGTTAGACAAAGTTTCCTCCGAAGCCGTCCGCAAGACTGAATTGGTAAGTAGATTACTTAATATTATTATTTATATCTGAAAGCAGCAAGACAACTGTGTGTGTGTGCTATCTACAATGAACTCACTATTTAACTAACTAACTGTTAATCTGGAGGCTGGGTACGATGCATTGATCATAATTGTTTATCGTTGCATTATCCAAAAAATATAAATTTAATTGCTATGTATAATTTTCTTTACTAATGACTACTCGTATATAAATTCGAGAGCGAGAGAGAAAGTTCAGTAAAAACAGATAAGAAAATTCAAAATTTACCAGATAAAGAGTTGATTTAAATGCATTGCGAATGTAATAATTTAAACACAATTTACCGTATATCGTTGTCGTAACGTTAAATGTTTTTTTTCTTAAGTTACTATAGTATTATTATGAAACGAATGATATAATCAAACTTTGTTTCCAAAAGAATTAAGATTTGAATAAATAAATAAACTAAAATTGCCTGTAAATAAAGAAAAAAAACTATAAAAATATGACTAAATCATAGAGTTCTTTATTTCCAACAATTTCGATAATTATATAGTAGTTTTACATTGGATAATGCACAATGCCATGGATTAATATTTTTATGAAAATAACACTCTGGAATCATTTTAAATTGACTTAATTTAGGTTCTTGTTGAATGGGAATGTGGTGTATGTAGTCTTCATTTAAGAGTTTCTTTAAAATATTTACTTTTGCATTTCCTTTGACATAAATTCGATATGGAGTTTGATAAATTTTCAATACATCTTGTAAAATGTTCTCGATATCATTTATTTCAACAAATCCACTTGACCAACATAAACCATGATATTGTTCTGACCAATCAACCAATTTTTGATCTTCAGCAGATAACATAGTTCTTGACAATGGTGGTTTAAATAAATAATTTCCATAACGAATACCATCATAAATTGCCAATTCTTTGGACACATATCCAAATGAACAATTATATCCCTGAATGTCAATAAACACATCTGATTCAATCATATTGAATGACTGAATAAAACTGAATACACATAGGTATATATATATTTATTTTTGATGTATTTCTCATACTTCCCAAGTGTAAAAATCATTTTAAACCTTAGAGATTTTTCACCCAGGATGTTTTTTTGTATAATTGCAATATATTTGTTGATTTGACTGATCTATTCTTAACACATAAAATATATGAGTTTATTAGAGTAGTATATTAGATAAATGGTAATTTTCCAATTTAAAACTATTTATACTGATAAAAATGTGTAATTCGCATAAATGTATTCATAAAAAAAATCAACTGCGTAGCAGATGATTAATAGAGATTATTTACTGTTTTTAATATATAAACAAGTCTTATGCCGAGTCAAATACAATTTTTGTTTATAGATTCGCTAGCTAGTTTGATGAAAATAAAAATGATCTTTTTCATAGTTGAATTAACAGGTGATAATTTATCTCTAGACATATTGCATGTGTTACTCAAAGCGTTCTTCTTCAAGTGAGTATTTTTTTACTATTCACATCTCTATTATTTTCGGAAAAATTTCACTTGTTTCTCGTCTAACATGTTATTATTATTATTATTATTATTTCAGAGATAGTCTGCAAATAAATATAGTAAAGGAAATGATTCATATATACTTAGAGAAGGAACCGACACAAAAAGAATGGGAGCAATTTGATAAGTTTCCGGTGGATGAAAATAGTTTTTTATGAAAAAAAAGAATATGTATTTAGTCTCTTAAATAAATCCAAAAAATCTTATAAACAATTTGTTATTTTATATCTCAACTACCAATTTACAAGGTTAAACTATCTACTAATCTGGTGTTTGTACTACTTATCTGGCAAATTTTGAACTTTCTTATCGAATAGGACCTCTCGTTCATACATGTAATAATTTTTTGCAACATTGTTGTTAAGACTATAATTACCTTTTTATCGTGTACTCCATTAAAAATAATAATTACTTTTGCAAGTTTGTAAATAATGATAAGTAATGACGCATAAAAAATAATGTTTTGCAACATTGTTGTTAAGATTATAATTACCTTTATGTACCCAATTAATGTAAAATATATAGCAATTTAAAAAATAACAACTTTTTAAAAGTATGCAATAAGCTGGTGTTTTTTTTTATTCACCACAGTTCGTTTTCAGTTCAGTTTCAATCTAGTTAAAAAAAAGAAAGTCTGATACCCCATGCACGTTGGTGGTATTTACTGAAGATAAAAAATAAAATTTCCAATAAAATTCCCAATAAAGTGGTATCAGACCAAATTTTTCCAGTAAGTTTTTTTTCTTATTTTATATATTTTTTTCTTTTATTTTATTTTATATACCGTTCAAGACACTGAGGCTCTGAAAATAAATTTAAAAAACATTACACTAATATTTTGATTAGTTTCCACTGTATTTAAAAAAAGAAACTATTTCTATTCCAAAAATTGTTTACTAAGATATATAGGTGTAATAGACAACAACAACAACTTAAAGAATTTTAATAACATTTTAAACTATTTTTTCCAAAAATTGTTTACTAAGATTTATAGGTGTAAATAGACAACAACTTAAAGAATTTTACTAACTTTCTTATATAAATATGAATATAAAATAATTACTACTACTACTATTACTATTACTACTTAGGTTAGAAATTTTTCCTTTTAATTTTTTATTATTTTTTCTACATGTCGCTAAACGATTAACATATTTGTTTGAACTTTCTTTTTGTTTTTTTTTTAGTAGTATTGAGTTAAATTTAAAAAAAAAAATAGGATACCTAGACTTTATTGTAAAATAGTACGCAATTGGACAATTAGAGAAATAAATCTATTTATTAGACTTTTATTAAAATAATATATATACTATAATGTTATATAACCTAACTACATCTTCCAAACTCATGTATTCATCCTCATCATCATAATCATCATCATTAGCATCATAGAAGTCTGCACCCTCTGAATCAGTTTCTATCTTATAATTCTCATCTTTTTGTTGCTGTTGTTCTTGTTCTTGTTCTCGTTGCTCTAAGAACCATCTCTCTCGCAATATTGCAAGAGGTACATTTTCTTCTTCTTCTTCTTCTTCTTCTTCTTCTTCTTTTCTTCTTCTTGTTGTTCTTTTAACAATCGTTCTCTCCAGATATTTAAAGGTAAATCTTCGAAGCTTTCCTGTTCCATTTCTTTTTCTCTATCTTCGAATAATTTTAATAACTCATCATGTCTTCTATTCAAATCTTCAATATATTCTTCTTCAGTCATCATCATCATTATTAGTAATATTATTATTAAAACAGGTTAATGTGTTTAAATTAACAGTAGAGGATATATTGGTATTATAAAAAAAAAATATATTCAAGTGAGTATTTTTTGTGTAGTATTAGTACTCTATTAAAAAAATAAAATGATAAGTAATGATACGTAAAAAAATAATGTTTTGCAACATTGTTATTATGAATTTGTAACCTTTAATTATATAGCGATTTAAAAGATACAGCTATTTATGTAACACACTCGCACTACAGTCGACAGTTTATTCTTCCTTAGAGTCGTAAATATTCATAGTTATTTTTTTAACTGTTTTTTACTTTTTTAGTAAACAAAATGGTTTTATATATCTTTGAATCCGAAGATTTAAATGTGCTTCCCACCAATATGCTATATGTATTACTCAAAAATTTATTGAAGTGAGTATTTTTGGTTTTTACTGTATTATGGTGTTCTAGTGAATTTTACAAAAAATAATTCTGAATTTTCTTAACATTATTCTCTTCACTACACATCTCCTAAGAAATATAGACGTTTTTTTTTTTTTTTTTTTTTTTTTTTTTTTTTTTTTTTCTTAAATAATGTGCTTCCCAGCAATATGCTATATGTATTACTCAAAAATTTATTGAAGTGAGTATTTTTGGTTTTTACTATATTATGGTGTTCTAGTGAATTTTACAAAAAAAATAATTCAGAATTTTCTTAACATTATTCTCTTCACTATACATCTCCTAAGAAATATAGACTTTTTTTTTTTCTTTAAAAAGAACATACTAAAATTCCTTCTTTATTCTGATTTCCTTACAACATGTATTTTAATTTTTTCAGACGTGGTGTTCAAAAAATATACATACAAAAGGAACAGGTCCATGTTCACATTGAAGAAGAAATTCCTCCCATAAAAACTATCAGATATCACATGGATGCTACCAGCTCGATACATTCAAGTCGAAGCAACAGATGAAGAGGAGGAAAAGACTTTTAAACAAGCTCTAAATAATTATAAACAAGTGGAAATGTATCTCTTCAAGAACCCCTATACTTTATAATAAAAAAATGAAAAAAAAACCTTTAACTTTGTGTTTTTTGTTTTTATATTTCCTCTTATAAATATTTTTTTTATTAGTTATAGAAAAACAAAGGGAAAAATAACATTTTGTTTTGTAGTCACCACTGAATACTTAAAACAATCACAATATTTTATAAGCAAACAACTTTATGTAAACGTAATTATTTTTTTTAATTGCATTCCATTAAAAAAAAAATAAGAAATGGACTACTTGTCAATGTATTCACTCAACATCTTTATATCATGTCGTCATTTCTATTTTTAAAACTATTACGCAGTAAATATCAAAATATATACTTTACTGGAAATATACCAATTTTCACTTGCTAAAGGCAAATTTTAGTTTTTTTTTTCTTTTAATATTTACAGCTATTTATTAGGAGTAAATTGTACTTTTTTCAAGGTATATTTCAGTTTTTTTTACTTGTATTTTATAAAACAAGAACTCTAGAAATTATTTTTTAGTAACACCTTGTTATTATTTTTTTTTCGTTGTCAAAATAAACACAATAGTTGGATCGATAAGAATAATGAATAGTAAGTAATAATAGCAGTAGGAAAAGATTTTATATATAAGGGTGAGATGTATCAATATATAAACTTAATTTTAAAAAAACAAGAGTCAGAAAGAACATTAAAAACAAAAAACAAAAAAAAAAATGCCAGTTATTGAAAGAGTAAAATGTCCCAAATGTAAAGGTGAAACAGACCTGTATAATCAAAAAAATGTTTGACATGTGAAGTTAAGGATTTCTTTAAAACAAAAGATGGTGCAAAACATTTACCTTCTTCTTATTTGTCCAGTAAAGAAAGAAGAGGAATCGAAAGAGAAGCCAACGAACGAAATAGAAACAGATAATTTTTTTTTTTCAAAAAATAAAATTATTTATATTAACACTTTATAACTTTTTTTTTATTATGTAAAATTATTCTTTACTCTTAATATATGTATTTTCTTAAATCTGCTCATATTTGTGTGTTTTATTTACCCAAAAAACAACAACAAATCTATTATTAGTAAAGGAAAAAAAATAAAGTTCTACTAGTAAAAATTTCAAATATAAAGTAAAACATCCTATTTTTTTTGTTTACACAAGCTAGGCTATATTATTATTATTATTATTTTCTTGGAAAACAGACTATTTTCGGTGATGATGTCATTGGCAATTTGGTCACGTGACTTCTTCAGACAGGTTAAGACAAGCGTCGTATGGAAAATTCCTACATTTTATTACGATATAGGAGAAACGAGCGAAACCCATTTTAACAACAACGCGATTACACTCAAATAAGGCAAATTCAACGAGTTCAAACTCTCTCGCATAGAAATATACCATACTCTACAATGCATTTTTTTTTTTTTACTCAACAAATTTTGACCTTTATTTCTTATAAAGAAGATTTTTTTTTATATATAAACTACATGGAACCAATTGTTTACTCTTTTCGCTTATCTTGCTCATTTTTTTTTTTTTCCTATAGGCTTTAAGAAACCAAATTAAAAACTACATAATATAGAACTACCAACTAACGAGTTACACTTCGTATGCTTCCAGTAAAGAAAGAAGAGGAATCGAAAGCCAACGAACGAAATAGAAACAGATAATTTTTTTTTTTAACAAAATAAATATTCTTAATATATATTTTCTTAAATCTGCTCATACTTGTGTTTTTATTTACCCCAAACAAACAACAAATATATACAGGTTAGGCTAATTTATATTTTAAAAACAAAGCAAAACTAAATTAATATTAAGGAAAAAAAGATTCAACTTACTCTACTAGTAAATATTTCAATTTTTTTTTGTTTTTTTTTTATTCCTCAAACAGGTTAGGACAAGTTAGGACAAATGTCAAGTAGTAGTAGTTATTCAAACAAATCTTTCAGACAAAAACACACACACACTGTACTTTTAGAAGCAAATTAATATAAGAAAGAATTTTTTTTGGGCTAGAATAGGTTAATCTATATTTTATTAGTAAAGGAAATAAAAAAAATATAAGTTCTACTAGTAAAAAAAAAATTTTATTTTATTTCTAAACTTTATAATTTACAACATTTTTCCCAACTTCTACAAGTCATTTTTTTTTACTTATTCAACAAACAATTCGATTTATATATATACCTTTCATTTACACTTTATTTCACGAAGCTTCAATAGCGTAAATGCTAATACAACAGAACGCCATCACAAGCACTTTTTTTTTCATTTAAATAATTTACCAAAAAATAGGGGAAATTACCCTCTTAACAAGCCAAACAATTTTTTTTTCAGGATGTTCAAAACAAATGTAGAATATGCAATGGCGAAACTTATTAGTATACTACTCTTATTCACCTTGATACACCGATTGGGAAGAAACCAATTTTTATTTTTCCTTTATACAGATGAGGTGAGGCGAGGCTAGGCTAGGCTCGTTTCATTTTTTTTTTATATAAGGACAAAATAAATATAAAAAAAATTGAATCGGGTATTTTATTTTTGCTTTATACAGATGATGAGGTGAGGTGAGCCTAGGCTCATTTCATTTTTTTTTGTTTGTTAGAATAAAGTCATATCACTTCCTCTCACCACAGACAGGTTAGGACAAGTTAGGACAAGTCAGAACAAATATTATTATTATTATTAAATTAAGTTAGGCAAAAACGACAATCGGCTAATCTCTTAGAATAAAAAGGAAATTAAAAAAAATATATATATAAGTTCTACTAGTAAATAAAATTTATTTTATTTCTAAACTTTTCAATTTACAACATTTTTCCCAACTTCTACAAGTCATTTTCTACTTATCCAACAAACAATTCTTTTTTTATATATACCTTTTAGTTACTCTTTATTTCACGAAGCTTCAATAGACTAAATGCTAATACAACAGAACTCCATCACATGGGTCGACGGTTCGTATTCTAGCTAGATCACTTCAGACTTTTTTTCATTTAAATAATTCCAAAAAAAAATAGGGAAAATTACCCTCGTACAGAAAAATTTTATTTTTGCCTTTTTTACAACATACCAAAACTACCCCTAAAAAAACTACCCCCTAAATACCAACCCTTTTTTACAAATAAGGACTTTTTGGCCTAATTTACACCCTCATCTTCTTCTTAACAACACACCCAAGTTCTTTGTTTCTTTTACTATTATTCACCTCTTTCAAGGTCATTCTTCAGCTCTTCCAAGGTCATCATTCTTCGTCTTCAGCTCTTGGTACGCCGCTTCGGATGGACACATGCCATCGAGGTGCCACCAAAAAAACAGACACTTTTTTTCATGTTACACTTCAAGGTCATTCTTCAGCTCTTCCAAGGTCATTCTTCGGCTCTTGGTACGCCGCTTCGGATGGACACATGCCATCGAGGTGCCACCAAAAAAACAGACACTTTTTTTCATGTTACACTTCAAGGTCATTCTTCAGCTCTTCCAAGGTCATTCTTCGGCTCTTGGTACGCCGCTTCGGATGGACACATGCCATCGAGGTGACACCAAAAATAAAAACACACTTTTTTTTTCCTTTGTTAAAACATCAATATCTCAGCTTGTTTACTACGTCATTTAATTATACCAGCATCCAAAGACTACTACTACTACTACTAGTCAGATCTTTTTTAATATGATACCTTTACTAACACTATCTCGTAACAATCCTCTGTGGCTCAGTGGGTTAAGGCGCTGGTTTTGCAGTATGGGAAATAAAGGTTCGAATCCTGCTATAGACATTTGCTTTTTTTATTTATATTTAAATTCATACAAGTCCACAACCTAATGTGTGGATATGTGACGTATGTATCGGTGTGACGTCAGTGAAGACCTCTTCTTGCAGAAGATAATCCAACACATCGAGGCTCACCTAATCTCTCTCTCTCTTAAGCTTTACGACATCCAATGATGACAAAAGGGCACTGATCAACAGCCAGTGGAATGTGACGTCATTGAACACTTCTTCAGCTCTTTCAAGGTCATTCTTCAGGTCTTTCAAGGTCATTCTTCAGCTCTTTCAAGGTCATTCTTCAGATCGTTCAAGGTCATTCTTCAGGTCTTTCAAGGTCATTCTTCAGCTCTTTCAAGGTCATTCTTCAGCTCTTTCAAGGTCATTCTTCGGCTCTTTCAAGGTCATTCTTCGGGTAATGGGACACATGCCATCCGCAGTCCCAGTACCCCGCCCTATATACTACTCTGAGGACAACCTTCAGAAGATCTTTCATACCTTCAATTTGAAAGCGAGAAAACTAAACATGATTATCAACACAACCAAGACAAAATGTATAGTAGTTTTAAAAGAATTATTAAAATGCAAGCTGGAGATCCAAGAAAGTATTATTGAACTGGTTAATAATTTTAAATACCTGGGAACAATGATAACGGAGACTTAAGCAAGGAAGTAAAAGTCTATGAAGGCATCACTAATAGTGGGTTGTTTGACGGATATAGTATGGAAAAATAAATATCTCACAGTGGAAAGTAAAATAAGAGTATACAAGACAACAGTGAGAGCGATCCTTACATATGCTGTAGTAACAAAAGCTGACACATGTAAAATAGTACAAATGATGAGGACAACAGAAATGAAGGTGATTAGGGACATACATGGAAAAACTATCCGCAACAAAGATCAAAATGGACCAGAACTAAAAGAAACAATAGAACAGAGACGTAGATCGGACTACTGGTAAAAAGAGCCAAACATAATAAACCCTGCTGTAGAAGAACTAGGGGCAGGAAGGGTGGAAGGAATGCTAGAGGTTCTCATCGGAAGAGGCCTAATGGGGATAAAATAGGCAGTATGCCTACTTATATAACAGACCATATAGGAAAGAAGAAGAAAAAGAAAAATATTTTCGGCGGGCTCAGCCTCGTCATACCACACTGATTTTTTATGAATGCTTCTTAACCGTCAATTCACATGCAAATTTTTCAAATCCGCCACGGGCTCCTCGCCTACAGGTACTTTGACGAAATTTTATCGAATGAGTTGCGTTTTTATGATTTTGTCCTCCGAAATATGAGTGAAAGTAATTTAGTGTATCGAGCATTGATAAAGTTTTCCACTAAAGAGTGAAATGGACCAAAAGTTATTCATGAAAGAATGTATGAGGTGTGAGGTAATAACGCCCCATTTAATTTCCAAGTTCCAGGTTTGATGGGCCGAGGGTCAATTCAGGATGACTCCAGATCAGGGTGATTGGTGGAAGAGAGAACTAAGGAAACCACCAGGCTTGTGGAGGATTTGCTGCATTCAGATCGACGTATGGAGGATGGTTTCTAAGGAAGAGTATCCGAAACTATATTTTTCAAGATTGTATCCGAAATTACTATTTTTAAGATTATGAATCAGATCAAACCAACCTAGAGTCTTTAAGATTCTGTGTACAGTTTTTAAAAAATGATGCACGAAAATTTAGGAATAAAAAAGGTTTCTGGAAGATGAATTTCCAAAGCTCTTACACCAGGGCATAAACTGACCAGGTAAAATTTTCTTAAAAATATTTAACCGCTTTACAGACGGATTCGAGTTATTTTTAGTCAATTGTCAAAGTAGATGTGACATCAATATTCTATTGGAATCCCCCACCCAGCAGAAATCCATACAATCGGTTTATAAAGGCTTTTCAACTCTAAAGAAAATAAAAGTTCAATCATCATCTGCAAAGTTGATGCGACCGTTTTTTGGGACTGCGAAGGAATTTTGCTTATTGAATATAGGAAAATAGAGGTTCAGAGGTAATGGAGAGGCTTTAAAGAAGGATGTTCCCAAATCAAAAGTAGGCTAAAACTTTTCTGTTGCGCAATAACTGCAGGGTTACACGACTCACACCGCCCAAACTGTTATCCAGATCTTTACATCCACCAAGTCACATTACCCACCGCCTTTAATTAATGCTCTGCGACATATATTTTAAACAATTAAAGAAAGACCACGGGAGTCAAAAGTTTTCCTCAGATGATCAGTTAAACCCCGTTGTTGTGTCTTCTCTTATTCTTAAAATTTTAGTGCCTACCTGTTTATATATTTAGCAAAATTATTCATTACTGTTGTCAATCTAAACGAAAAACTTAAAAAATGTTAGCAATATGTAATTATTACTTAATACAAAATATATTACGTAAACCGAAATTAACCAAATTTTGAAATCGGTGCAAATCGTGCTCAGTTAATAACTCAGAGTCACCACATAAAGACCAAGAGGCCAAATGCACGCCCTACCCACCGCGTGCGTCCATGGTGAGGAAAAGCTAACTTAAGAGACCGCACTAATTGATAAAAAAATTTCCGATTAACGTGCTTTTTTCTAATAAATAATTCGACAGCACGTAGGCTGGAAAGTTTTTGGTCTAGTTACTTAAAATACATTTTTTGCAAAATTCGACTTTATTTATCAATCTAGTGTCCTTCAAGAGCAATACAATTAGTCCAACGCTTTTCTAACATTTCTATACTTTTTTTGTAGAAGGATTTGTCTTTGTCTTCAAAATGGGCCTCAGTTTCGGCGATACCTTCTTCACTGGAGCCAAATCTCTTTCCCGTTAACATTTTTTTGAGGTCTACAAATAGATAATAGTGGCTGGGGCCAAATCTGGAGAATACGGTGGATGAGGAAGCAGTTTGAATTTCACCACTGACTTGCGACACGGTGTATTGTCTTGATGAAAGAGCACTTTTTTCTTGTTAATTTGGAGCCGTTTCTTTGCGATTTCTGCCTTCAAACACACCAATAACTTTATATAATATTCGCTATTGATGGTATTACCCTTCTCCGCATAGTCGATGAAAATTATTCCATGGGCATCCTAAAATACAGAGGCCTAGAGACTGTTATGTCTTTGAGCGCTTCGGGCGTCTTTCACCGGCTGCTGTTCACGCAGCTGACTGCCTATTTGATTCCGGTGTGTAGTAGTGGGTGGTTTCGTCCATTGCCACATATAGCATGAAAAAATCCTTTTTATTGCGCTTAAACAAGTCCAAATAGCGCTCAAAATCCTCAACACGTTGTTGGTTTTGGTCTACTGTAAGTAAACGCGGTACCCATTTCGAACAGAACTTTCTCATACTCAAATATTCATGCAAAATATGACCAACATGTTCTTTTGATATTTTTAGGGTGTCAGCTATCTCACGCAATTTCACTTTATGATCATCCAAAACAACTTTGTGTTTTTTTTTTATGTTGTCCGTTGAAACCATCATTTTGTGATTCAGCATCATTTGTATCTGTACGACTGCGTTTAAATTTAGCATATCAGTAAATGATGAGTGATTTTCCAGGGGCAGAGCCCCGTAACACCTATCAAGCCATTGCTTTGCTTGAACGGTATTTTTTCCATCAAAAAACAGTTTTTAATCAACATACGAAATTCTTTTTCCATTGTTTTGAAAATATAAAAAGTAGCGTCGCTAAAACCACTGTAACTTGTAAACTAATCGTCGAAATGTCATGAAATCTTGACACGTATCGTTTGAAGGTTGGTACTTCCTAAAAATCATATGGATTTTTGAAAAGGGCGACATCTATGTGTCAGACCAAAAACTTTTCAGCCCACTATATATATATATATATATATATATATATATATATATATATATATATATATGCATATATATATATATATATATATATATATATATATATATATATATATATATATGTATATATATATATATATATATATATATATATATATATATATATGCATATATATATATATATATATATATATATATATATATATATATATATATATATATATATGTATATATGTATATATGTATATATATATATATATATATATATATATATATATATATATATATATATATATATATATATATATATATATATATATATATATATATATATATATATATATATATATATATATATATATATATATATATATATATATATGTGGACAAAATTAACGCAACATCTCTATAATGAATTAATTTTAATAATTTTTTATGAACATTGGTTACACTAAAAGTTAGAAAAAAACTTATTCGGATACTTTAAAAGTGAATTAGCTACCAAATTTCTCTATAAGATTCAAATTAAAATTATTCTTAAGACCTAATAACAAAATCGTTGAAATTATGTAATAATGAAAAAAATAAACTGGGAGACTAGTAGCAAAATTAATGATGTAACTGGGACACTAGTAGCGTGTGTTGCCTCCTCTACTTCGGATGACAGCGTTTATGCGCCTAGGCATGCTTCTAATTAAATTTTGGATTTGCTCCCATTCTGTGATAACTGTATTTTCAAGTTCCCTCAGTTTTCTATGTTGTCCGTTGAAACCATCATTTTGTGATTCAGCATCATTTGTATCTGTACGACTGCGTTTAAATTTAGCATATCAGTAAATGATGAGTGTGATTTTCCAGGGGCAGAGCCCCGTAACACCTATCAAGCCATTGCTTTGCTTGAACGGTATTTTTTTCCATCAAAAAACAGTTTTTAATCAACATACGAAATTCTTTTTCCATTGTTTTGAAAATATAAAAAGTAGCGTCGCTAAAACCACTGTAACTTGTAAACTAATCGTCGAAATGTCATGAAATCTTGACACGTATCGTTTGAAGGTTGGTACTTCCTAAAAATCATATGGATTTTTTGAAAAGGGCGACATCTATGTGTCAGACCAAAAACTTTTCAGCCCACTATATATATATATATATATATATATATATATATATATATATATATATATATATATATATATATATATATATGTATATATATATATATATATATATATATATATATATATATATATATGGATATATATATATATATATATATATATATATATATATATATATATATATATATATGTATGTATATATATATATATACATATATATATATATATATATATATATATATATATATATATATATATATATGCATATATATATATATATATATATATATATATATATATATATATATGTATATATATATATATATATATATATATATATATATATATATATATGTATATATGTATATATATCTATATATATATATATATATATATATATATATATATATATATATATATATATATATATATATATGTGGACAAAATTAACGCAACATCTCTATAATGAATTAATTGTAATAATTTTTTATGAACATTGGTTACACTAAAAGTTAGAAAAAACTTATTCGGATACTTTAAAAGTGAATTAGCTACCAAATTTCTCTATAAGATTCAAATTAAAATTATTCTTAAGACCTAATAACAAAATCGTTGAAATTATGTAATAATGTAAAAAATGAACTGGGAGACTAGTAGCAAAATTAATGATGTAACTGGGACACTAGTAGCGTGTGTTGCCTCCTCTACTTCGGATGATAGCGTTTATGCGCCTAGGCATGCTTCTAATTAAATTTTGGATTTGCTCCCATTCTGTGATAACTGCATTTTCAAGTTCCCTCAGTTTTCTAGGTGCAGGTATATGACGTTTCACATTTTTCTTAAGGTGATCCCATACATGTTTTATGGTGGCCATTGCGTAATCGGTATATCAACTTGATTAAGATAATCGAGTACCTCCCTAGCCACGCGAGGTCGAGCGTTGCCTTGCATAAACAGGAAATTGGGCCCCACAAAATGTCCGAAAGGCATCACATGTTCTATTACAATATTCTCAAGATAGTAGTTAGCATTCATGGATCTCCTACGGACAGGAACTAACTCTGTGCGAGCATCAAAGCAAATGCCACCCCAGAACATAACAGAGCCACCGCCGAATGGAATCCTTGCAGAGATATTGCAAGGAGCAAACCTCTCTCCTGGTCTTCGCCATACTCGCTCACGACCATCTGGATGTTTTAGACTAACCCTAGTTTCATCTGTGAAGAAAACTTGTTTCCAATCATCTACAGACCAGTTTTCGTGATTTCGAGCAAAACATAACCCGGCAACTCTGTTCTCTCTAGTAAGCAAGGGCGCAGTGGCTGGTCTCCTACTGTTTAATCCAGCTTCATTTAACCGTCCTCTAACAGTTTTAGAAGAAATTGTGACATTGCGAACAGCTTCGAGTTCGTTTCTTATAGAACTAGTGACAGTTCTGTTTCTTAAAGCATATTGTCTTATAAAACGTTCATCTAGGTCACTAGTGCATCGTTTTCGCCCTTGTCCTAGCCTTCTAAAATAAGTTCCTACTTCATTCATGCGTCTTACCATACCACTTATTGTGGAACGACGTTTGCCTAACAAATTGGCAACCTAACTCTGACAATATCCCTCGTCCAATAAAACTGAGGCTCGCACTACCTCGTGTTCAGTTAAATTCCTTGTTCGATTCATTTTTCTAATTCTTTGGGGTCAAAAATAAAACAGTCTACCACAAAATCGTATTACTTTGAAAAAGGGAACAATTTATAAGCTTACTTTTAAAGAAAATCTATCGCATTATTACAAAAAAATTGTTTATCTTCTAAAAAATTCTTTAAAACTGTAAATCTAAACGAATTGTTTTAATTTCTGTCATGAACAACGAAACAAAATATGCATAGCCTACTATTCAAATACTCGATAAACTTTAAAACTGACATAAGAAAAAGATAAATTAATTTTCAGATTGTTACGTTAATTTTGTCCAGGAGTTTATATATTACCTAACATGTTGCTAATATACTCTCCTAATAAGTTGATGAACATTAGCTTTTTCTTGACATTAAATTTTATTTAATAAATATTTCCTTAAGAGCAAAACTTTCACCGACTTAAATATTTTGATTAATTTTGGGTACATACGTATTACTTGTTTTGGACTAATTACACAGGTCGACAAAATTGGACGAAAACTCCAGGCCCTGAGACCAGAGTATACACTTTCAAAAAGCTTTTGGTGGGTTTTAATCTGAATGCGACCTCAGAATTGCTCCATCACTTCAGGTTTTCGAGATATACTAACCTAAAAATGTAAAAAACACGGTTTTTCGCTAGATTAGGGATTCTATTACATGGCAAATTAATTTTTCTCCACAAAACTCCCCAAACAAGCATAAAGGCAAATGAACCTAACATAACCTCAGACAGGGAGTGAAAATCGATAAAAGATATTACATTCTCAAATACCAAAAAAATCAAAATTTAATACAGCAGAAAGGTAAACGCAAGTTTTATAGTAATTTAGACTCTTCAGAATTCTGACCCGTCATATGGGAGCCGCCATTTTGAATTTCTTAAAGTTAGGGACAAACTATGACTCGATGGGGTTAAACTGACAACGAATTCGCATTCAGCATCCTAGAGATTATATAATTACACTGGTCTTGCCTGCCGGATTAACTTTTTTTTTGTATGGTTGTAACGAAATCGCCAAACTATTTAATTTCAACCGACGATTTCTCCGAGAAGAAATAAAATATCTGAAAAGAGTAGTACTTTCAGATGCTGCAACGAGTTTTCTGGAGAAAACATAATTCGTGGTGTAATATAATTCCAAATATAGCGAAAAATCGTGTTTTTTCAGTTTTTAGGTATAGGTTTAGTATATCTCCACCAAGCTTATCCACCAAAATGGTGATAAATTAAATGTAACAAATTTTGCATACAACAAGATTTACAAAAACAGAATGTTAGACATCGTAATAACATTAGACTTTTTTTCCAGGAAATTACGGACTTAAAAAAAGCTTCCAGTCTAGGACAACCTGCCTTCTTAAACGAGTCGATGGACAAATAATAACTAATTCTACAGAAATATTAAACACATGGCGTGACTATTTTCATAACTGATGTTGAACAAACAAAATTTTCTTTAAAGCAATTCTTGTAAATGGCGGTTAACTTTGTCAAAAAAAAACATACTTTGTTTAAAATTAAGAAACTACCTAATTGATGTTATACATACAAAATTACACTTCAACTGGATCTTATGTGACTTTTAAAATTTTATTTGAATTTTTGAGAGTGGTTCTATTCATGCCAATGAAGGTTTCATCCATAAATAGAAAAAGCTCTCCAGTTTTTATCACTTCCGGGATAGGTTCAGGTTGGACTGGATGTCTCCTTTTTTTTAAAACCTATGGGTATTTATTATATTCAAGCAATAGGAAGATGGTCAGGGACAAATCTAGGTCGTCAAGCAATGAAATATCAAGTTGCAAGTATACTTGCAGAAGCTCACCAAGGAGTTGCCATCACGGGTACCATGGTGGACGGATTTAAAGCGGCTGAAGTTTGGCCCATGGACAGAAACGTCTTTTCTGAACATTTGTCTGAAGCAGCTGAAAATATGAGTGTTCTCTCTCAAACAAACTGAAGTAATGAAAGCACGTCCATCTTACAAGATGCCTCTATTATTATCAGTAATGAAAACAAGTAAATTGCTTAGCAACCTGATAGGGAAAAAGAAAACTCTCCTCTAAAGTTACCTTCACAGTCTCCGACTGAATTGCTACATTTAAATAGTGAACGATCTACTTCACTTTAACGCTTAATCTTTAAAGAAAACTTTAAAATATTTATGTCCAATATCTAAAAATACTTTAGAGAGAAAAAAGTGCTGTATAAAACCCTGTAAAAATTATATTAAGTCCTTACCAAAATATGCTTCAAGATTTATCAGCAGTCAAACAGAAGAAAAATACAAGTTAAATAGGTAAAGACCTCAATAAACAAAAGCAGGAATAAAAAAGAAAAACACCAAACACAAAAATTATACACAGAAAAAAAAGGCTCTTAAATCTAAAAGAATAAAAAGATCGTCTTCTATTACATTAAGTAGTGATGATTGTAAACATGAAGTCGTAATTGTTGATGACGAAACTGATGATTTAGATAATGAAGAAAATATTTGTGTCGTATGCAATGGTCATTATTATCATGAAAAAGGGCCAAATATTGACTCGATTTAGTGCTTACGTTATCATAGATGGGTGCGAGAAACCTGTACTTCTAATCCTGACATGAAATGAAATTATTTATGAAAGATAAAAGTAATTAAGCATAAGAAGAAATTAATTATATTTTTGTTACGTTTTGTCACTACCGCAAAGATTTTTGATATTTGACTGAATAGTTGTTATTTTTTTTATTATGAATGAATTTTTTTGTTACATGGCTTTTGTGACATTTTTTTTATTTTTGAATTAATATTTTTCCCGTTGGTATCATTACCAGAGTCATAGTTTGTTAGAATAAGATTAAACAGATGATTAGTTTTTGTTAACGTTGTTTTCTGGCAAACATTTTGACTCTTTGGAATACACATATAATTTTCTATGAAAATTTTTGATAGTTTTGTAGTTTTCTTACATAAAAGGACACACTTGTTCTGGAAAAAATAAAAGATTTATAATAAACTTGCTTATATTTTTGAGTCCTTCATTATTATTAATATCAGAATGCCTTAAAGTGAGTTTTCCTTTCTTTAATCCCATTTACCGAACCCGTGGTATAATTCATCAAACTAGTCGGTTAAATTATACCAGTAGAAAGCCTTTAGAAATATGCATCTTTATAGATGATAGACCAATAGCGAGTTATTGATTCAACTGTATATTACTCTTAAGATATCTTATCGTACTGTCAATGGGGTAATTTTATAAATATTAAAAAAAAAATATCTGAATAAAACTAAAAGTGGTACGATATAGCCAACTCTTCCCTATACTGAGTTGTCTATATTAATGTCAATGGACTTGATAACTTTACTTAACAAATAGTTTGTTGTGGTTATCGGCATTTTTTTACCATTTTTCTATAGAACTCACCAAACCAAAAATACACGGATTAAAGTTTTTTGAATAAGTGAAGGCTATATAGAATGATTTTTAGTGTACAGTTATTCTTAGAAGACTAAACCATTTCGGGATAAATGGGTCAGAATTTTTAGTAAGTGTGATGCAATTGAACAACAACTTATCTTTAGATAAAAGATTATAGAAAAAATTTACAGTGCTTCTCTTATAATTAGAATACTGAAATATAAAAGTTGAACTGAAACTAATTGTTTTTTTTATCAAGAACTAATTATTTTAAAAGGTAACAATTTTTATATATTTTTTTTATTAAATTTGTTGTGAATGGCCTAGTTAAATCTCAGCAACACTGCAAATATCACGTCCTTGTTAATAATCAGCCATATTGTTTACTAGTAGCGGAGCGAAAAGAATATCCTAATTTTATTCATATCGTCATGTCCAGGGTCGCTTTTTTACTGTATTATTGAGATCCGCTCTTAAGGGTGAATTTTCTGCAATGGGCCTTGCTACAAGGAAGTGTCAGTTCTAATACATGCATTGATTTCCATAACACCCTATATATATATATATATATATATATATATATATATATATATATATATATATATATATGTATATATATATATATATATATATATATATATATATATATATATATATATATAAGGTCTGAGGTTGATTCCTCGCAAATCTCGCTGCCTGCCTTTAGTGTTGGCTGTGCCAACCACTCTGTCGGCTTGTGGCTGCTGTGTCAGCCTCCGATTGAGTACTAGGTGTGCGTATTTGGTACAATTCGTTGTATCTTACCGTTGTGTTCCGTAAATGCCGGAATAAAGTACTTAAAATTCTGTTCTCTTCTTCGTCGATCCTAGCCCGACTGATGAGCCGTGATACGGCGAAACGCGTCTCGGGATGGATGGACGAATAAGAGAACAGTGGGTAGACTGCTTAAATATGGGCTTTTTGCCTATTTTAAGTTGTTTTACGTTAAACCACATAAGGTCTGAGGTTGATTCCTCGCAAATCTCGCTGCCTGCCTTTAGTGTTGGTTGTGCCAACCACTCTGTCGGTTTGTGGCTGCTGTGTCAGCCTCCGATTGAGTACTAGGTGTGCGTATTTGGTACAATTCGTTGTATCTTACCGATATATATATATATATATATATATATATATATATATATATATATATATATATATATATATGGTTCAATGTAAAACCACTGAAAATGGACAAAGTCCATATTTCAGCAGAGTACCTATTATTTTCTTATTTATCAATCCATCCTGAGCGCGTTTCGCCGTCTCATGGCTCATCAGTCCAGCTAAGATAGACAAAAAAGAGGCCAAAACTTCGAGGATATATTTCTGTAAAAGCATGACATGTTGATAAGATACAATAAATTATACCCAAAACTGAAAAGCATACCTGCCATCAATTGGAGGTGGAGGTGAACATATGAACATGTATATCATCTTATATGTCCTTTTTATATTTTCCGGAATCAAGATATCTGAAATTTAGGTTATTTTTTTATTACTTTTAGTTTCCAGAAACAGCATGTGGAGGTTAATGTCAGCGTGTTTGAAATAACTTTAACGCCGTTCTTCTGTGTGTAAAGAACTCAAATTCAATATTTATTTTAAAAGTATGTGCTGGGCAGGGAAATACTGAATACATCGCTTTGCTTTTTTTTTTATTAATAAAAAAATTCAGAAATATTAATTTTTCCTGTTTTTGTAAACAATAAATAATAACAAAATAAACCGTAAGGAAACCAAATCATCAAAAGTTATTTTTTTTTTGGTTAAAGTTCAATTTTCTAATTTATTCCAGTCACTTCTTCTTCTTTCTTATATGGTGTGTCATATAAGTAGGCATACTGTCTGTTTTATCCCCATTAGGTCTCTTCCGAAGTGGACGTTCAGCATTCCTTCCACCTTTTCAGAGGTCTGCCCCTAGTTTTTCTACCGCAGGGTTTATTGAGTTTGGTGCTTTTTAACAGTCTGTCGTCGTTCATCCGACCTACGTGTTTATTCCATTGTTTTCTTCTAGTTCTGGTTCATATTTCTTGAATCTTACTTAGTTTTTGTAGATCTTTGTTGCGGATTCTGTCGTGGATAGTTTCTCCATGTCCCTAATCACCTTCATTTTTGCTGTCCTCATCATTTGTGCTATTTTACATGTTCTAGCTCTTGTTTCTACAGCATATGTGAGGATCGGTCTCATTGTTGTCTTGTATATTCTTATTTTAATTTCCGCTATGAGGTATTTATTTTTCCATACTATATCCGTCAGACAACCTGCTATTAGTGATGCCTCCATAGACTGTTGTTTTACTTCCATGTTTAAGTCTCCGTAGCTTGTTATCATTGTTGCCAGGTATTTAAAATTATTAACCTGTTCAGTAATACTTCCTTGGATCTCCAGCTTGCATCTTAATAATTCTTTTGAAGCTACCATACATATTGTCTTGGTTGTGTTAATAATCATGTTTAGTTTTCTCGCTTCCAAATTGAAGGCATGAAAGATCTTCAGAAGGTTGTCCTCAGAATCGGAAATAAGGACTGCATCATTGGCGTAGCAGATTGTGTGGAAGTGTGTGTTACCCATTTTATATCCTCCAGTTTTTGGAAGATTCTCTACTATTCTGTCCATGACGAGGTTGAAGATAAAGGGACCAAGTGAATCGCCCTGTCTTATTCTGGCGTTTATTTTTACTTCCTTGCTCAGTAAATGTCCCACTTTTACATTTATTCTACATTCTGTATTAATTTCATGTATGATTTTTATTAGCTTTCTGATTTGTCTGCTTTTCATTTTATAATATCTGTTAATTGCACTCCATCGAAAGATTTAGTCATGTCGACAAAACACATACACGCAGGTTTGTTAAATTCTTTAGCTTTTTTCGATATCTGCCTCACTATAAATATGGCATCTATGGTCGATCGATTTTTGTGAAATCCCTGTTGTTCCTCTCTTATTTGAATATCCTTGCTCATTTCTTCCAGTATGATTTTTATTAATACTCTTAAAGTAGTATTTAGGAGCATTATTCCGCGGTAGTTTTCGGGTGACGTCTTTTGTCTTTTTTTGAATATTGGGATTGTTATGCTAGTCTTCCAATCTGTAGATATTTATCCATGTTTTACTATGTTTGTAAAGAGCTGTGCCAGTTGTTGATATAGGTTTTCTCCTCAATATTTTAAAATCTCATTTGTAATGTCGTCTGGTGACGAGGCTTTTCTATTTTTAAGACTATAATTCTTTCTGTGTATTCTAGATTTACTTCTTCCACTTCTTCAATAGTATTGTTTTATCATTTTCTTCTTCTTTATATAATTTCTCAAAATATGTTTGCCATTCTTGAATGGTATTTTTTCTTAGTTTGTACTGTGTCTTTTATATTAAGTTTGTTCAGTCTTAACATTTTTCAGACTTTCCTTGGAGTGCCATACAGATCACTTTCCATCTCACTAGTAAATGTCTCCCAATATTCTTCTTTAATTTATTTTTCTTCTTCTATTTATTAAGTTTCTTGCTGCGATAATTGCATTCCAGTTGTCTTGGGTTTTGTTGCGTATGTAAAGTATATATGCCTCCTTTTTCTTCTTTGCAAGCACCTTTATTTCTGGGGTGAACCAAGGTCACTCCTCAACAATTAAAAACTTTTGCCAGGTTTTAGAAAGAAGATTCCTAATTTATTTAACAAAATCTCTTTTGTCTTCTATACACATATAAAACTTACACAAATTTACGTTTGTTTAGCTCCAATTCATTTAGCGAACTCTGTGGTGATATTCGTATCACTTCTTTGTTTTCCAAAGTTTTCCAATAAGAAAGATTATAAGTAACTTTTTGACTGTGTATGAAAACTGGATATTGGTCTGAGATTTATAGAACTTTATAAAGGTTATTAATTTTATCCAATATAAGAAATAGATGTTCTGGAAATGTATTTATTACTGTTGATTTGAACTGACATATTAAATAGTTGTTTTCATATCTATTGCCCGAAATGCTACTTCGGTGGTCAAGAATAAAATTTTAAGATTTTAAGGTATTTCTTGCGAGAAGACAGAGAGACCATTATGTTAGAGAAAGACGCGAAATAATTTGGTTTTCAAAGTAAAATGAATGTGGCAACGTAGCTTCTCGCTTGCTTTCCGCTCACGCAATCACGTGTTATTTCAATGCATATATTAGTCCGAGAGCTTACGACCATAATGCGACCTCATCGAAGAGTGGCTGTTAATAGTATCACTTTGTTAATTATGCCCCCTTAGTCCCTCCAGGTAGTTTGAAGCCTTAAGTCTGGTTCTTGTCCCTGGAAATACGCTTTAAAGCTGCAAGAAAAAGTTGGTGGACGAACTCAACGCTGAGTGGAGATATTTTGGGTATAGCTTCATTTCTGTGAAATATGACGGAAAAATGAATATCTGCCATGGATATTGGGTCAATCCAAAGTTATAACGATCCAAACTTGCGGGAAAATAGACTCACCTCAACCCATAGAGGAGCGAATGAAATTTATTTTAACATGTTGTAACATGCAAAACTGTCCTCAGTTTGAGGCATCTTTTTGTTTGTACCCTGTGAGAAGTTGTTTGTCCCACGCTTGAGCGCAATTTTGTACCGTTTGAAATTTGGATGCCCCAAGCTTGAGCACAATTTTCTTGCAGCCCCGCTTTAATTTCTGATAATGAATTGAGTGAATCCTGATTTTAAAAGAACTAAAGAAATTAAACACACACTAGCTCAGTTTTCTTTGGTAGAGAGATATGGGTAAGAGATAATTTTTGTACGTCTTTTTGGAATTATTTTCTATTTTTAAAGAAACCTCAGCTGTACGACTTTTTGGGCACCATTCATTTTAAAATAGAAAGGATCTAACTTCAGCTAAAAAAATGAAAAAATACTGAAAGGGTGTACTGTTGGTAAATAAAAAAATCAGTTTGGTACAGCCGTTCTTATCCTGAAAAGTAAGATAGGTATTCAGTGAGACACTAGCTTTAATCAACAAAAGAAAATTTATTCATGTTTTTAAAAATAAAAAGTTCTAACCTTTGCAGTTTTACAGGATTACAAAAAATTTTAGCCTAACAGGTAGTTATGACATTTAAATTCTAAACTCTGACTACTCCCGAAGACGAAAAATAGTGCTTTTCACTTCACTTTTTAGTCAGTTCAAATTGCTGTTAGGGCACTACTCAGGGATAAGTCTATGGAAGGATGTTTTGGTAACTTACTGTTTTTATTTCGGCTTCGATGAAACACAACCGATTTCACACTTTTCTAGTAAACACTTAGAGAGCCCACTACGGCTTTTCGTTAAAAAACTTGTGCTTTATTTAGCTCTCATGATTGTTGTTATGAGCCTTTACTGCAGCTCAGTCGAAGGAAGCCTACTTGGCGGCTCCGATGAAAATTAGCCTGGCTGCGGCTTGATGGTACTCAGCCTCGATCCCTGTCCTACCGGACCCTTAAATAAGCCGTGGGCCTTCTCTCGGTCATATCGCGACGCCGGAACCAAAAATCCGGATACACATTTTCAACCAATCCCGGCGTGCCGATAGATTCGGTCAGAAACCCGCACAGCACACTAATATACCGAACGGCTTGGAATCTCTTGTTAATATACCGTTCGATACAAAAATGAAAATAAGTACAATTTGAAGTGAAAAAATCAGTAACATTACATGGTCTTAAAATCTAGGAAAAAATGAATGTTACAATGTTCTTGAGATTTGTAGATACTAAAAATAACATTATTTGCCATGGAGTCTGGTTCTTTATTAAAATAAATTAAATTTTTTTGCTGTAATAACGTATAAGTATCTTTGAGACGTGCTCGCGCCTGTAATTTGTTTTTCTCTCAAATACTATATAGATGCACCAGTGTCTCGAGAGACTAAAACACTTATAAGCAAATTAATTTTCAGTGCAATTTCGCTCTATATATTTTTTTAGATTTAAATTTTAAATTTTGTTTATATTTATTATTTATATTCAAAAGCTTCAAAACCTTTTTTAATATGTAATTACGAAAATTTAAGAAATATTTTTTTAGTATATTGGATTAGTACAATTCAAATTTTTGATTTTTAACATGACAGACAATAAAAACTGATCCAATAAACCTCAAGAATTAAAATTTTAAATATTTAAAACGTACAATAATTTTTGCTGGATTTGGTTGATGCAAATACAACAATGATTGAATACTCTATCAGCTACACCGCATTTCACTTTTTAAACTTTGAGCGTTGCGGCTCCACTCTAGTGTACGCTTTTTTTTTGGGTCGCAGAATCCGATCTGCAATTAGTTTTTTGAAAAAATGACCTATTAATTGTTACTAACAGTTTTTTAAACAGTTATCTAAAAAAAGAAATTTGATTTAATTTATTTTTATAATAGCGAAATCTAAGTTTATTAAGTGCTCCATCTAAATTTTTTTAGTCGTATTTTGACACACTGAATACAAATTTAGAGTCTATTTTTGTAAAAACTTAACCTTTTTATTGTTATAAACAATTTATTATAAACAAATGTGCTAATAAACAGAATTTCATAGAATTTATCTCTATAACAGCAAAATCTAAGCTTTTTGCGAGCTCTACCCATATTTTTTTGATGAATTTTGACCTGCTGCCTGAATTTTTAATCCATTTTTCCAATTTATTAGCTAATCAGTTTATTTATATGCAATTAAATAAAAATATTTGTGTTAAATTCCCAACGAAAAATTAATATAACTAATAAATTGTTAGTAATAATAAAATAATTGAGTTTTTGAAAAAATGAACATTGACTGAATTAAATTTAGCTAGTTAAATAATATTATATTAGGTTATAGAAACAAAAAAATTATTTGAAACAAAAATTAATAAATATTTAAAGAGTTGATTGATTGGTCCGTTACTTTGTGACAATACATTTTAACAATAAAATTACTTAATTACTATGTTAACTGTCACTAAATAGTGACAGTTAACAAAGTAATTAAGTAATACTATTGTAATAAATTTTTAGCAAAATGGATTAGAAATTCGACTTTAACGTGTCAAAGACATATGAACTCATGCGTCACAGCTAGATAATAATGCGAATACGAAAAATAATTTGTTTATAACTTAAGCTTTGCATTAAAAATACAACAATTCTGCTGATAAAAGCAGAGACTGGTTTCATCGCATATATTCGGGATTTCACCTAGTATTATAGTATTCGAACACTGGTTCATTTACCTGCCGCTCTCGAATGAGTTCGTGTGAGTCCAAAAACTCTAGAGGTCCAAAAATTCGTAGAAATTCAAAGAACCAGGATCAATGGCACTTCTTTTTGGGTCTCAAGCTAACTATATCTCGAATATCTGCCACTCAGCGATGAATTCATATTTTAAGCCCAATTTTTTCAAGAAAAAATCGGTTTGCTCCCACAGGAACCAGTCTCCCTCGCAGATATTAAGGCTATAGTATCCTCATAACATATAAAAGTTCCACTTTGCGATGGGTTCACCTACCCTTAATTTTTTTGCAACTTCCTCCCACGGTAGGAACTGCAATTTGGATCTATAAGTTGTATTTTTTGGTTCAGTTTGTCACATTTAGTAAGCGATATGTGATATATTCACCTGCCGCTCTTCGATAAATCCAAAATCTTGGTTATGAGTTTCCGGACTATATATGATTCAAAATTTAAAAGATCGCCCGGGTCCTCGCGAGCAGTCACCTTTAAGCTACGTTGCCGCAGCGAAAATCCACTTCATAAAATTTAATAAAAAATAATATTTATCTAATATTTTTGCAACAACTAGGTGGTAAACTGCCTTCATATTTTAACAACCCCTAGCAAAGTAATTTTTTAATGTATATATAATTTTTTGTGACTTTACTTTTTAATGCACATACGACAACAAAACTGGTGAATAACGCATGCCTTTGATAGAAGAAAAAGTATGGATTCCTATCTTATACATGTTAAACATCTGAAACTTTTACAGTTAATTATGGCAAAACGGCGTGGTAAACCATTTTTATATTGAAGCAGTGAATGCATGATGCTAAAATCTATTATTTCTCAAAATTTCAAGCAAAGCAACTTTTAAGAGTTACTCGTAAGAAATACCTTAACACGAAAAAGAAAGAATCAGTTTATATAGATTTATTTTACAGAGACGGATAATGAATATATATTCGGAACAACTTTCAATTATTGTTTGATCATTATAAAGTTATTCTGTGCGCCGCCGATTTTGGTGATATTTTCAGGATAAGCGTATTTTAGAGCGTAGATTACGAATATTAAAACTAAATTTGGCGGCAAGACTTACTACTTTCTTCTTTGAAGTTGGCCTGTCACTTACTTATTTTGAATTTTCCTCTTGATACTGATACGCTTTTACGAGAGTCGCCTTTTAAATTTTCACAAACGACAGCTATATGGCGCTATTGGGCTGTTCATTACCACTGTTGTAAAATTTGACATTTGTTATTGTTAAAATAGTGGCAACTCCGGAACTGGTCAAATAGTTTGTTTACAGCGAGCGTTTAAAAAAAACAGTTTTGTGAGCAAATGGAAATTTTACGAGAGGGTTTTTTGGTTGGACGATTTTAGTAAAGGCCTAACTCAAGAACAAAACCTCAAATCGCTTCGTTCAACTTTTGGTAATGAATCACGATCAGAAAATACTGTTTGTGATTAATTTGCAGAATTTCGTCACATTCGTGTTTCCGTCAGAGAAGAATTTCGTGAAAGTCGACAAAAATCAGTTGTTGTTGCAAAATCCATCGATGCTGTGCGCAACATGATTGAAGAAGATCGGCATGTGACTTACCATGACATAGAGGCATCCTTAGGGATATCGAGGACTGCACTACATTCAATTTTGCATGAACATTTAGCTGCGAAAAAGATCTGTTCCCGTTTGATTCCGCATAATTTCACCATGTCAATTAGTGTAAGAAAATGCTCAAAAAATTCGACCGAAGACATGTAAAATTCATATAAAACATCGTAACAGGAGACGAAACTTGGACATATTTAATAGCGAGCAGGAAACTTAGCAACAATCACCTGTTTAGGTGTTCCATGAAGAACCGAACTCAACAAAAGTGGTTCGTTCTCGAAGTATTTCCAAAAAAAGGATTGCTTGTTTTTTGGTTATACGGGATATGTTGCAACCATTGCTTTAGAGGATCCAAGAACAGTTAATACTGAATGGTATACAATAATTTGTTTGCCAGATGTAATCGATGGAATCAGGAAAAATAACCGAAAAAGTCGCATCATTCTTTATCAAGACAATGCCAGTTCTCACACAGCACGTCAAATATTGATTATCTGACGGAGAAAAACATCGAATTAATGTCTCATTGCCAATATTCATCCGACTTATCGCCTAATGACTTCTTTTTGTTCCCGAATATTAAAAAAAAAAATCGTGGACAGCGATTTTCATCACCTCAAAAAGCAGTTGAATCCTTCCAAAACCGTGTTCTTGAGGTACCAACTTCAGAGTGGAAAAAAATGTTTTGAAAATTGATTCAAACGCATGCAAAAGTATATAAATCTTAAAGGTGAATATTTTGAGAAACAATAAAACGATTTATAACAAACAAATTTTTTTCTTTCATTGTTTTTGTAAAAACTTAAAAGGTAGCTCTCGTATCTTTTCAATTTTTTTTCAAAAGAAAAACGAAATTTTCATTTTTTTAGAATTCTAGATGAGATTTTCTACTGATTTGCTTGGAAAAAGCTACATTAACATAAATGACAGCCATCGTTGCCGATCCAATTCTATCGATAAAGAAGGAAGCCATCTAATGGATCGTTATCAAAGTTAATAGTATCGGGAAAGAATAAGTAAATTATTTAAAGTTAAGTATGCGTTATATCTATTCTTATATTTTGCTAGAAATTGTGAACAAAGTAATAACATTTTAAAGTAAACCCAGAAAAAAAATTATTTAATTTATTTATTTATTTTTATTTAGATGTGGAAGGTAATGAAATTTAAAAAAGGCTTATTTATATTTAAACACGATCCAATATTACCAGTGGACTCAAAGAAGGGCGACTGGAAGCGATAAGTTACGATTTAGTTGAATGTAAGTGTTGTGAGATTTCCAAAATTGACAATATTCAGTGGTTCAACGGATTACACTATATTATTAAGAGCCCAATCTAATAAGGTAAAATTCTCGTACGTAGTTTTAGCTAATAGAGAAAAGAGTCAATAACATTATGTTTATAAGAAACAGCTGAATATTTTCTAAATTTGTACTTTAATAACTTATAAAGTCCGTACGATTTGTAATGGCATAGTCGGCAGTAAAATGCTAGACAGAATAAAAGATATTGTGCATCTTGCTTCCACTTATACTTCAACAGATTTTGTTCCGCCTTAAATATCGATCTGATCAATGTAAGACAGCCATCATTATTGATCTCGATTATATTATTTGGGAGTAAGAGAGGCAGACTCAATTGTACGTATCATTTATTAATTTAACGAGTACACCCATACTCAGAGATGGATTCAGGTAAATCTATATTATAAGTATTAGAAAGTATTATGATTATGAGTTTTGGATATATGGAGTTTGTCTTTTTATAATGGACTATAAGACGCGGAAAATAGGAGAGGATATTAAACATACACTCATATTTCCAATAATTGCAAGGCTTTATTCGATATAAAGATGAAGTTATAGCATATTTCTATCAAAAGATATTTACATAAATTATTACAGTTTTAAAATAATACAGACAGAAATATAAACTACTTTAGGTGAAAGTTTAAGAATGTTTATTTAATATAATATTTTTAATGTAATAAAAGAATTAAAGCTAACCTAAATGTTGCAGGTGCAAATTTAACAATAGAAAATTGATATAGTTAATGTCCCTAAAATAACAGGTAGGTAAATATGTTGGTATGATATAATTTGCCAAGAAGTAGGTACCTGCGTTTTGGCAACATATTGTTTTGAAAAATAAATATACAATTAAACCATATTTAAAATGTGTTAGGATGAAATTTCAACATCAGAGTCAAAATTGGAACTGTACTATCAGAATACATTAATAACAATTGGTGGCACCGTTACGTCAAGTATGTTCTCTTTTTGCCAGTATTCTTTGATTATATTTTCTGTATGAGTTATACAACTGATCCAGTTTTCTTTGGTAACTGTTTGGAGAGCTGCCTTCCAAACAGATATTACTGCATTATCATGGTGTCTCGCCTGACTTATAATGTTTTTATTTAAAAAATCCTTTGCACTGAGCCCACACTAATTCTATGGCATTAAATATACAGTGGTAGGGAGGTGATCTTAAAACTTGATGACCCATTTCAGCAATTAGTTCGTCTGTAGCATACGGCAATTTTGTTTTGTAATTTTTGATAATTTTTAACAACTCACATTTTAGACCATTTTCTGGGAAATTAATCTGCTTTCTTCGCAGCCAATTGATGATTTCTCCTTTACTTGTCGATTTATTTGGTACACTTGCCATTCTTAGCATACGAGTAAAAGCAGGTACAATAGTTAGGCACCTTCTCTCTCGGTTTTATGGCAGACTATGCTATTACAAATCGTACGGACTTTATATAACCACATATAATATGCTATTAAAATTAACTAATATAAGTGACAGCAGCGCTACAGATTCCCAGCAAATTCTACAATCAGATTACGTGCGATCAGGTAGGTTTTTAGTGGAGCTTTATGGATGTAAGATCTGGTAATTTTTTATTTTCTGCTTGTCCCGACCACACTCATTAGAGTTTTTAATAGATCAATGATTGTCGGGAAACGATGACTTGCATATTTTAATATGCAAGTCATAAGTACCTTGCCGATATTTTTGTGTTACACAGACAAGAACGACGCATATCTTGTCGTAGTTCAGGTTAGTTAGCGCCGGTGTATTCAGAGCAAGGAGTAAGACGGGCCAAGGTTTCTCATTAGTTTGTCAACCGCAAAAATCTCATCAATGTTGTCATAACTCCTGCGTATTAAAATATTAAGATATATTTTATGCAATTAGTAAAAAGCGCTTTGTCTTTTTAATGTAAATATTAGCACAAAGGAAATATTAAACAAGAAATATAGTATTGCTTGAAATGCACAAAATTTGAAGTATCAAAAGATATTTGACTTTGAGTTCTCCAATGATAGAAGTAAATAAGTTTGAAATAATTTTATAAAATTTTAGTGATTTTGGTAAATTTATAATCCACTAATATTTTTCTCCAAAATATAATAAACGTAAGGGCTAATTAATCAATTTTTTGTCTGATACTATTAGCTTATCTTGTAACTTTGGCAAGGACACATTAAATAACGTACTTTCCAAGAATGACGACCATTGCTTTAGTTTCATTAAGTCAAATTTGAATTAGAAAAATTAATTTAAAATTATATAAAAAAAAAGTTTCTTAATTTTTGTCAACAAAAGAAGAGTGAGTGCTGTGGTGAAATCGAAAAAATAGTTACAAGTGTATCAGTGTAAGCAGAAAAATTCAAAATAAGTTAGCGTTTACTTTAAAGAAGAAAGCAATTTTAGGGAATATCTAAAAAATAGGTCTAAACCCGAAATTTTTAATCTACGCCCCAAAATACGTTTATGACGAAAATCGGCGAGACACAGGATAATTATAAAATAACTCATTGCTTTACTAAATGCATATTTCCAAAACTTCTCCATGTTTCGAATTCTTTTAATGAGTATTTCAAGTACCTGTGGTTGTGAAGAACTCACTAAAATGTCTGTCGATGACATTGAACACTATAACTGTGTTTTAATGGTGAAGATTTTTGTCACTAGAACGAACACAGAACACATTGTTATAGTTTTTAACTTATTAAAATGATATTGAACGTTATAGAAAATACGCGGCTTTTATTTAATTGGAGCAATGCCTAGGCGGACAGCAAAGTACTTCAAGTTAGCAAACACTGAGGCCTATACTCGCCACTACTTTCGGGGAACGTCAACCACACCTTCCAATGAAGGGATAGATATATCTGATCTGAAACACCACGGAGGATTGCTGAAGGAGATGTAGATGATTCAATCAACAATAGAATAAAAATTTCAAATACAACTATAAAATGTGAAGTTTCAAACTCAGATATTATCCCATTTACTTAGGGAACTAAGGACTATTTAAGTTTTATATCTCGGGCTATATCAACGAGTTCAGGAATAAGTACATAATGATAACTTTATTATTTAATTACTTTAAGTGTATTTTTTGGTTTATTGTTCTATTTTTATGACTTTAAAAATTGATAGTTTAAATATTTAGATTTTATTGATTTTGTTGACTCAGCATTTAAGAATAATGCCGGAGTTTAGTTAAGCAACTGCTTTAATAAAAGTGTAAATACCATATACAACTAACACAATTGTAACTTAACACTCCCCGGAACTTGGGGATTTAGGTTAAGTTAGCTTTAAGTTAGAATAAAGTAGGTTAGATCTAATCATTAGAAAATTAACCTTAGAGTTAAGAGACATTCAAACATCTAGACATTAAAGTTCTCAGAAATGGAAAAGGAGTAAAGGGTTTTGCCAGCTCACAAGGAGTTTTAGACGGTATGCCAACCCTTCAGGTTGGAGGGCCCCACATAACTGGAGCACTTTGGAGCACCCTTATGGTGACGTAGACTGCTCCAGAATCCATAAGGCGGATTTCTCCCTGTAAAAAAAAAAATGATTTTGTTAATGCAAGCAAAATAATTTGCTTTATTAGGCAGAGTACATGCCAGTGCATGATAATGCTACAGTATAGCCAATAATCAAATGTCATTTTATACGCTGACATTAATGTACAAATGTACAAACATTTTTCTTACGGTTGTTAAAAAATAATGTTTCAAAAGATTATGAAAATTTAGTTATTTTGTGTAATGGAGTACAAATTATGAATCCTGTTTTTTGGCCCCCGAAAATATAATTGTATTCTGTATGAAAGTTCTGTGTCTGTCAATCTGTCCATCTGTCACACTCGATTTTCTCTCCGAAACTATTTGAAATTTGGAACTTGGCACAAACGTAGAAATTGACGACCCAATCAGAGCCATTTTGTTTTGAAAGTTAAATTTTGACTTAAAGATCTGATTTTGGGGGGTGAAATCGGAAGAGAAAAAAAAAATTATCAGGTCATCGAGTAGGGTGTCAAATGAGCGCTTGTGAAAACATTAGTTTAAAAAATATATATGCTGTAATACTTGTGTGCATTTTTCTTCGTATTATTTTTTTAAAAAATCTCAAAAATCGATGTCCTTCCTTTAGTAATGATTAATACAATTTTGAACGATTTCTGAAATATTCCCCATAAAGTGTAGATTGAGTGAAAATTATAACGAGTGCATTACGTTTGATTTATTGATTTATCTGGTACAAAAAAAAACCTATATAAACTATGTTTTTTGACCTATGGTAGAGGTCTTTGTAATATACTTTAAAGTACATTACTGTAATCGAGTGGCGAGTCTCTGTTGTATCGAGTTATAATCTTATTTTATTTGTTTATATTTAAACAAATATTTAGGTAGTAAATATTGGTTTTACACTTATATTATCAGATTCTAGAATGAGCTAAAATGACTATTAGGTAGATAAGTTGCTATAACTATTATACATTATTGACTAAGAAAAAACGTGACAATACATAATAGATCTTAAGATGTCAGGGACCTAATTACCTTAGCCTAGGTAAAGATTTTATTTTATTTTCAAAAACATTCACGGTACGAGAAACTAATTGCGCAAGTCCAACTTTTACTTGACCGGTTTTTAGTTTTAACTAACAATTATCAAAAGTTCTAGTATAAACGAATCCCTTTGTCAATTTGCTTAAATGTTTTTCTTCCGCATCTTATACAATAACATCATAAAAATCTGTTCCGGCATCCCGAGAATAAAGATTTCGATAAGACCGGAAGACAATATAGAAAGTGCTTCACCTAAAAATATGAACTTTATATATATATATATATATATATATATATATATATATATCTATATATATGTATATATATATATATATATATATATATATATATATATATATGTATATATATATATATATATATATATATATATATATATATATCTATATATATGTATATATATATATATATATATATATATATATATATATATATATATATATATGTATATATATATATATATATATATATATATATATATATATATATATATATATATATGTATATATATATATATATATATATATATATATACATATATATATATATATATATATATATATATATATATATATATATATATATATATATATATATATATACATATATATATATATATATATATATATATATATATATATATATATATGTATATATATATATACATATATATAGATATATATATATATATATATATATATATATATATATATATATGTATATATATGTATATATATATATATATATATATATATATATATATATAAAGTTCATATTTTTAGGTGAAGTACTTTCTATATTGTCTTCCGGTCTTATCGAAATCTTTATTCTCGGGATGCCGGAACAGATTTTTATGATGTTATTGTATAAGATGCGGAAGAAAAAACATTTAAGCAAATTGACAAAGGGATTCGTTTATACTAGAACTTTTGATAATTGTTAGTTAAAACTAAAAACCGGTCAAGTAAAAGTTGGACTTACGCAATTAGTTTCTCGTACCGTGAATGTTTTTGAAATAAAATAAAATCTTTACCTAGGCTAAGGTAATAATAATATATATATATATATATATATATATATATATATATATATATATATATATATATATATATATAAATATATATGTATATATATATGTATATATATATATATATATATATATATATATATATATATATATATATATATATGTATGTATACATATATATATATATATATATATATATATATATATATATATATATATATATATACATATATATATATATATATATATATATATATATATATATATATATATATATATATATGTATATATATATATATATATATATATATATATATATATATATATGTATATATATATATATATATATATATATATATATATATATATATATATGTATATAAATATATATATATATATATATATATATATATATATATATATATATATATATATATATGTATATAAATATATATATATATATATATATATATATATATATATATATATATATATATATATATACATATATATATATATATATATATATATATATATATATATATATATATATATATATATATATATATATATATATAAATATATATACATGTATATGTATATATATATATATATATATATATATATACATATATATATATATATATATATATATATATATATATATATATATATATATATATATTAATAAAACGACTGTGTCCGTTTTAACTCCTTAAAAAAATTCTTTAAAAACTTCTCAAATTATCATTATGACATATTTGCCTAACTCTTTACATAAGCGATTAATAACCCCGTATACATTATCATTGTTGCGTCAAAATATGCCTGCTTCTTACAGCCACAGAGATATTTGCAATATTGATTGATACCATTATTAATGATTTATGATACCGGTTTGCAATTATTACAGATGCCAATACTGCATTATCTATTATAATTTAACAAAAAAGTCGTACCTTATTCGCGTGTGCGTGCAAAGCACAATTTACATCATGAGTAAGTTTCATAAAGCTTATATTATAGCCAGTGTAGCAGCTTTTTTTAAATTTTAAAATGACTTAAATTCGAGATAAACATCTACAACTCAATTCTTAGAATGAAAATAAATAAATAAATAAATAAAACAGAAAGTTCTTCGTATTCTTAAATCAAACGTGTTCAAAAATATATTGATGCTATTCACTGTAACAGTTTCATCTTTTCCCAAATTCCAATAATAACAAAAAATATTGACTATACTTATTTAAAACATTAAAAAAGTTAAAGAGTTAACTGATTGGTCCGTTACTTTGTGACAGTACATTTTGACAATAAAACTACTTAATTACTGTCAGCTGGGATGGTGACATCTGAAAAAGTTGGTTTGCGGAATATATCGAATTCTAGTCTATTTCCTTTCTTCAAAATTGTAACATCTAAGAAATTTACTTTATTATCTGTTTCCTTTTCCAGTGTGAATTTTATGTTGGGGTGTAAATTATTTAGTTGATTTAAAGTGGAATTTAGTTCAATATCAATAAAAAAACTCTATAGACCTAACAAATAAACTTAAAAATATCTCCATCCAAAATAACGCCCTTCTAGTTTCATTCGATGTTCTCCAATATCCCAAATAAAGATTATATAGAAATTATAAAAACTATGTTACAAAAAAAAACAACAAAAATTTAACAATACAACAAGATATATTGAAACTGTTAGAATTTTGTATAATCGGAAATTATTTTCAGTTCAATAATCAATTTTTCAAACAAAGAGATGGTCTTGCCAAGGGGTCTCCACTTAGTTCTTTGCTAGCCGAAATTTTTTATGTCAGAATTGGAAAATAGTTTTCTAAAAACTCAACACGCGAAAAATATTCTCTTTTGGTTTAGATATGTGGACGACATCTTAGTATGTTTCCTTGGAAATGATATTAAACTAAATTCCACTTTAAATCACCTAAATAATATACACCCCAACATAAAATTCACACTGGAAAAGGAAACAGATAATAAAATAAATTTCTTAGATGTTACAATTTTGAAGAAAGGAAATAGACTAGAATTCGATATCTTCCGCAAACCAACCTTTTCAGATGTCACTATCCCAGCTGACTCAATACACCCTAACTCCCATAAACTGGCAGCCTATAGATCTATGATCCATAGAGACTTCAATATCCTCTTAGTAAAAATAATTTAAAAAAGAACTGGACACAATCAAAAATATAGCACTCAATAACAGCTTCTAACCTAAAATAATTAATACCTTCATAAGCCGTAAACGGAAACAAATCACTTTCAGCTTTATCTACCCCGTAAAAGAATACCGAGAAAAGAAAATATTCATACCTCTGACATATTTTGGTCCCATCTCGGAAAAAATATCATTAAGTTCTCACGACCGAAAAAACAAGAATAGCTTTAAAACCCGCTCAAAAATTATCCAATATATTTTTCAATGCCAAAGATAAAACTAATAAATACAATAAATCAGGAGTTTATAAACTTAATTGTCAAGAGTGCAATAGCTGTTACGTAGGTCATACGGGACGGAATTTTAAAACAAGATTCGCAGAACACAATGCTTCTTATAGGCTAAAAAAAAAAAAAAAATGAAAAATCACACTTTGCTAAACATTTCTTAGAAATTTACTGAATAGTCAATTAGACGTAGTAAATTCTGTTCGGTTTCAACTGTTTTCACATATAATTGGCCCACATCTGTTCATCATATAAACATAAAATACCAAAAATCTCTTTTAGTCTTAGTTAAGCGTTTGACAATGTAGTTGTACTACGAAATCCCGATAACGCAATTGTAAAATCTTTACAAATATATTTAGTGACAGTTAACAAAGTAATTAAGTAGTTTTATTGTTTTATTATTAAAGAAGTTGGTTGATAACGAAGAAAAAAAACAGTTATATTTAATTATCATTTTTTTAAGGATGCTACTCTTCCTAATGTCCATGAACTAAATATAAACTTTTATTCTTTGCTAATTATACGTTAATCAATTTTTGAGCTATCATTGTTAAATGCTATAAGTGAGACTATGTTTCAAATAACATAATAACTCTTTAATTTCGTAAATGACGAAAATTACTACCAAAATTATCAAATAAAACCGTTCAAGCATGACTCCCTCCGTCCATTAAGGCAGTCTCTTAATCGCTTGAGAAGCCAAAATTAACTTAATATTTGTCGTAAAAAAGTTCTTTTTTTCATTCTTTTAGTTCAAGGTATTATAGGAATAGAAAAATAACTTAAATATAGACAATTTCTATAGTTCAGATTTAAATAATATATTATTTTAAAGATTTTTACAATGACTATAATATTGTTATTTTTGGACGCAATAAAACAATATAATTTTGATCTTATATCTAATGTTAGCTCTGAAGTATCTCCTCACAAACCTTACAAACTATCGACCCATTAGCCTCCTGAGCAATATATTCAAGTTGTTCACGAAAATACTTACTAAACGACTAGCAAATAAATTCGAGTTTTTCCCTTCAGAGGAACAGGCAGGTTTTCGCTCGGTTTATGGAACAAACGACCATCTGCTTACAGTTAAAATCCTCATTCAAAAATGTATAGAATATAATAAGCCTCTGGTACTCGTATTTGTGGACTTCGAAAAGGCTTTTGATTCTATAAATCAGCAGAGACTTTTGGAAGCGCTTGCTGAATGTCGTATTAATCATCGATATTCCAATGTAATTAAATACATATAATGCCACCACTCATGTTAAAACACAAACTAATCAATCCACCAGCAAATTTTGAATCGAAAGAAGAGTGCGGTAGGGTGATACGCTCCCACCCAAGCTTTTCATAATACTTCTAGAAAGTATTCTAAAATCAATAAACTGGGAAAGAATGGGACTTAACATTGTCGATGAAAAGTTAAATCACGTCTGTTTCGCCGACGACATTGTCTTAATAACAGACAAAATACAAGAAGTACAGACTATGCTATACATACTTCAGGAAGCTTCAGGAAAGGTTGGTCTAAAAATCAATCTATCCAAGACCCAGTTTATGACAAATCTTGTATTAAGCGAGACTATAAAACTGAATAACGTATATATAGAGTAAGTGCACCAATATAAATACCTGAGACATTAAATCAACATAGGACGAGATAACCAAACACTTGAAATTCAGCGGCAAATCGGTCTCTTCCGGGCTGCATATGGTAAACTGGTCTATGTAGTCATAAATTTCCTATGTGTTTAAAAAGAAAAGTATTCGATAGATGCGTACTACCCGTTCTTACGTACGGAGTCGATATTCTCACGACGACGAAGAAAAACATCAATAAAAATATATGTCAGGTAATAAAAGATGGAGAGGTCAATGTTAGGCGTTACTCTTAGAGATCACATCCCAAATCACATTATCAGGAAGAGAACGGGGGTACAAGGCGCAGTCAAATTTATTTTACATCTTAAATAGAACGGGGCTGGGGCATGTTGCTAGGTTTAAGGATGTGCAATGGACAAAGAGAATCATAGAGTGGCGACCAAAATCCGAAACCTATCGGAGTAAAGGTAGACCACGAAGTCGGAGGACTGATGATTTGAAAGAGTGGCTGGAAATTGGGTACAAGCGGCCCAGAATAGAAAAAAGTGGCAAGACTGAAGGGAGGCTTTCGTCCAGCAGATAATGGTCTAATATTAATTATGTGTTGTGATTTGAAGCTCGTTGAAGATTTTGTGAGAAGGCGAAAAAAATAATACTGTAATCACAGAAGAGGGGAGGATCGAGAATACGTTTCTTTGAGAGTGGAGATAGTAATAAGGTGATTTCATTTTGAAACAAGTTCAAAGATATCAGTTTTAAAAACACACCTTTAAATTTTACATGGAATATTTACTTATGGAAGGTATAGAATTAGTAATTTCCAATTTTTAAGTGTTCCTTATGGGTGTCCGTCTGTTTGTTTTTGATTTTCTCCGAAACTATTTGATATATAAAGTTGAAATTCGGCATAAATATAGGGATTGATGACCCAATTAGAGCCATGTAGTTGTAAAAGCTAAATTTTGAATTAAGGGAGAAGTAAAAAAAAAATCTAAGGTGGAGGGGGTTTGTGAAAACACCAGTTTAAAAATATATATGATGTAATACTCGGATACTCTTTTCTTCATATTATTTTTAAAAAAGGGTCAAAAATCTTTGTCCCCCGCCCTATCTCGAAAAGTACTGATTAATGAAATTTGAAAAAATTCTGGAATATATTCATAAAATGTAAATTGAGCGAAAATTATCGCGAGTGCATCACGTTTTATAATTTATCTGATTTATGGGGGTGAACTCGGAAATGAAAAAATTCATCGAGTGGAGTGCCAAATGAACTCTTGTGAAAACGCAAGTTCAAAAATATATATGATGTAATACTTGCGCGCACTTTTAATTGTATAAATTGCCAAAGATCCCTGATCTCGAAGAGCGCGAAAAAAAAAAAATTCTGGAATATTCTCCATAAAGTGTAGCGAAAATTATCACGAGTACATTACGTGAACTATTTAACCGACAGAATGGCGAAGGTGAATATAACCTGTACAGAGCTACCGCTTTAAGCATTGACGACCAACGAATAGGTACCGAGATATAAAATAATTTCCTTATTTGTTTATAATTAAATAAATATTTAGGTTGTAAATATTTGGTTTCCATTTTTATTACTAAATCCTAGATTGGGCTACATTGATTTATTGGCTATTAGGTAGCTAAGATGATATAACTATTATATAGATTATTGACTAAGGAAAGACATAAAGATACTTATTGGATTGTAAGATGTCAGGGCCTGATTAAGTTAGCCTAGGTAAGGACTTTATTTTATTTTAAAAGCAATCACGTTATGGAACACTAATTGCGCAGGTCCAACTTGCACTTGACCGGTTTTTAATACATATAAAGCAAATGTTATTATTTATATATGGCGAGGGGGTTCAAAACGTAAAATTAGCGTCCCTTATGCTTTTTAGTTATTATAAGTCTACTAAGGAAAGAAATAATGAAATTGGCTGTGATTTTTAATAGCTAGAATCAGGTTTCAGATGTAGTACTGCGGAATGATTAAAAAAAAAAAAACAGCCAAGGACCTTGCGCAATTAGTGTTCCGTACGTTCATTCTTTTAAAATAAAAAATTTCGTTACCAAGGTATAGAATGATTAACGACATCACAAAACATACCCCAGACGAATTTTCAACAAAGTTTGTTTCCGGTCTTGGTTGGAAACTGATGATCTTGAAATTTCTGTGTTTTTTATATACTAGAGAAATTATTAAAGGTAATGCACTCGTGATAGTTTTCCGTCAATTTAGATTTTGTGTAGAATATTCCAGAATTTTTTCAAAATTTTTTGATCAGTACTTTTCCAGATAAAGGGGCGACGGCGATTTTTATAAATTTTTAGAAAATAATACAAAGGAAAGTGTGCGCAAGTTTTACATCATATATATTTTTAAACTCATATTCTTACAGGCTTTTATTTGACACTCCACTCGACGACCCGGTAATTTTTTTTTAGTTCCGATTTCATCTCCCAGAACTAACCCGTTTGGTGAACATTTAACTTTCAAAACTACACGGCTCTAATGAGGTTTCCAATTCCGATATTAGTGCCAAATTTCAACTTTCTATGTCAAATAGTTTCGGAGAAAATCGGGTGTGACAGACGGACGGACGGACAGACGGGCAGACACCGAAGTGATCTTATAAGTATTCCGTACGGAACAGTAAAAATGTTTACTGCTTGCGACATCTATTAGTGTAACAGTAAAAGTGGAATTTTATTAATAAAATAAATAACCAAATTATATTTAATTAAAAAAATACATTCCTCACTTTGGTAAAGGTTCAGATGTAGGTTGAATACAGGTATATCTACAGAAGACTTATTTTAAATTGCCAATATAAATAAACATTCCTTATATACTTTTGCCATAGTATTAAATCTATCTCTTTTCTTTAGCGTTACACTTCGATATGATAGTGTTTTTCTTTCTAACTTGAAAAATGCGGATCTACAAACATGGATATTCTTATAATCTATATTTACTCATTACGTATCTCATTTCAATGCATTATTCACTTGAAATTTCTATCTTAATATACAAGTCACGCATTTTTCTAGATTTTAAACGAGGCTTTTTAAATTCCTCCTAAGCGCAAGAGAAATTTAAAATCTTTCCTCTATAAATTTGTGAGACCTGTGTACTGCAAAAATGTATTTAAAAGGTCATAGAAAATCATAAGATAAGCCAGCTCAATTTTCAAAGCAATTTTACATAAATGTTTATTTTTAGCCAGAAAAATAAAAATATAAATTTAAAATGTTTTAGTTATTTAACTTTTCATCATAGTATATAACATTTACATTATGGTATTGGTATTCCTGTATGCGTGACACTATCCATTTGAGAGCCTATTTAAAGCTTCTATGATCCTTTAGTCTTGCTGATGCTGCTAGAAGTTGAAGGGTGGTGGAGTCCCTAAAAATATACACAAACACGTAGACATTCACATCTAAAGAAGAAAAGCCTTCTATTTCTTAGTAGTTATTTTTTGTTTTAAATTATTATTTATTCTTTATGTACGTGTGATTTTTCAAATTAAGACGAGTTGTCTAATTTTTTTTATTATCGATGTAAAATTTTATTTTAAATTGTAGAGTTTGAAATTTGACTGAAGAGTTGGTTAAGCGTTGCATTATTGCAAAAGGTAAGTTATACATAGTTTTTCTCGCTGTCTACGTACAATTTTCTGTTAAAGATTTTTGCTATTATTTATAGTTTATTTTAACTTTTCCATTGTTTTGTTGGGTAAATAATTTACGTATTTTAAGTGTAAAATATTCTTAAGAATATTGGAATTTTATATACATGTATGGATATCATTACATATATTTATGCAATATATTCTCCATATCTATTTAAGTTATAAATTGTTTATATCATGTTACTAAAATTTCCATTAAAGCTTGAAAGGTTATAGAAATTAGCGTATAGTTATATAAATAACCGAAGGTCATAAATGGACCCAGGGTCATTCATGTAATTATTTTTTGCAGTGTGGTCTACTGATCTTAAAATTATAAATCATACTTTTCTTTATAATAGAAAGAAATTTAATTTTGTCTCTGTTACTGTTATCGTTCATTACTTACACCTTATCGTTTAGATATAACTATGACCAAGACGTATCTTTAGTGACACGAGGTTACACAAGTTAATTAGTTTACTTGTGCACTACCGCAATGGAGTTTTCTTGATGCAGCCTTTATCTGCATTTAGCCGACAAACACAAATCAAAAAACGTGCTGAGCTCACATTCTGGTAGTCTGCATACTCACGGATGACAATGTATATATATGTACATATATATAAATATATATATATATATATATATATATATATATATATATATACATATATATATATATATATATATATATATATATATATTTATATATATATATATATATATATATATATATATATATATATATATATATATATATATATATATATATATATATGTATATATATATATTTATATATATGTACATATATATATATATATATATATATATATATATATATATATATATATATATATATATATATGTATATATATATATATATATATATATATATATATATATATATATATATATATATATATATATATATATATATATATATATATATATAAATATATATGTTGAATACATTCAACACAAGCAGCGACCACCGTTTAATGAGAGCAAGTGTAGTTACAAACAAGATGACAAACAGAAATAAATATCAAAAGGACAAAAAAAATAATAATGGAAAAAGAACCGCTCCAACAGAATGCAGAGTCATATAGAAATGAAATAAGAAGATACATACACGAAACAGAAGGAACCACAGACGTAAATCAAATATCACGAAAGCTGACAACAGTAATGAAAAGAGCAGCTGAAAAAACAGCAAAAAAAAAACAAAGTAAAATATTACTAAAAAGTAAGGGAAAAATAGAACAACGACGGTTATTATACAGAAAGGGGCAACAAGCAACAGGCAACTATAAAATCCTTAGTAAAGAAACAAGAGCAATAATTAGAGAAGACCTAGAAGAACATTACAGGCTAAAAGCAGAAAAGATTATAGATAAAAAAAAAATCTCAAATGTCTGAGAAGATAGGAAGGAAAACAACAAATAACTACCCCAAAAGGCAAAAATGGCCTAGAAATAAGAAATAGAAGCATAATAATAAAAATAGTGGAGCAATACTACATAGAACTATATGCTGCAAAAACGATAAAACCAATCCCAAACATTGGCGCCTCAAAAGTAGTTAACGTAGAATCAGAGGATATCCCGAAAATCACAAAGAACGAGATTGAACATGCTCTGAATTACCCAAAGACTAATAAAGCTCCAAAGAAACGACGACATTCTGTCTGAAATGATCAAAGAAGCGCAAGAAATAATATTAACAAATTAGAACATTTGGAACAACAAACGATACCCGAAACTTGGGACGAAGCGATAATAATAATTCTATTTAAAGAAGGGGATAGAATACTTCTAAAAACTATAGACCAATAAACTTACTATCGCAGTTATACAAATTATTTACTCGAATATTCAGCAACAGAATAGAGAACAAACTGAGTCTCTAGCAACCTAAGGGATATGGAGGGTAAGGGATATGGAACATGCGATCACCTGCTCACTATGAAACTACCGATAGATAAGACGGTTAAATACAACCTCCTGCTGCACATGGCCTTCGTGAATTACGCAAAGGCATTTGACTCCATAGAATACTGGGCGATAATGAAAGAACCAGGAAAAACACGTATAAACCATCGCTACAAAAACATGCTAGATATTATATACAAACGAGCTAAATCCACTATTAGATTACTTGAAGGTACGAAACAGACACCAATCGAAAGGAGTATAAGGAAAGGGGTATAAGGCAATATCACCCAAACTGTTCAATCTGGCCTAGAAGGAGTCTTTAAAAAATTGAAATAGGAAGAGTTTGGTGTATATATCAATGGACAACGGCTCTTCCACCTCAGATTTGCCGACGATATCGTCGTAATATCAGACAATGGAGATGATTTAAGAAAAATGCTAACGGATCTAGAAAAAGAATCAAAATCTATTGGAATGAAAATGAATTTAGATAAAACAAAAATAATGAGCCAACAACAAATAGAAATAAAAATCAACAGAAAGCCAATAGAGAATGTCAATCAATATATATATATATATATATATATATATATATATATATATATATATATATATATATACGAGGTTTGAAAAGTCCGTGCAAAGTCCGAGAGATGGCACCACCGGCGCGTATCGAGGTCATGTTTAGTTAGTAGCATCTCTTGAATGAACGCACACCATGTTTCAGCCATATTGGTATATTTCTTTGTGTTTGGCGTTCGTGTGAATCAAGGAAGTCGAGCGATTTTCAAGAAATGGACGAAAAAGAATTTCGTGTGGTGATTAAACATTACTTTATGAAAGGCAAAACGCCTCAGGAGACTAAAGAGAAGCTTGATAAACATTATGGTGACTCTGCACCTTTGATGAGAACAGTTTATAAGTGGTTTCAAAATTTTCGGACTGGCCATATGGGCACAAGTGACGCTGAACTTTCTGGACGGCCTGTGGAGGTTACGATTCCAGAAATCATTGATCAAATCCATGATATGGTGACGGATGACAGAAGAGTTAAGGTGCGTGAGATTGCTAGTGCTGTGGGCATCTCGACTGAACGGGTACATAATATTTTGCATAAACATTTGGTCACGAGAAAGCTATCCGCAAGATGGGTGCCGCGATTGCTCACGCTTGACCAAAAACGGAATCGTGTGAAGTGTTGCAAGGATGGCTTGCAGCTGTTCCAGAAGAATCCGGAGGACTTTAAGCGTCGTTTCGTCACTGTGGACGAAACATGAATACATTACTATACTCCTGAGACCAAACAACAATCTAAACAATGGGTTACCAAGGGGAAATCTGCACCAAAAAAGGCGAAGACCGTTCCTTCGGCCGGAAAGGTTATGGCGACTGTCTTTTGGGATTCGCAAGGGATAATCCTCATCGACTATCTGGAAAAAGGTTAAAACTATTACAGGTGAATATTATTCATCGTTATTGGACCGTTCGAAAACCGAGCTGCAAGAAAAACGCCCGCGATTGGCCCACAAGAAAGTCCTTTTCCATCACGACAACGCACCAGCACACACCTCAGCAGTTGTGGTCGCAAAATTAATAGAAATATGATTCCAACTCGTTTCACATCCCCCGTATTCTCCAGACTTGGCTTCCTCGGACTACTATTTGTTCCCCAATTTGAAGAAATGGCTGGCGGGACAAAGATTTTATTCAAACGAGGAGGTGATTGCAGACACTAATGGATATTTTGCAGACTTGGACAAATCCTATTATTCGGAAGGGATCAACAAACTAGAACATCGTTGGACGAAGTGTATAAGCCTAAAAGGAGACTATGTCGAAAAATAAAAAAGGTTTACCCCAAACACATAAGTAGTTTTTATTTTTGCACGGACTTTTCAAACCAGCCTCGTATATATATATATATATATATATGTATATATATATGTATATATATATATATATATATATATATATATATATATATAAATATGTATATATATATATATATATATATATATATATATATATATATATATATATATATAAATATGTATATATATATATATATATATATATATATATATATATATATGTATATATATATATATATATATATATATATATATATATATATATATATATATATATATATATATACTTAGGACAGTTGGTAGAGATAGGAAAAGGAAACAAAGAACAAATGAACTAGAAAGAAGAAGAAAGTTGGTATGGGCTGCATTTGGCAAATTAAGCCACATACTAAAGAACAAGAAAATTCCTTAATATCTCAGGACCAAAATATTTGACCAATGCGTAATACCAGTGCTAACATATGGAGCGCAAACCTGGACTCTCACAAAACAAATAACGAACAAAATGGCCACAACACAAAGAGCAAAAAAATGAATGGATAAGGCAAAGAACTAAAGTCACCGATATCGTAAGAAGAATAACTCAGTTAAAATGGAACTTTGCCGGACACATAGCACGAATCACAAATAACAGATGGAACAACCAGATTATACAATGGAGACCATGGGACGGACGATGAGAAAGAGAGAGACAAATCATGCGCTGGTACGATGACATCAAAAGAGTGGCAGCACAGAAAAGGGAAACCTGGAAAAATAAGAGAGAGGCCTATTCTTAATACTGGGAGCAACAGAGGTTAATATGATAATATATATATATATATATATATATATATATATATATATATATATATATATATATATATATATATATATATATGTATATATATATATATATATATATATATATATATATATATATATATATATATATATATATATATATATATATATAATATATTAATGTTCCGGATATTAGGGCACTGGTAACAAACAATCGAATGTTGACTACTGGGAGAGATCTTTAGGCTTTAGTTTCGGGTTTTTAATTTTTTTAATCAAGCTTTCGCTGCCTCATTGGTAACTTCTTATATATATATATATATATATATATATATATATATATATATATATATATATATATATATATCTATATATATATATATATATATATATATATATATATATATATATATTAAGGTGCTTTTACACCAAGAAATAACCAAGTCAATATAGTGCTTATTTTCAATGGTTTCTGGTGAGATATGTTCCCAACACATAAAATATGGAAAACGGTAAATTATGCTATTGATCTTTTTTAAAGACATTTTATAATCACATATCACTCCTCTGGAATATGGTATTCTGATTCTCTAATACGAGAACACTGAAAAAGATATAATATATTTGAGACTACTCCTAGTCTGCTAATAAACCTTTCTATATTTTCTTAAACGGTCATGTTTTAAAATTGGTCAGGCTTACAACCGTAAAAAAATCCGTTAATTCCGTTGAACTCTATAAAATTTACAAGCCATTAACCTTCTTAACTTGCGGCGATATCACCCAAAAACCATAAATATCTTGCACATATCGGTATTATATGTGTATTAAATTTGAAGGCGATATCTCATTTCGTTCAGGAGATATCGCGGCACACTTTAGTAATAAAAATGAATGCAAAAATAATGAAAACCAAATATTTCGTGTCAGTTACCTATTGAAACCTACACCTCACTACAAACTGAAATAGTACCTAGGTATAAAATTTAAAACGGCATAATATCAATCCTTAAGGTAACACGACACATATAAATGAAGTTTTTTCGTCTTTCTTGCTACCGACAAAATTCGTATTAAGGCAGTCTTAAATTTAATGCTCTTGTCAGGGTGCGAGTGATATATTACATTGAAGGAAATTTTTTAGAAGCATAAAGGTTTAGCATTTCCTAATAGCAGGTTATCTCTGCACATTTCCACCGTCCTATTTAAATCTAACTGCCATAAGCGGTTTAATATCAGTCACACACTCGGGTATATATATTATAGTAATAAAGAAAATAACAGGCTATAAACAGTTTTTTATTACCTTTAGGAACACATCTACTATATGTTATATAGAGTGTTATTAAAATCGTTGAGTATGTTATAATGGTTGATCTATTCGGTTAGGTAAAGAGATTTTTTTGGGCATATTTCGAGTCTTAAAAGTTTCATTTATCAACCTTTTTGGGCACATGGTATTTAGTTTACAAAAATATTGCCAAATCTTCATTTTTTTCAAGTAATATAACTTTTGAAATAAAAGTATTCCTGTTTAAAGTTTATGTTCCCTTTAGCAATAGTATACTACTCTTTCAACCAAAAATTAATCATTTAAAATCGTTTAAAATTATAGTTCCTTCATTTTCACTAACTTTAACAACTTATATCTTACTAATAACGAGAAAATTAATTATAAATCAGTCCATTGCATCCAAATTTTCTTTTTGTATGTATTTCGGTAATTATTCCTGATAAAAATGATAACTTTCAAACAAATTCTAAATATTTATTATCATTGCATAAATTTATTCGGTTTCTTTGGAAAGAAATATCTCAAAATTTGGTTTCAAATCTCCAAGGAATTTTTAACAAATCGTATTTTTTTGCTACTAACGATTTATGATTTCCAGTTTAGGATTAGCACAACACACTGTAACAAATAATTACATTGATTACATCAGTTCATAACCATTGGTTATTATTAGACACACACTTCTGTAACCTTTCAAGCCTTATTTTCATATTATTACATAAATGATTTTTAACTTATGCATAGGGAATATACTTTACAAAAATATATTTTGAAATCCATATATTTGAGTAAAATTTTAATATTTTCAGAAATATCTTACACTTAAAATGCGTAAATAATAAGACCCTACAAAAGAATGGGCAATTTAAAACAAACTAGAAATAACAGTGAAGTTTTTTAATGACATAATATCTTACACAAAATTAAAAGAAGGAAAAACTAAGTAAAACTTATATATTTCAATAATACGATGCTGAACCAACTCTCAGTCAAATTTTCAAAGTGTAGGTTCTAAAATAAAAGTACATTATTAATAACCCAATTAATAATTATGGAAATAATTTCTTTGAAGTCCAATGGCTGAATAGCTAACACATAAAAAAAAAAAAAAGCTAATAATTTAAATCAAATTATAATTGTTAAGAAATAAAATACTTACCTTCTTAAGATGTAAATGTCGGCGTGTATGTAATTTTTTTAATACGTCTTTAACCTCCAACAGCATCAGCAAGATGCTATATATATATATATATATATATATATATATATATATATATATATAAGTATATATATATATATATATATATATATATATGTACATATATATATATATATATATATATATATATATATATATATATATATATATATATATATATATATATAAGATCCTAAATAAGGTCCATAATTATCATAAACTGATAATTAAAGAAATGATAGAAATAAGGAGGGAAAAAAAATGCGGTAAACGACAGAACTGACATCAAAGACCTAAGTTTAATATACAATAACATCTTACCTAATTAGTGCCAATTTCTTTAAACTTAATAATAATAGTAAAAATAAACAATTAAATAAATTTAAAAAAGCAAATAAAAACATTTCAAAATTAATATAAAAAACTATCAAAAATGGTATCATACTAAAAAATAGTTCGTCCGCCAGCGTACACACATATTTTTTGCCAGTCTTAACACTAACCATCGACTGAAATACATTAATCACGGTCGCTTGTTTTCGAGGTACTTAAAAATATGGAATTTGTAAATAGAAATTAAATTTAAACTAAGTTATGTAAAATTTTAAAACAGTGTTTTTCCTTTTATTTATATAATTATACGTGTTATGTTTGTAAACCAGTGTTATTGTTGTAATTTAAAGCAAGAGTGTGTGATGTATTTTTAATTTTATTTCTAGACATGGCAAACTGTTTTTTGAAAATGCCCAAAACTAGGGGCGAAAACGTCAAAATAAATAATAAAAAAAAGGTTCAAAAGAATTCCAAGATTTTCATTTGATGAACCAAAACCCAAGATACATCAAAAAGATTTATATATATATATATATATATATATATATATATATATATAATATATATATATATGTATATATATATATATATATATATATATATATATATATATATATATATATATATATATATGTATATATATATATATATATATATATATATATATATATATATATATATATATATATATATATGTATATATATATATATATATATATATATATATATATATATATATATATATATATATGAATATATATATATATATATATATATATATATATATATATATATACATATATATATATATATATATATATATATATATATATATATATATATATATATATATATATATATATATATATATATATATATAGATTCCGAAGAAGTCAGTCTCGGAACAAGCTCTGAAGAAGTCGATAGGGGGATCGGGGTAACGTCAGCATCACTTTTTTTAACCGACACAGAAAAAATTCAGAAGAATTTTAACTATAAGACAAATTAATTTATTATAATAATCTTCTTCTTCATCCAACCGCCTGAGTCTAGTGCTAGACATGGCCTTTCTAGAACGTTTCCAGTCAAAGCGATGTTATTCCAATATTCACCACTGACCAAAAACCCTCTTTAAGTCATTTCTCCATCGTGTTGGAGGCCTTCCAACAATCCTTTTGACCATGCGTGGTCGCTATTCAAATATTCCTCGTGTCCACCTCTCATCTTGTAGCCTAGCCAATTGTCCGGAAACTGGAACTTCAAACAAGCTCTCCTGGCGATGATATCAATCACGCCGGTTCTTTTGTCCGTTTCTACATTATTCACACGATCGGACAACCGAATATCCAGCATAGAGCATTTCATTTTCCTTTGCTTTTTAGCGCTTGTTTTTGTGAGCGTTAGGATCTCTGCTCCATGTGTGATAACAGAAAGTACGTATTGGTTAAAAAATTTTCTTTAGAGATAGATGGGAATATGACTCCGGAACACATTTCTTAATTTACCGTAAAACCGTCCAGCCAAATCCAATTCGCCTTTGTAATTTGCACGTTTGCTTGTTTCTGTTAATTTGCATCATGACTCAGGTATCTATATCTCGAATTTCTTCTATTATATTATTATTTAGGGTTAGAGCTTCTCCTAGTGCAAGATTTGTCATAATTTTT
>CM032446.1:80651128-80658628 GCA_019049505.1 Pachyrhynchus sulphureomaculatus
GTTTGTTGAAGAAAAGATGAGAGTGTCAAACAAGTGTTATGAAATAAAACACAGTTTTAAATTACTTGTTATTATATTAATTTTAAAAATCCAATAGATTTCATCATTTAAACTTATCCGTTTCCTTGTCTTTCACTGACGGCTCTGTCGTTTCCTTGTTTTTCGTTACTGGAATATAATGAGAAGATTTATATTTTGCTCCATCTCTTGTTTTATAAAATTCGTTAACTTCCCATGCTAAACAGTTTTCATTATATAGATGTTTCACCATTACATTTGGGGTACTTTACTCTAACAATAACTGGCTTTTTTTATGGCAGTGTTGTTCTCACACACAGTCGTTTTTTATTAAATTAACAATTTAAAATCAATCACTGCTTTATATAGGTTAGTATTAATTATGACTTCGAAAAACAATAACGATATTTGAGAAGCTATGAAGATCAATTTCATTACTGAAGAATTACCAAAATTATTTGGTATTTATCCAGAGAAGATTATTGAACGTTGGCGACTGATGAAATAATCTTTAGAACCTTTTATCGATCAAGAACAAGTCCCTCTTACTGTAGACTATTATGGGGAAGAAAGAGGAGAAACTCACTTTATTACATGTGTTTGGACACGCCCAGGAACTCGAGAAGGACCCGATGAATGTGATTGCTATTCTGTTCAAAAACATGTTGAACGTACTAATAAAATTTATTACATTTTGAAAAAAATAATTTATTATAATAATTTTGAAAGAATAAAAAAACAGTTAGTATATTTATTTTTCCCAATTCGATTACAGTTTTTTATACATATATTATAATTTAAACAGGAGTGTATTGAAATATAAAATATATCATTTTTCTAATTAATAACCAGTTTAAATTATCCAATCCACAGGAAACATTAGGAAAAGCAATTTTTTTAATATTTGGAATTTTTCCATAGTATTTTGTTTATATAAAACAAACTGGAAAAATACTGTAAAATGGGTGGGTTTTTGATAATATTTGTCTTCGGTTATTAAATAGAAAATATATCTAGAATTATTATTTAACTCTGCAACTTCTCCGACTTGTTTATTTTGATTTTTTAATTCTGATGTATTGTTAAATATTCTTTTAAATTCTTTCGCTATTCCATATCTCATGACAAAATCTCGAGATACGTAATGTGCCATGGAATATTTTTATTTAGTGAAAATAGACATATGTTAAACCTTGGAAAATGATTTTCATTGGTATGATGTTTCTCCATAAATGTGCTATAAAATAAAAGTTTTCATAAATAAAATCTACCTCTTGAAAGGGTTCGTGTGGTTCTATTAATTGGTTTATTTCTTTCTCTTTGTCTGTATTATCCTCATCGTCTGTTTCTTATTCTCTTTCAGAAGAGGAGGAGGAGGAGTAGATATTGTTAGTAGGTTTTCTTGGTTCAATATTATTTATATCAGTTATGTTTTTTAATTGAAGTTTAAAAATGTTCTAATGATTATAAATGTTGAACGGTGTATTACATATATATATATATATATATATATATATATATATATATATATATATATATATATATATATATATACATAGGTAGCATAAGGAATGAGCAGTGACGTAAAATAGTGAATGAAGTCGGGAAAAAAGTTTGCCGCTAGCACGTTCCCTGGCAATACACAGCCTAAGCCATTAAATATGGAACAATATTATGTAGCAGAGAATATCTATAATCTATAATATATATAAAATGCAATGTCTCTCTCTGTCTGTCTGTCTGTCCATTAGTGCTTTTATCACGCGAGAACCACTTATCCGATTTACGTTTTTTTTTAAATTTATACATATATTCTTTGGCCAGGTTATATAATAATGATAATAATAATCTATGTCTATAATATATATAAATTGCAACGTCTCTCTGTCTGTCTGTCTGTCCGTTAGTGCGCTTATCCCTCGAGAACCACTTATCCGATTAACGTGATATTTTAAATTCATACATATGTTCTTTGACCAGGTTATATATATATATATATATATATATATATATATATATATATATATATATATATATATATATATATGTATATATATATACAGTCCCTGGCCAAATTATTAGACGCACTGTATTTTTTTTAGTAATTTTATGTTTCTTAAGAGTTTTTATGCAATAATGGTATATTTAAACTACAATATTATTGATTTTTATTTAAAAGAATTGTTGTAGACTACATATTTGTATTTATTTTTAACATATGGCAACACTGTGTTGACAAAGTGATACATGAACGTAAATAAGTACAAACCTGTATCAGTCGCGATCGGAATCGAGTCAGGTACGGACGTGTTTCTGTGGCTTTATGGACTGTGATTGTTTGTTTAACAGTTTTATACTACTCAGTTATTAGTTTATTTTGTATGCAGTGTTTTTAAAAAAGTAATTGGACTATTTTCATTATGGGTAGAAAAGGCGATCTTTCACCACGTAAAAAAGCTGAAGTGAAGGCCCTTGTGATTGCGAAAACATTTACAATCCGAGAAATATCACGAAGATTGGAGGTTTCTGAAGCTAGTGTACGACGCATAAAAAAGAAAATTGAGTCAGGGAAGAAATTAAGCCCGAAAAGAAAGAAAAGATGCGGTAGAAAACCAATTTTCACTCCACGGTCAGAGAGATGTTTGAAGAAAATTTGTGTAGAAAACAGATTTGCTACCACAAAGGTAATAAAATCACAACTCCAGGATGCTAGCGTAAATGCTTCTGAGCGCACTGTTCGAAGAAAATTTAAAGAATCAGATTTTAAGGCCTGTCGCCGCCCGCCAGGAAGCCCAAGTTAACAGCTGCAATGAAAGCAAAGCGCCTGAAGTGGGCCAAACAATGGCATGACAAAGAAGTGGACTTCTGGAGATCGGTAAGATACAGCAATTTAATCAATAATTGATACATTATTATCATTTTCAGTTAAATAAAGCAAATAAACATGGAAGTTTATATATTTTTCCTATTTTTGACAGGTCTGCTTCAGTGACGAAAGCACATTCGAAATTTTGCAGAATAAAGCTCAGTATGTGCGTCGTCGTCATGGAGAAAAGTTTCATCCTGATTGTATCGTCCCGACGGTTAAACATCCCACCAAAGTGATGATTTGGTCAGTCATCAGCGGCAAGGGCACTAGACGTCTGTACGTCGTCAAAGGAATAATGAGGCAAGATCAGTACAAAGAAGTATTACAAAATCGGTTGATTCCGCAGCTCAGAGACTGGTTTCCAAATGGGGAACCATTCACTTTCATGCAAGATGGAGCTCCCTGCCACACTGCTCGGTCTGTTAAAGCTTTTTTGGCAGAAAAAAATATCCCTCTGTTGGATTGGCCGGGTAAGAGCCCATTGAAAATGTGTGGGAGCTGATGAAAAGAGAAGTGGCTAAAGATGTGATTACCAACAAAACCCAGCTCCTAGAAAAGATTATTCATGTGTGGAATCATCATCCTCAAATGCAGGAGACAGTACAATCTTGCATTGATAGCATGCCGCGCAGAATTAAAGCTTTGGTAGCGGCTAAAGGTGGCTCAACTAAATATTGACTTTTACTAACATTAATTTCACTTTTCTTTAAAACTTAATAAACTTATGCTTTTCTAAATTAATGCTGTTTTATTTATGTCAAATAAATAGGTAATTGATTGGATAATATAAAAATAAAAAACAAATCAATTTAAAATAATAAAACGGTACAATATCACTCGGTAATTAATATTTTACATGAAATCTTGCAGTGCGTCTAATAATTTGGCCAGGGACTGTATATATATATATATATATATATATATATATATATATATATATATATATATATATATATATATGTATATATATATATATATATATATATATATATATATATATATATATATATATATATATATATATAAATATATATATTTTTTTTATTACATCTATAATATATATAAAATGCAACGTATCTCTGTCTCTCTGTCTGTTCGTTAGTGCGCTAATCACTGGAGAACCACTTATCCGATTTTCGTACTTTTTTTTTAAAACATACATATGTTCTCCGGCCAGGTTATAGGCTATATTTTATTACGATAGGTAGCATAAGGAATGAGCAGTGACGATAATAGTGAATGAAATCGGAAAATAGTTTGCCGCTAGTGCGTTCTCTTGCAATACACAGTCTAAACCATTAAATATGGAACAATATTATGTAGCAGAGAATATCTATAATCTATAATATATATATAAAAAAACAATCTCTCTGTCTGTCTGTCTGTCTGTCCATTAGTGCGTTTATTACGCGAGAACCACTTACCAGATTTACGTGTCTTTTTTTAAATTCATATATATTCTTTGGCCAGGTTATATAATAATAATAATCTATATCTATAATATATATGAAATGCAACGTCTCTCTGTCCGTCCGTCTATCTGTCTGTCTGTCTGTCCGTTAGTGCGCTTATCACTGGAGAACCACTTATCCGATTTACGTGCTTTTTTTTTAAACATACATATATTCTCTGGCCAGGTTATAGACTATATTTTATTACGTTAGGTAACATGAGGAATAAGCAGTGACGATAATAGTGAGTCAAAACGGAAAAAGTTTTCCGCTAGCGCGTTCTCTTGCAATACACTGCCTAAACCACTAAATATGGAACAATATCATGTAGCAAAGGATATCTATAATATATGTAAAATGCAACGTCTCTGTCTGTTTGTCCGTTTGTGCGCTTATCACTGGAGAACCACTTATCCGATTTACGTGCTTTTTTTTTTTAAACATGCTAAACCATTAAATATGGAACAATACCATGAAGCAAAGAATATCTATAATATATAAATGCAACGTCTCTCTGTCTGTTTGTCTGTCCGTTAGTGCGCTTATCACTGGAGAACCACTTATCCGATTTACGTGCTTTTTTTTTAAACAAACGTATGTTCTCTGGCCAGGTTATAGGATATATTTTATTACGTTGGGTGACATAAGGAATAAGCAGTGACGATAATAGTGAATCAAGTCGGAGAAAAGTTTGCCGCTAGCGCGTTCTCTCGTAATACACTGCCTAAAGCATTAAATATGGAATAATATCATGTAGCAAAGAATATAATATATTTAAAATGCGACGTCTCTGTGTCTGTCTGTCTGTCCGTTAGTGCGCTTTTCACGCGTTCTATATAATTCTATATAAACCTAGATAATGGGAGATAAGGAGAAATAATGGGAGATAAGTCGAGATAAGCCTCGATAATGGGAGATAAGATGAGATAATGGGAGATAAGTATAAATAATGGGAGATATGGAGAAATAATGGGAGATAAGGATAAATATTGCGAGATAAGTCGAGATAAGCCTAGATAATGGGAAATAAGGTGAGATAATGGGAGATAAGGAGAAATAATGGGAGATAAGGAGAAATAATGGGAGATATTTTATTACGTCGGGTAACGTAAGGGCAGTGACGATAATAGTGAATCAAGTCCACGCGAGCGGAGCCGCGGGCCTGGCTAGTATATATATAAATATATATATATATATATATATATATATATATATATATATATATATATATATATATATATAGTCGTAGTTGACCTTGGTTGTAGTTGAAACGTGACATACATGATAATTTAATTATAAAGTAAAATTATAGTTTTATTTTGTATATCGTTTATTGGTTCGGGGGCCCCACAAACCAGGGACTCCTCATACCAACACCAGGGAATACAACCCATAAGAAAAAAAAGAGGTTATGTTCAAAAAAAGTTACAAACCCTCGCTTGTATTACTACTTATAGATGTTTCCAAAAAACTGATTTAAAAGGAGCCTCCATAAAATTGTACATAATTGTTTAAGGTAATCCGGTCGAGACAAATTGTATAACAACATTATCTCTTATTGAATACTGAAAAAGAGCAGATCGATGCAAATTAGTTCAATACTTCCCATTGTATTACTATTTTTTCTTTCACCATTTTGCGTAGGCTTACAACTTAAATGGCTCTTTTTTGGTCATTTGGTAACAAGAACAAGAATATCCTTTATTATCCTGACGTAAAAAATCTATCTAGATACTAAAAATACCTAGACTTTATTCATCAGTTCTCAAACAGAGCCTAAAAATAAAAACAAAATAAAGTTTGAATAATTAACCTGAGATGTAAGCTACCAAGAATTTGCTGAAACTTGACATTTTAAAATTTCTCTGAATTCTAGATAAAAAGTACGAGTAATATGAATGTAAGAAAAACCGCCTGAAATATCTAAAACAAGGCAATGGAAACAAAAAATGGCAAAAAATGCATTCTATCAACTACATATTGTAGAATGCTTTTCAAGTTATCTGAAGAGTACGTGTCTCTTTTTTTGTTATAACTTACTAAAAATGTGAGAAAAATATTCTCCTGGTTTATGTACCAAACCTATATTTTTTGTTTGTTGCTAGGTTACCAATGAGAGTTTCATTAGGCTGATCGTAGTAATAAATCATACACAACTATTATTTACAAATCACTTCTTTTGAACTAATAAACTAAAATAAGAATTTCAGTTTTGTGCAGACTCACTGAAAGCGCGTGTCCCTCGGGCTCCTCTCAGACAACACTGACAAATTGTTTAGGTATTATTTAAGTAAAGTAGATTTGCAAATAATGTATTTTAATATTAACTGTATTCTGAAATTATACATCTCAAAGTGTTTAATTTACGTCTGGCTATGAAGCTATTTATTTAATTTCTTATTAAATTTTGTATTAATGGAAATATTTCTCTTATTTCTTGTATTCTATTAAAAGAAAAAAACCGGCCCAACACTGTCAATAGTAAAATTACACTACTCAGTATATATCACCACTACACCAAATACTTTATTTTTTACGCGACTCGCGTTTCACTTACCATGTTAGCTTCATTAGGAGCAAAATGATCGCGCCCGATGAAGGTTACATGGTTAGCGAACGCGCGTCGAGTGCAAAAATAAAGTGTTTGGTGTAGTGGTGATATATACTGAGTAGTTTTATTGTGCCAAAGATTTCACATTCCCAACATAATAATAAAATTGTATTTTTATTCTCACTCTCTCACATTCTTACGTGCTAGAGAAAGATTCCTGGTATGTAAGATACTGGTAAACGATTCAAAAGTAAAACCAATAAATAATGACTTTAAAAAAAGGACTTATAAATAATTAGACATTGTTGCTGAAATTTGATTAAAACTGTTCCACATAAATATGGAGAAAATATAAAAATTTTAATTTTGACATCTGTTAAAGTCTAAGGAAGCTTTATACATTTTTAATTACTATCAAGAAATTTACTATTATAATGTATAGATTAGGGGAAGATGAATAGAGAGTGTCAAAAATACGATACTCTATTTCTTTATAGTTACAAAAAAAATTTAACTCAATACATAAATAAAGTCTATCTATATTAGTTTTTCAATATATAGGAATATGAACGCATACATTGGGGCTTTGGAATCTTTGGCAATGACACTAC
>CM032446.1:80663628-80856128 GCA_019049505.1 Pachyrhynchus sulphureomaculatus
CCCGGCGTATCGATAGATTCAGTCGCAAACCCGCACAGCACACTATATAGCGAGCGGCTAAGAATTTTTGATTAATATACCGCTCGATACAAAAATGAAAAGAAGTACATTATTAAGAGAAAAATCAGTAACATTATATGGTCTTAAAATCTAGGAAAAAATAAATGTTACATTACCCCCTTCCAAAAAGAAATAGACTACACTAGTCTATTAAACTAAGGCTACTTATGAAAAGGTACAAAGTGGTACACTATCACTTAATACTAAGGTCAGAACTTAAAACAAAATTACAAACTTCGGACCTTACTACTAGACTTAATTCAATTAAGCACTAATATTAAGTACAATGAAAACCAAATGAAAATCTTTGCATGTACACAAGAATCTTATAACTAGACTTAACTTAATTAAGCACTAAGGTTAAGTACATCAAAAAGTAAATAAAAATCCTTGCATGAACATAAGAAATACCTGTTCAAAGTAACAATCGCGGTCTTCTTATATAAAAGAATCAGCTCTGTTATTGTTACCAAAAACAAAAAAAAATATAACTTTGTCTAGACTCTTGTCTAAATCAAAAAAAATGAACTGAAACAAAGTATGAACACCCCCCTTAAAATATTTTAAGGATTGTCTGAAAATTTTCTATTTCAGCAAAAGAAATTTATAAAAATTCTTAAATAAAGAAAAACAAAAAAAATAAGTGATTCTAGTGCAAACACTAACACTAAAAGGAGAAAGTCTTGTAAGACCATTTAGCACAAGGCTAAGAAAAAACACCTGGATGAAAATCCAGACAAACGCTCGAAAAAAATCGCCATCAATGCTCTAGCTCACCGCTAAGAGAACATTCTAAATCTAGTATCACTACTAGTCGCATCAGAAAATAATCGCACTCTATCGCGCAATGTCGACGTCCTAAGACATCTAGACATGCTAAAATCGCCAGGGAAAACGCTCTGGTTGATCGCCAGATAATCGCACTCTATAACGCAATGTCGACGTCCTAAGACATCCAGACATGCTAAAGTCGCCAGGGAAAACGCTCTGGTTGATCGCCAGAAAACACGTCAGCTCATCGCCAACTAAACACTCTGGTATATCGCCAGAAAAAAACCTCGGCTCCTCGCCAAGAAAACATTCTGGTACATCGCCAGAAAAAAGCCTCGGCTCCTCGCCAAGAAAACATTCTGGTACATCGCCAGAAAAAAGCCTCGGCTCCTCGCCAAGAAAACACTCTGTAAATAGTCCTCGACTACACAAAGTCTGCGTTCTAAAAGAACAATTTCGCCATTAACATAGTGAGCAGCTATAAAAGCTAACAATATCACTATAGGCACAGTGAATAGCTACAAAAGCTAAAATTCACTCTAAACACAGTGAATAGCTATAAAAGCTAAAATTCACCAAACTGAATGATCCTGCTTCAAAAAGCAATGTTCACAAAGAACAGAATGATTAGTCCACGCGCAACTAACATTCAAGGAAACATTCCTAGCACAACTATGTGAGACAGCTAGTCTCTAAATAGGACCTCCCTAAAGTCATAATCCTATATATAGGAGTCCTTAAACAAAACGACTCAAAATCACACATTTTGAGCACATGCCCTCAGGCAACCAACATACACTGAAATATATACAGAAATATATACAGAAATATATACAGAAATATATACAGAAATATATACAGAAATATATACAGGAGTTCAAATCCCAAACTCTTGGTTATGGTAACTCCATACTGAGCTTGGTGAAAGCTCTTAGCAAAAGCTAATCAAATCTTCGGCACATCGCACCAAACTGACAAATCTGCCTAGAAACATGAGCCAGAAAAAACGCCCTCCGTCATCCTTCAGGGTGGCTACACAGAGATATAAAATTTAACCAGCATTGCGCTTCTCCAAGTTGCATGACGAACCCTCGTGTACTGATCTCGCCCTAGAACAACAACGAAAAACATTCAATCCATCCCACATAACAGGAGACAAACACCTCACCACGATATACTGAATGGTGGAGACAATAGAATACGGAAATGGTGACCCTGGTGTCCACCAACAAAAGGGAGTAGATTATAGCATCCACTAAACTAAAACGGTGTCTACCACACCACCATAAGTCAAAAAAAAAATTTAATCAATAGGGTGTTCCGAAACACACTACTGCCAACAGCCTGTCACCACTAATAGGCTAATTTGAGCTGAGGTCGACTACAGTAGCTAGGCTCTCCTTTGGCTCAAATAGTAATAACCATTGAGTAACAAAACCTTTAAAGGTCCCAAAGGTCAAACGTTCGCCCTCCATAGACTACCCTTCCAATCAGTCTGTTCCTCAGGAAGATTAACTCCTTGCCAAACGTCGTAACGGCATCTGTTAGCACCCGGTGCATCACAGCCTGTAAAAAATAACTTATGGGATGCAACCTAAAAGTTTACAAGGTTGACTTAACTTAGCTTCTAACGGAAATTTCCAAACTACGAAAATGAGCTTAAAAAGCTACATGAAGCAAAAATTTCTCAATTTTCCGGTGGCAACGCAACAAAACTTTTGAAAACGACAAGAGCTTTTCCAGCTTAATCAGAAACAAGAAGAAAACATCGTTGACAGCTAAAATATACGATCATGGTGTTAATCGTCTCCCTAGACAATAGCCTCTAGAAGAAACTGCTACAGGTATCAGGCATAACCGTTTTCTGTCAGCTCAAACTTCTAGATTACCTCTTGGAAATCTGAAAATTCGGTTAGGAATCTTCCTTCACTGCGCTTAGCCACTCTTGACAAGGTTCTCATCTCGGTATCAGATTTTGATCCTTTCTTTGTGAAACGCCTGTCTTACTCTGCTCTCATCTCCTGTAAATGATCAGCCTTTAGTTCTCCTGCAGGACTTCAATTTCCTATCAATCTGATAGTATACCGAAAAAACTCATCTGACGCCTATGAGTCTATGCAAAAAAAATTTTTAAAAAGTTTGTGACTCAAAGGTAACGTTTAAACTGCCCTGAAAAGAATAGAGTATACCCTCAGTTTGTCAATTCAGAAGAAGATCTAAATCAAAATAATCCAAGTCTTAGACTCACTGGATAAACCAAAATCAATTTACTCTTAATTGCACCCAACATATACCACTAAGGTAATAGAAATCCACCCACTCGGGTAACAAACTTTGAAATTGCTCATAAAAATTTTGACTCTACATCACACTACACGAGCTACATCTTGCGCTTGTCCTAACTCAAGATCCCCTTGGATTGCCTCTAATCAAAATTTCGCTTCCAAGTGTCAAGAACTGGATATTATATGGGGTCATAAGCAAATCAAATCCCGCGACCACCTACATACCAGTCTTATGATAAATCCTGAGTGTGACTCCTTCGCAAGCTCGCTAAAACTGAGTCGATGCTAAACATCAACCACAATCAACCTAAGTTTGGGATATGGCCAATACCCAAAACCTTAGCATTAAACAATAAAAGTAAGCTATTCTCTGCTCAACTTTTATAACAGTCAAAAAAAAACGAGGTCGTCACCTCTACAGAGCAACATCAAAAAAATAAAGTAAAGCAATTAAGATAATGTAAATATAAATTATTCTTCTTCTGACAAACTTTCATTAGGGTTAGGTTCATTGAATGGTTTTAAGTCCTTAATATGCCATCGTCCTATTTTAGTCCCATCTAAATTAACCAAACCCTAAACTAAATCTGAAATCTTTTCTCTTATCACGCAATGCACATACTTAGGTACCAACTTAGATGTGAATTTATCAGCTGCACTGGAAAGAAATTTTATTTTTTCGCCAAACGTGATCACCTATATTAAAGGCAAAATCCCTTTTTCTAAGGTTGTAAGACTTACTGTTCCGTTCATAAGCCTTATGTATCCTATTACGCACGTCGGTGAAATTAAAATTTACTAAAATTCCGAATTTTTGTGCAAAATCACATCCTAAAACCAAAGTATGTGATAGAGAAGGTACTACTAGAGCAGAGATTACTAAACAATGACTATTGTAGACTAGCGGCAACTCAACCGTACCTAAAACTTTTAGACGGCTGCCATCTGCAGTGGTAACACTTCTATTTTCGACATGGCATATTTTTATACTTAAACGACTTAAAATTTTAATACCATTCTGACCTACGGAGGTATTTGCACGAGAGTCAAATAAAGCCGAGAAATGGACACTTAATAGATTTATCTTTATATGCGGTCTATTATCTAAATATTTATGCACGAATAAAGGAGATATGTGACCATTTGGAGAAGCAGGAGTTTTAACTTGAGAAGGAGGATTTTTATTAGACTTAAAAAAAATCAGAAACTTTTGTAACTATTTAGTCCAATCTGATCTATTGGATTATTTCTTTACTTAAGATCCTCGTTGGAATCTTTCTTTTATCCGCGACCGGACGTTCTGAGAAAATACGACGGATTTTCATTTCATAGTCTAACTCATATTCCAGTAGGTGATTGACTTTAAAATTGAAAGCTTCCATGATAAATGTATAAAATTTAAAAAAATTGTTTAAAGAGTCGTGAAAATATTTCTCCTGTGCTCCCAATAGTCAAAATAAAAAATATGTAAAGGCACTTAAAATATGTAAACTTCTTTACCTAACATTTAAAAAATCTTCAACAATTTCAAAAAAATTTCTAAGTATTGCCTTGTATTAAAATTCTTTTACCAAATATGTTAAGAATTTTCAACAAAAAAATCTCCAAATATCGTTTCATATCAGCAAAGTATTTTTTAATATTCATGCAAAACATCGGTGAGAAAAAGGTACAGTTTTTTCTTCGGTTAACCGCTAAATAAATCTAACACTGCAAAAATTAAAGTAAACCAGCACATCTGCTAATCTGAACTATAAAAGTAGCTTTTAAGAAAAAAGTAGGAATCTCTTATCTTAGAGTCGATTAACAAAATTCAAATATCTATACCACCATCAGATAAATTGAAATAAATAATTCTACAAATTTCCTGCTTTTGTCTTATTGCTTTTTTTTTTTTTTTTTTTTTTTTTTTTTTTTTTTTTTTTTTTTTTTTTTATAGTGTAGCTTCGTTTAATAAATATTATGAAATAAAAATTGTCTGAAAAGTTAGAGCTTTTTTACTTTGTTCGAAAGCTAGTACACTGAACCCTTTAAAAAATAAAATTCCAAAAGCCCCGCGTTGACAGCGCTATTTTGTATCCTTTGCACTTGCCCGCTTTTTGAGGCGTCATTTTGTACCCTGTGAAAATTGTTTTTCCCACGCTTGGGCGCAATTTTCTTGCAACCTCTTTTGATTTCTGAGAATGAATTGAGTGAATAATGATTTTAAAAGAACTAAAGAAATTAAACAAACACTAGCTCAGTTTTCCTTGGTAGAGAAATATGGGTAAGAGATAATTGTTATACGTCTTTTTGGAATTATTTTCTATTTTTAAACAGCTTCAGTTGTACAAATTTTGGGCACCATTCATTTTAAAAATAGAAAGGATCTAACTTCAGTTAAAAAAATGAAAAAAATACTGAAGTGTTTTTACGGTTATTACTAAAAGGAATTATTCTAGTACAACTTTTCTTATCCTGAAAAGAAAAATAGGTATTCAGTGAGACACTAGCTTTAATCAACAAAAAAAGAAAATTTATTCATGATTTAAAATAAAAGTTCCAACCTTTGCAGTTTTAAGGAATACAAAAAAATTCTAGCCTAAAAGTAGTTTTTTTATAAATTAGAGTCCCTAAATCAGAGATTTTACTTCTAAATCTTGACTACACACGAAATCGAAGAGTCGTGATTTTCACTTCGCGATTTTTCAGTTCAAATTGCTGTTAAAACACTTATTTGCGGGAATATATTTATTGATGTATGTTCTGGTAACTTACGGTTTTCCTACGGGCTTCTAGGCCTTCAATGCAACACAAAACCGATTTCACACTTTTGAGAAGAGCCTACTTTTGGCTACTCCATTTAGAAAACACATAAAACCCACTACGGAATTATGATAAAAAAACTCGTGCTTAACTTGGCTCTCGTAGATATTGTCGTAAGCCTCTACTGCGGCTGGTGGTGGAAAATCGCCACTTGGCGGCTCGGTGGAAATTAGCCTGGCTGCGGCTTGATGGTACTAAGTCTCTCGGCGGCTTGATGGTACTAAGCCTGGCGGCGGCTTGATGTTACTGCCTGGCGGCGGCTCGGTGTTCTAAGCCTGGCAGCGGCTTGATGGTACTAAGCCTAGATTCGTGTCCTCCGGACCCTTAAATAAGCCGTGGGCACTCTGTCTGTAATATGGCGACGCCGGAACCAAACTCCGGATACAAACATTTGACCAATCCCGGCGTATCGATAGATTCAGTCGCAAACCCGCACAGCACACTATATAGCGAGCGGCTAAGAATTTCTGATTAATATACCGCTCGATACAAAAATGAAAAGAAGTACATTATTAAGAGAAAAATCAGTAACATTATATGGTCTTAAAATCTAGGAAAAAATAAATGTTACAATATATATACATATATATGTGTGTGTGTGTGTGTGTGTGTGTGTGTTTAAAATTTTGCAGTACTGAGAGTAGAATTCTCCAAAAATCATGATTAATAATTATTATTAATCCATATTCAATATTACGCAACATAACAAATTACGAATTAAATGGACATGACTGAGGATGTGTAAGTTTTTTTATTAAATTCTGAGTTTTTAAGTCACGGGTTTTTCTAGTTTCAAAACATTTTCTCCCTAAATTTTGTAATTAGATTGGTTGTTTTCAAACCGTGCATTACAAATTTTAGGATAAACGACTACATTTTTTTGCACAAAGTACCTATAGAAAATTATAACTAAAGTGAAAGAACATATATCGTTATTTTACGGTTAATAAGCCGTAAAATTTACTCATATTTTTGACAAATAATAACTTTCGAGTTCACTATAAAATTTGTTCGGCATTCCGTCTTTGTCTAGCACACAGCTAGAAGAATATTGCGAGACACACGTTAACTCTAACGACCGACAAGATATGACTCTGACCCAAAGTAACTACTGTCCGACTCCATTGTATACGACAGCTTACCGACCCATTACCTTCTCGTCAAACTACAAGCTCATCAAGTAACAAACCTAACTAGTCGCACACGAGCATTGAGCTCACCGTATTTAACCGCGCAACCATCATTGGATCAGAGTTGAATCGAGGACAACTTACTGCGACTCCAGAGAAGCTTGATAAAGGCCACAGGAAATGCGAACCACCACCTCCTTTATCACCGCCGCCTACCAAAGCTGTTAACAATCCGTAACACACCACCACGGTTCATCGACTGCCAGAATCAACACTGTATATCTTCATCCGCGTTCCTGTCCATCGTCACCCATGCCCGTGCCCTTTCCCGTTGTCAGGTGACAACACACCAACCAGTGTTACGTGGTAAAGCCCGATAGGTTTTTATCACGACATCAATTACCGCTGAAAATAGAATGCATTTCGCCGCGAGACCGAACGAGATAGGATCTGGCGTTGTGACTGGGTTGCTGGGAAATATCTAACTCAGTCTGAAATAAAGGTATTGGTCGAGGTCAGCTATTCTGGTTTCTCGAACGCTCGCGCCGCCACCTGCCGTCCACAGTTCGCATTCTTACCCATCGTGATCGACCAAAACGTTTGCCAGCATTTCGATTCAATATGAATTTTCGGGTATAATTAACAAAATATTCATTGAAACTGTTGGAAATTTGAAGTCGATTATTCGTAGATTTATCGTTTAACATCATACTACAAATACAATTCGCATTGTCCTATGATAATATATATATATATATATATATATATATATATATATATATATATATATATATATATATATATATATAAATATTCCACACAGTTTTACTTTTATTAGTGGAAGTGGTATATAAATCATCAATATACTTTTTTTTGGCAGATTGTGTACTTCTGGATTATAATAGTATTTAAATCAATAAAAAAATCATATAATAATTTTAAATTTCTTCAGTATTTAAGTGTGCTAAAGTTATTCAAGGTTTCCTTATACTTTTATCTAAAAATACTTCTTTAACAGCAAATACTATATTTATATAGGTAGATAATATTTCTGGAGAAACGTTATAGGCAGTATTGACATATGGTGCTTCATACGCTGACGTTTATAAGTAAACCGTGAATCATGATTTGCAGAACGAGTCAAAGCAATTTCTATTATTTGAACAGAATTATCAGACGGACCGTTATGCTCAGTATTACAAAAATTGGTACAAGTGGTACTATTACTAAGAAAGCATTGTCCTGTAGGTAAAGTAAATATGACACACACAGCGGTATGCAGCCAGACGATTAATTCATTCATGTTTTTTGAAAGAATTATCAAGAAAATTAACATTTTAGCTCATAGCATCTTTTTTATTACTTTTACAGCTTCTAGAAATTTTGCTAGTTCATAAAGAAAAGTCTTATGATTTGCAGACAGTAGGATGACAAGCCAAAAATTTATTTATTTTTTTTATTTTCTTTGGTCCTACCCCCGCAAAATGTTCAATCCTGCAAAAAAATGTCGCAGCTAAGTAGATAGGGTAGGCGAGTACTGGCGACAATTAAGGCCCTTTTTGCACCGCCGTTTACGGCGCAAGTCATAGTGTCAGGTCAGAACTGGCAACGCCGCGAATATATATATATATATATATATATATATATATATATATATATATATATTATATATATATATATATATATATATATATATATACATATATATATATATAAATATTCCACACAGTTTTACTTTTATTAGTGGAAGTGGTATATAAATCATCAATATACTTTTTTTGGCAGATTGTGTACTTCTGGATTATAGTAGTATTTAAATCAATAAAAAAATCATATAATAATTTTAAATTTCTTCAGTATTTAAGTGTGCTAAAGTTATTCAAGGTTTCCTTATACTTTTATCTAAAAATACTTCTTTAACAGCAAATACTATATTTATATAGGTAGAAAATATTTCTGGAGAAACGTTATAGGCAGTATTGACATATGGTGCTTCATACGCTGACGTTTATAAGTAAACCGTGAATCATGATTTGCAGAACGAGTCAAAGCAATTTCTATTATTTGAACAGAATTATCAGACGGACCGTTATGCTCAGTATTACAAAAATTGGTACAAGTGGTACTATTACTAAGAAAGCATTGTCCTGTAGGTAAAGTAATATGACACACACAGCGGTATGCAGCCAGACGATTAATTCATTCATGTTTTTTGAAAGAATTATCAAGAAAATTAACATTTAGCTCATAGCATCTTTTTTATTACTTTTACAGCTTCTAGAAATTTTGCTAGTTTCATAAAGAAAAGTCTTATGATTTGCAGACAGTAGGATGACAAGCCAAAAATTTATTTATTTTTTTATTTTCTTTGGTCCTACCCCCGCAAAATGTTCAATCCTACAAAAAAATGTCGCAGCTAAGTAGATAGGGTAGGCGAGTACTGGCGACAATTAAGGCCCTTTTGGCACCGCCGTTTACGGCGCAAGTCATAGTGTCAGGTCAGAACTGGCAACGCCGCGAAGCGGCGTTGCCAGACCTGACCTGACCTGACCTGGCCTTAATAGTCGCCAGTACCCGCCTACCCTATCTACCCTCCCTTAACGCGCAGACAGACGGACGGACAGACGGATGGACAGTTGACAGTTGAATGGTTGTTAACAGTCAGCTGTCAGTTGATAGCTGTCAGCCGTCAGCTGACAAATGAGAGGCATACAGACAGACAGCAGTTCAATCCATCTATCTATTGTTCAACGCACATCTGTTTGAAATTTTAACATTCTAGATGAAATTACCTATGCCCATGGAAGCGCCGCCGGCCACTTTATTAAACCTCTTCCGTATTTTCACCGTTAACGTTAACGTTAATTTTAACCATATCCTTTTTACATGGCTTAAAATATTTTGCAATTAAAATATGCTAAACATCTTTATTGTCCTTAGAACCCGCCTATCAATACCACTATAGTTGTACAATAAAGATACTAGATGTCGCTGCTAGTATTAAATATTAATATTTTGACCTGAGGTGTAGGTAATTTCAACTAGGAGTTTGATTGGTGATGACCAATGTGAGGGTGAGGGGTGTATCTTCGGATGACAGACCTAAGAGTAGCACATACGTTGGTGTGGTCATCACAGTGACGCCACTTGACCTTGAAATGGAATTTGGGTTTGGATTTTGGTTCTCCATACATACATAGCTTTAGTAACAGATTGCTTCTCAGTATATTAACAACAATATTATTATGAATTCGCTAATAGTACGACTACGTAACCTTTGTGCTAGTGATGTGAAATGTGTTCCAAAGGGATATATGTATGTAGTCTCTAAACAGAGGGAAAATATTGAAAATTATCCTGATCATGTTAGGAAAGAATTGCAAGAAAATGCTGAAAATTATCCTGAATGGCTTAGTGAAATTATAGAGACGCTTGGAAAAGTGGTGCAAGATTGTGAAAATTATCTAGAAACTAAAGACGATTCATTTCTCATATCTGCATTGGTTTTATTAAAAGAATTGCGAAGGTTAAGTTATCTTGAATTTGAAACTGCCATTGAAGAATACTTAGATAAAAAGAAAATATGTTAGGTGTCACTCGTTAAGCTCACCCCAACATCTACAAGTGTGTAAATCCTATTGGATGATGTTACATTAACTTATATTTGTATTAATAAATAAATAAATAAATAAATGAATATTATTTTTCCTCTATAGTCCAACTCACCTCAGCCTTTAACCATCACATATTATTATGCTATAAATTGAAAACCACGTGCGGATGATCTCATGCACGCCGCCTATAGCTACAGGCGGAAACTCGATTCGAATACTTTCCTTGTCTTATTCATGTGTAAGGCTAGTTTCATCTCATTTTATTAAATTCAATTTTAGTACAAGGAGCGGCATCTAGTATTTTTATTGAAAAAACTGCCAATGGCGCACTGCAGGAAACTCACCTCGAATACTTTCCTTGTCTTATTCACATGTAAATAGGGTATTGCTTTCTTTGTCAGCGTAAAATTAATTTTTTACATATTAAAAATCAATTTTACGCTGACAAAGAAAGCAATACCCTATTTACGCATGAATAAGACAAGGAAAGCATTCGAGTCGAGCTTCCTGCAGCGCACCATTGACCGCGCGGCGCCTATAGCTACAGGCTGAAATTCGATTCGAATACTTTCCTTGTCTTATTCATGTGTAAATAGGGTATTGCGTTCTTTGTCAGCGTAAATTGATATTTTTCCCATATTAAAAATCAATTTTTTACGCTGACAAAGAAAGCAATACCCTATTTACATGTGAATAAGACAAGGAAAGCATTCGAGTTCGAGCTTCCTGCAGCGCGCCATTGACCGTCTTTTGCTGCATGATCGACGACAAACACATATATGGATAACAACGCACTGGCGGAAGTTTGATTCGAATGCTTTCCTTGTCTTATTCATACGTAAATAGGGTATTGCTTTCTTTGTCAGCGTAAAAATGATTTTTTAATATGTAAAAAATTAATTTTACGCTGACAAAGAAAGCAATACCCTATTTACATGTGAATAAGACAAGGAAAGTATTCGAGGTGAGTTTCCGTCGGCGCGCCATTGACCGTCTTTTGCTGCATGATGACAAACACATATTTCCATTAAGATATATGGTTAATAACGCACTGACGGAAGTTCGATTCGAATGCTTTCCTTGTCTTATTCATGTGTAAATAGGGTATTGCTTTCTTTGTCAGCGTAAATTAATTTTTTTAATATGTATTGAAAAATAAAAACACGCATTTTTGAAAATCTATTTATTTGTAATATAATTGTATAAAGTTATAGCATTGTTAACGCTACAAGAACACATCGCAAGCTTATGGTAATTGCATTGACCTATATAATCCTTATCTAATTTTGGTACTCGTATGCTTGAATATTCAAGATTTATTATATCAGGATGAGCCGTGCAACCATTCTGGTAGTAATAATCCAACAGGAATTCTTTCTTTATATGTCCTTTAACGTAGATAACTCCAACATCTGATAATTCGTCTCTAAGTATTCGATTAAGGTCGTTATATTCCATGCAGCCAAATTGTATGGAATGCCGTGAATATAATAAAAGGTATATTTAGCTGTTTTCTTTAAATTTTCAGATAAATTTCTATATAAGGTCTTCGGTTTAAAAATCCATGATTTTATTTTCTTCCCATCATAAATTACTAGTTCCTTTACTTCAAAATTCGGTGTTACGTAGCCCTGTACGTCGACCACTACAGTCTTCATGGTATTGAAAATTAATTTGTTAAACTATGGATCTTATAGTTCCAGTAAGAGGGGAGTGTTTATTACCCGATCATGGATAATTATACAATACGCTCGAGTATCTTTTGGAAATTGTTCAGAACTTTGAAATTCTATTTTTACATCGACGATACCAGATTTGATATTTTCATTTTGTTTTGAACAATCAATCACGAATAGAGCACGTGAAAAAAAGTCTGAAAAGCTTAATAATGGTTCGCAAAACGGTTTTTGTAAATATGTATTTTGGAACTCTGTATACATTCTGTAAGCTTCGCTATATTTTTTATCATTAAAATTTAAATTAAGTGATTCATATGGGTAAACTTCTGAATTTAAATAAAGTCTTACATCGGTAATATTTATATTGTCAAAATATGTACAATTCGATGCGGCGTTATCTTTTCGGTTCGTTTGGAAAAATACGATGACATATCGAGCTCTTTCGGAAGCTGATTTCACCATCCAAATATCTTTCGTTGCCGATCTAAGTGTAGGCAATTCGTGAATTTCCCAGCTTCTAAACGGCATAAGAATGGACCGATTACTGGCTATTTCTTCATATAACTTAAGTTTAATAGCATCGCTAGGGTAGACATGTTTAACTTTTAACACAATTGATGAAATACTTATAGTAGCCTTCTTTATCCCCAGTGGTATTTGCATAGCAATTTTCATCAACTCTCGCCCTAACCAGTTTAATTTTTTGCCTCCCCATTATAACACCCTTGTAGTCTGAAAATATACCGAAAAGAAACCGTAGAGGTATTAATAAGTTGAAATTTCCATTTTCATCAGTTGCAGTACCAACAAAGGTTGCCAGCACACCTGTAGGCCATTTCCATCCAGCTGCATGAAGAGATTTGCTTTCCTTGCTCATTAAGACATAACATTGCTTTTATGGAGCTGATAAGTCCTGGATCACGAACCTTCTCAATTTCAATCCCATTCAGTTCGTATGTAATCGTTTCAAATAAGAATGCGCCAGGATTATTTGTTAACTTACATTTTCCCGTTTTATTTGCGGTAACTTCCTCAGTAAAGGACGCTTCTATATGAAGGACAGCTTCGCTAATATCCATAAAAGTATCCATCTGGTTAATTACTATTTCGATTTCGTCGTTATTGTTAAATGAAGATGTAAATGGATGGTAACTATGCCATTCTTCTCGACTGATTGATTCATCTGCGTTGACCTGGCGAAATATTTGAAGTTTTTCTGATACGATAGCCATACTTTTGTGCTATAGATTGTAACTGGAATAGACTCCTGGACGTGAGCGATTGCTTTAGCGTCTGATTATAGACTGAAATTGGATGGTTGCTGACGCTAATTAAATAATTTTCTAAATTGCGATTATTAATCACTAAGCCCATGTTTCTTTAGCTCCAATCGTATAATTATTTCTTCACCTCGAAAATTTATCGGGTTTGAATTCTGATCAAGTAAATCTACAGTTATATTATCAATACTGGATTTATTTACAGGAAAATAAATTAAATTTCTCGGTTCTATAATTATACTATATCCAGGATCAACATCCGGTGTAAACTCATATACCGTATGAGAGGGATGATTCGTATAATAAGATCCAGAGACGATATTGCACTCAAGTCGTATAGAAGTAACCTTAATAATATTCACAGGAAGATCTGATTCATATATTGTATTTGGTTGCAGGTACTTTTCAGAAAAAACCTAATAATTTCCCTATGGAATCTTTAGGTTTGAAATCGACACCATAAAGACACCTTAGTTCAGACTTGAGAGTATTGTTGTTTGGTTTCAAGCGAAATTTTATAGCAGTTCCACCCTCGTTGATATCCAACTGTTTAATAAGAAATGATTCAATATCGCTAATCTCATAAGCTCCGGTTGGAATATTTATAAATTTCTCCACACCCTTCGAATTGGTATAATAAAATTTATCACTTCCAGGTTCTATATTTGGAATAGAGTTCCAGGTGTTCAGTGCAATGAGGGCTAAGGAATAATTATACCTCGAATCCAGTAAAATTGGCGGGCTAATGTCAATACTTAGACAACTAGAACGACCCTTCAATGTAAACGTTTGAGACATTACTAACAAAAATTAAACACTTTATGTACTTATAAGAATTTATTGTAAAGAAAAGCTAGTGCAAGATGCCCACAATTGTAGGTATTAAACTTCTGATATTGATCGAAGTTATAATATATAGTACAATTTTTTAAAATATTTAATTACTTCCATTGGAGGATTTAAATTTCCAAAACTATCAAAGTAAACAGCGTTGTTTCCAGATTTTTTATAGGCCACCCAATGAGTTCCAGCTCCTTCAGATTTATCTAAATTAATTATACCACATTCAGTCTTCCATGGAGTTCCAGGTAAATTGTCTCTCATAAACACCCCCCTAAAGTTGGGTATTTTCAAATGTTTTGCTTGTTTTTCGATGTTAATATTAGATAATGGTTGATTGGGTAACCTTAATGGAAGTTTTTTGGCATTTTCTTTAAATACAATCCATAACCAGTCTTATATCGTTTAAGATATAGTCCCTGTCCTTTACTCTTTCCAAGAGCAATAGCTTCCATTGTTTCATTATGTCTCTTTGCTTCTTCAAGTTTATTTTTTGCATCTCGAGCGCTAATTATCGTTTTGGTCAACCCTGCGACTCCGCCTGTCAGGCCGCCCAGGGCGCTTAACCCTGCAAAAATAGGAATAAGGGGGAGGATTCCACCAAGTTTCGGCACCCGGATAACTCTAGGACTCTTAATTTTTCTCTTTCCTCCAATATTTTTTACAGATAATCGAGCTGCTTTAATGGCACCTTTAATGCTATCCTTCAAGGAACCACCCTCCTTATATTTAGTCATATGTTTTTTTATGCTGTTAACAACACCCAAGTTAAACGATGTTTTTCCTTTAGTTGCTTTTGCTCTTCTCAGTCTCTTTCTTCTTATCTTTCTCTTTGCTCTTCTCAGTTTCTTTTTTTTATCTTTCTTAGTTTTCTTGCTTTTAACTTCTTATTACCCGCTCCAAGTGCTCGCTTAGCCTTCATTGCAGACGTTATAATCCAAGCTGCACTCCTTTCTCCTAAATTCGAATCTACAGCTGTAACTCGTTTCCAGGCTCGCTCCTGTAATACTTTATCAGCTTGATGTCGTTTTGTTAGGTCGGATGTTTTTGAATATTCGATATCGTGCTCCTTACAATAACTGTCCAATTTTATTTTTTGGATGGTCACCGCGAGTCAGTCGTTCTTTAAGACGGGTACCTGGCCCACAATAAGAATAACCCGGTAAATGAAGTTCGAACGGTATCTTATTGATTAAGGTATTTAATACACCTGCACCTCTTGAGGTGTTCATTAGTACTAAGGATATACTTAACTAAACACCCTTTATAAGATGAAAAAAGAAAAACAGGTTCTCAACCTAAATATTACCAATTTCGATATATGTGAAAATCCTGCAGCACATAAACGTCATAGCGACTTGTTACCAAATTCAATTAGAGCTGTATTAAGCTTTTCAGACTTTTTTTCACGTGCTCTATTCGTGATTGATTGTTCAAAACAAAATGAAAATATCAAATCTGGTATCGTCGATGTAAAAATAGAATTTCAAAGTTCTGAACAATTTCCAAAAGATACTCGAGCGTAACACTAAAAAATGATTTTTTATCACTCTTAATTAATTCTAAGGCATATACGTTAACGGAAATTTGGTTAGAATTTTCAAATTTAAAAATCTGGTTTAATGGCATTGGAGCTTGTAAATTTTCTGTAATTAACACAGATTTATAATGTTGGTAGGAATTTGTATGATTGGAGCGATTGTTTTTTTGGAAACAAAGCAGCCATAATCGACCAGTAAAAACAAGCATGATCATAGTTTTTAATATTAATGCACGCTCGCTTTATTAGTATTTCATGGGGTAGTTTAATATAGGATGAACCTCCTGAGCCCATTTCATATTTATTAATATTTACTTCCAAATAAATTATTTTTTGTAAAGCAAATCCCGATTTGCCCTCATCGAATTCGGTTAATTTATTAAAAATTTTATCACAAACGTTTTCAAAAAACCATGTATGTAAATCTGTGCTTAAATCAATTATTACATTTTTGGTACTAAAATATTTTAATTCAACACATTCTTGCTTAACAAACTCTCCACAAAAAGTTGTATTGACTTTAATTAAGGAAAATCTCTTTAAAACCCCCCCCCCCCCCCCCCCCCACCCCCCCCCCCCCCCCCTAAATTTATTTTTCTTTTAAATAATATAAAGGAATCTTGAAAAAATTTCTGCACATCCTTGTGCACCAAGTTAATTATAGCACCTGTTATTATTCGCCTTTGAAAACATGAATTCACATTTCTCCATGCAACTCTGTGTTTAATACTAGGGGGTAGATTTAACCCTGATCCGTGATGCTGCAAGTGAATATTGTGAATAAATATTTTTAATGTTTTTAATTGTAGTATGGTTGTTTGCAAGTTGCGTTGAATAGGAATAGAGATCTTACCTATACGAACTAAATTATTACAAGAATTAATATGGAAATTTATGCGCCTTAACCAAATAGTCTTATCTCTTTTTGAAAAATTAGGAAAAATATGTTTTTTAAGTAATCTAAATGATGCAATTAAATTTTTAGCCTTCTTAATAACATCCATCATAAATACAAATTATAACACACACTTACGTTCTCAAGCTGTTTCTAATATCTCAAATGTGATCATAGGATTGAGACCACAACCTAAATCCTTCAGTCCACGGAAAACCACTGAATACCTTCCACTAACGAATTGATCAAGGTGAGGTTTGAATGTGGTTGTAACCCTCTTAGGTAGAAATACAGATGTGTTCTCCAATTCCAATCGAACTGTTTCACCAAATTGGGTTGTTTGGATGCTTGCTTTGTGGATTGGGTGTGGTACATTCACAGGTAGATCTTTTAGGCTTCTAGTTGTGGTGAGACTGAGTCCTGTAAGGCAGGTAGCATTAAGACTCTTTAAATCCATCTGGAAATATAACAAATACTTATTGAAAATGAAAATGAAAATATAATAGATCTATTTGAAATATTAAATATTAATTTACGCTGACAAAGAAAGCAATACTCTATTTACACATGAAATAAGACAAGGAAAGCATTCGAATCGAACTTCCGGCAGTGCGTTGTTAATGTGTTTACGGTCATGCAGCAAAAGACGGTCAATGGCGCGCTGCAGGATGCTCAACTCGAATGCTTTCCTTGTCTTATTCACATGTAAATAGAGTATTGCTTTCTTCGTCAGCGTAAAATTGAAATAAAATAGGTAAAAATAAAAAGAAAAAGCATCGATAAAAATATTTTGCACAGGTAGTATTAAGACTTTTTAGATCCATCTGTAAATATAAAAAATACTTATTGAAATAATAAAACAGTTAAAAAACAAAAAAGAAAATGCAACGATAAAAAAATTTTGTACTTACGATTTTTGAATGTTAATTGGAGTAACGGAAATTGTGCGAGGCACTAATAAATTAGCACTAAACACTGCAACTTGTTGAAATGTTGTAAGCGTACTGAATGCATTGCCAGTTCAGCAAGCTATTTTATAAAAGTGCCAACGCCCTACATTTTAACATGCAGCTGCAATCTGTAACCGCAAACAAATATTCCACGACATGAATATTATAAACGTCGGTTTCCGTTTTCATAAATGCAAATTGAAAAAATACACAAATTCATAATATTTGAACTATTTATTTAATTGAAAAAGAGCACATTGTTTTTTGATAATTATTTTATAAATATATCTAGCAGTTAACAAAAATGCAAAAGTTATAATAGAAACTATAATACAGAGGTTTGCAAAATGAGCGTATATAGTCTTTTAAAAATTCGTCAACATAAGTGGTTACGTTTACACCACGAATATATATATTAGAGGCGTTTATGGTAATATTATTTCCATTATTCATTTCCCCTAAGTGCATCGATGTGGTTAGGTTAATTGCAGACTCTGTTGCAGTCATCGGCTCCAAACCATCAGCAACTGATTTATTCACTATTTCATTTGAATCTGTTATAATTGTAGTCCATTTTGCAGTTTCTATGATTGTGTTATTTATGAGTTCTAACCTAATTTTAAAGCGATAAATCTTATTCTTTGAACTTGGTAGCATAGCTTGAAATGAGGGAACCATTACTCCTCCAACACTAGGTGAAGTATAATATGCCTGTCTCCATATGCCTACTTCTTTATAGCTATCGGTTTCAACTTGATAGGATGCTCTACGTACATTTGGTGGTGCATATATGTAGATAACATTGTTAGCAATTGCAGCCATAAGCGAAAAAGTAAAGATAAAATACATCTTGACTAGTTTAAGGTATTCAAACTACTGCTTCATATTATATGTTGCACAACCTTTTTGACAATATCGACATTTTTCTTGCGAATTTGGGGGGCCATCGAAGTGTACAGTCATCCAAGGACGGTTATAATGTATAAAACATGGCAACTTTATTTGTAATGCAAAGTTTTGCGTATATTCATATGGCAATATAGACCAAATATATAAAAGATCCATGCACTCAACCTTTAGGTAATATTCAAGAGGTAGGCTTTTTAAGAGTTCGCTGGAAAGGTCTCTAATACTTTTACCTCCAATGAAATGCTCCACCAAATCTGTAGCACAATTCATGGTGACCTTTTTCACTGACAGCCGCACTATAAATGAGTTTATTACACTATTTACTTATGTCTTTTAACACATTGGCTTCATAAAAGTATAGGTATTCCTTAAAGGCACTAACAACATGCATATTTGCGGGAAAACATAGATCTAGAAATAGTTGTAATATTTTTAATATGTTCATCTCAGTACATTCGCTATTTTTAGTGGAACAGTGCGTTTTAATAATGTCAATTACGTTATAATAATAAGCACAAAAGTTCAGATCTTCTAATGCAGCTATGCGGTGATCAATAAGTTTTGAATTAATGTCAATGATTCTAAGTATATCTGTCTCCGAAAAGTAGAATACTGTGTTGTATTTCAGAAGTTCCAGAACCTTAACGTCATCATCATCTCGTATCATTTGTGTTAGCTTACCAAAGTCTCCACATGGATATGTTATCGGTGTTGCTGCTACAGCCGGATCGTTGAAAAAATCTTCAATTCTTGATTTTATTAGATTTATAAATGTGTTCCACTCATAAGCACTAAACGATATTTTATGTTGCTGATATGTTAAAATAACTGCAGGACTAAAGGACCGAGCTGGACTCAATCCGAATCCTATTACATATGATCCAATCGCATAAGTGGAATGCAAGAGATAAACATCTTCATTTTTGGCTGCAGCCTCGAACTTTTCTAAGATTTCATCTAATTCGCGGTTATAAGTCTCTATATCCGTATCCATATCCATGTCTCCTTCTTCACTAAATGTATGCGAATAATCACCACCTTCATCTGACGAACACATCTTCTAGCACACGTCGCAACTAGTACTAACAAACAACTAACATAACAACCTATTTAAAACCAGTCAGATCTTGTTTACACAACCGCAGAACCTATATAACATGCTAAAACCGGATGCGGATGTTGTTAGGTTATATCCTTTGTTTGATCAATCCAGCTATTGTGCGACTTATCGAAACCCAACCATTTAACATACAATTTATCACCTTTTTTACGTAGTACCTGTTCAATTAAATAAACATCTGTTTGTTTTGTTTTCTGCAATTCTTGTTCATAAAACCCTCCGCTAATAGGATGTCCATTCATATCCTCTAATAAATAGGTTCTTGGATATGTAATATTAATCTTAATTATTTTAAAGAGCTCTGTGCTCCAATTTGGTATATACCCCTTTTGAAACACATGCTTGTATTTACTTATACGTACGATGTCCCCAATTTTATATTTGGGGGTTTCAGCAACTTTTAAATGACTATAGACAGTATTTAACAATTTTCCCTCATTTTTTATATTAACATCTATAGGCTTCATACGCGTTGTTGAATGTTTTGTATTATTATACGTATCTGTAATAACCGGAAGCAGATCTAACCATTTATGGTTCCCATGTAGAGTAAAATACTTGAATAATTTCCCCTTAATGGTTCGAATTACTCGTTCAGCAATAGAAGCTTTTAACGGACTAAAAGTGCTATAGTGATTTATGTTGTATTTCTTCATTAAATTTTGAAATTGCGAACCGTAATATTCTTTCCCATGATCTGATAAAAGATTCTTAGGTATTCTTCCAGATTTTTTGAATATAACTTCCATAGCATTTGAGACATCTGCTGCAGATTTAGATTTTAACGGTGCAGTCCAAAGAAATTTAGAAAAACAGTCGATGACCACCAATATATATTTATTACCTTTATTTTCTCTACTGTATTGGTCCAACTGAGCTAAGTCGGTTGCAAATGTATCATCTAAGCCGCGCTGGATGAATCTCCTTCTTTTGAATTTAATTCGAGCTGGTTTGTGTAGCTCTCTAACAACCTGTTGCCTAGCTTCAGTAATTTTGGATTGTTTTTTAACTTTCATTATTGCTATAGGTGTTATTTATCAGGTTGTTTTTTAGATTGTGAACGTTTATTTCTTAAGACTGGTTATTTATTATTTTTTGCTACCTAAGGATAACTTTTCTTCAATTAACTTAAGCCTAGCCTCTATGATTCTAATTTCCCCCCAAATATTGGCTATTTTATTATCAGCATATTCTTCAAAATGTATGGCCTTTTCTTCAGCAGCATCAAAGCTACCAGATAAAGATTTCTCTTTCTTTAATAATATTAGCGATAGAGGCACTAAATTCACTTCTAATGTTACCTAATTTCGTTTCAAAATTTGCTAGAGTTTGAACTTGCTGGAATGTATTTATTGTTGGAATTTCTTTTTTTATTATATTATCTCTAATTGAATCTATGTATGTCTTTGTTGCAGCATCATGCTCATCCAGTGGATTCTTTAAATTACTTAGGCGATGATTTTCAATATCATATGCACCTTGAGGTGTTAGCGGTAGGCCTGATTGTATAATTTGCATTGGTTTACGTGTGATGTTCTTAGAACGTGCGGAACGACCGAACTTGTCCATGATTGCTATACTTATGACATAAAATTAGTTCTAGTCATGCTTATATAAATTCAATTACGTCAAGCTCTCTCAATTCTTCTAATATACTCATAATTTCATTGATATTATTTCCGTTTCCAGCATCTTGAGAGGCATTCAGTTTAGCTAGTCTATCCACTAACTCGTTTACGTCATCATAATACACATACTCTATAGGTTGTTTTGTGTACTTTAATAAACCAGAACCGGACTTGCCTGGAGCTGAATATATTCGTTTTTTATTTAACTTAGCAGCAGCAGATTTTGCAGAGAATAATGGTTGAATATACTGCTTATATTTTACTGAGTTACTTCCTTTAATTTGACTTGATGGTTTATTATCTCTTCTATGTACATTAGTTTGGTTTAAAATCTCTCGATATTCAGCTTCATCGGTTCTCGTTGGGTACATGGGTTCTTTCATAAATATTAATTCATATAGTCCCCCGAGTCCCCCTATATGTACGATTACCTATATTTATATCACCGTTTGTATTAAATGACAAGAGTTCTGACTCCATTTTCCACTTATCTACTGTTTTGTCATGACTCAGACCGTATGTGAGATCAATTTTTTTAGAATTGCGTAAATACTTATCTATATACTCTTGAGCAATAGGAGGATACTGATTTAGATATTCCAAATATCCAGCCGATCGTTCGCTAATAGATTTTTGAACCTCATTGTCGACTTCTTCACGGTGTTCTTCAAATACATTATCATCAGAGTCATTATCCGCTCCCAATTCTCCTATAAACTTTGTTGTTAAAAATTTCGGTTCCCTTAAGGAAACATCCTCCTCTTTTGTCTCCTCATCCTTCAGTTCCTTCTTTAAGGCATCTTCCTTTTCTGCTTTAACTTTAGTTAATTCAGTGTTTGCTACAATTTTAGTAAGCGGTTCCTTTATGGGGTTTAATATTTTATTGAGAGCGTCATCTTCTCCGCTTCGTTCCAACTTTAAGGATAAATATTTTTGTTTAATGGTTTTTTGCAGCATTAAGAATTTTCTGTTTAATTGTTTTGTCTCGTTTACTTAAAACTTTAGGCATGACTGCTACTGCTGCTTTGTTGAGCAGTGTATTATATACTGATAATAGCTTGAAGAGTTAGGGATTTATATAGGTATCAAATTTACTTCTATATCTCCCCTTATTTATTTCATCATCTTTAACAATAACTAAAAATCCGTATTTTTCTTTCCAGCATTCCGAACAAATTCTTTTAAACCTTTCTAACGTCATATCTGACGCTATACACATGCTTCAAATTTAAGTCATCCTGTTTAAATAATATAATCATGTTAGCATTATCTCGAATTAACTGTTTAGGTATTTTTGAATAGGTTTGGCAAAGGTAAAATGAATCAATTTTATTATGCCTGCCCATAGAAAAATAATTCCTTATTTTTTCCTGTTTTCTCGCAGGCTATATCATCGAATATAAATATCGAGTTTGGTTTGGTATTTTCAGGATGTATAACCGCATCGTTATCGCTGAATGCGTAATAATTCACGCCGGATACTAGACTTATGGTTTTTTCTAAAAATTTATATTTTTCTTGACTTTGCAATAAATATACACATTTTGAAATCTTAATCCGTTTTTATCGATTAACAAACTTAACATTACGTTGCTTTTCCCTGCATTACTAGGACCACAAATAACAGCTCTAATTGAATTTGGTAACAATTCGCTATGACGTTTATGTGCTGCAGGATTTTCACATATATCGAAATTGGTAATATTTAGGTTGAGAACTTGTTTTTCTTTTTTCATCTTATAAAGGGTGTTTAGTTAAGTATATCCTTAGTACTAATGAACACCTCAAGAGGTGCAGGTGTATTAAATACCTTAATCAATAAGCTACCGTTCGAACTTCATTTACCGGGTTATTCTTATTGTGGGCCAGGTACCCGTCTTAAAGAACGACTGACTCGCGGTGACCACCCAAAAAAATAAATTGGACAGTTATTGTAAGGAGCACGTTATCGAATATTCAAAAACATCCGACCTAACAAAACGACATCAAGCTGATAAAGTATTACAGGAGCGAGCCTGGAAACGAGTTACAGCTGTAGATTCGAATTTAGGAGAAAGGAGTGCAGCTTGGATTATAACGTCTGCAATGAAGGCTAAGCGAGCACTTGGAGCGGGTAATAAGTTAAAAGCAAGAAAACTAAGAAAGATAAGAAAAAAGAAACTGAGAAGAGCAAAAGAGAAAGATAAGAAGAAAGAGACTGAGAAGAGCAAAAGCAACTAAAGGAAAAACATCGTTTAACTTGGGTGTTGTTAACAGCATAAAAAAACATATGAATAAATATAAGGAGGGTGGTTCCTTGAAGGATAGCATTAAAGGTGCCATTAAAGCAGCTCGATTATCTGTAAAAAATATTGGAGGAAAGAGAAAAATTAAGACTCCTAGAGTTATCCGGGTGCCGAAACTTGGTGGAATCCTCCCCCTTATTCCTATTTTTGCAGGGTTAAGCGCCCTGGGCGGCCTGACAGGCGGAGTCGCAGGGTTGACCAAAACGATAATTAGCGCTCGAGATGCAAAAAATAAACTTGAAGAAGCAAAGAGACATAATGAAACAATGGAAGCTATTGCTCTTGGAAAGAGTAAAGGACAGGGACTATATCTTAAACGATATAAGACTGGTTATGGATTGTATTTAAAGAAAATGCCAAAAAACTTCCATTAAGGTTACCCAATCAACCATTATCTAATATTAACATCGAAAAACAAGCAAAACATTTGAAAATACCCAACTTTAGGGGGGTGTTTATGAGAGACAATTTACCTGGAATTCCATGGAAGACTGAATGTGGTATAATTAATTTAGATAAATCTGAAGGAGCTGGAACTCATTGGGTGGCCTATAAAAAATCTGGAAACAACGCTGTTTACTTTGATAGTTTTGGAAATTTCAATCCTCCAATGGAAGTAATTAAATATTTAAAAAATTTTACTATATATTATAACTTTGATCAATATCAGAAGTTTAATACCTACAATTGTGGGCATCTTGCACTAGCTTTTCTTTACAATAAATCCTTATAAGTACATAAAGTGTTTAATTTTTGTTAGTAATGTCTCAAACGTTTACATTGAAGGGTCGTTCTAGTTGTCTAAGTATTGACATTAGCCCGCCAATTGTACTGGATTCGAGGTATAATTATTCCTTAGCCCTCATTGCACTGAGCACCTGGAACTCTATTCCAAATATAGAACCTGGAAGTGATAAATTTTATTATACCAATTCGAAGGGTGTGGAGAAATTTATAAATATTCCAACCGGAGCTTATGAGATTAGCGATATTGAATCATTTCTTATTAAACAGTTGGATATCAACGAGGGTGGAACTGCTATAAAATTTCGCTTGAAACCAAACAACAATACTCTCAAGTCTGAACTAAGGTGTCTTTATGGTGTCGATTTCAAACCTAAAGATTCCATAGGGAAATTATTAGGTTTTTCTGAAAAGTACCTGCAACCAAATACAATATATGAATCAGATCTTCCTGTGAATATTATTAAGGTTACTTCTATACGACTTGAGTGCAATATCGTCTCTGGATCTTATTATACGAATCATCCCTCTCATACGGTATATGAGTTTAGACCGGATGTTGATCCTGGATATAGTATAATTATAGAACCGAGAAATTTAATTTATTTACCTGTAAATAAATCCAGTATTGATAATATAACTGTAGATTTACTTGATCAGAATTCAAACCCGATAAATTTTCGAGGTGAAGAAATAATTATACGATTGGAGCTAAAGAAACATGGGCTTAGTGATTAATAATCGCAATTTAGAAAATTATTTAATTAGCGTCAGCAACCATCCAATTTCAGTCTATAATCAGACGCTAAAGCAATCGCTCACGTCCAGGAGTCTATTCTAGTTACAATCTATAGCACAAAAGTATGGCTATCGTATCAGAAAAACTTCAAATATTTCGCCAGGTCAACGCAGATGAATCAATCAGTCGAGAAGAATGGCATAGTTACCATCCATTTACATCTTCATTTAACAATAACGACGAAATCGAAATAGTAATTAACCAGATGGATACTTTTATGGATATTAGCGAAGCTGTCCTTCATATAGAAGCGTCCTTTACTGAGGAAGTTACCGCAAATAAAACGGGAAAATGTAAGTTAACAAATAATCCTGGCGCATTCTTATTTGAAACGATTACATACGAACTGAATGGGATTGAAATTGAGAAGGTTCGTGATCCAGGACTTATCAGCTCCATAAAAGAAATGTTATGTCTTAATGAGCAGGAAAGCAAATCTCTTCATGCAGCTGGATGGAAATGGCCTACAGGTGTGCTGGCAACCTTTGTTGGTACTGCAACTGATGAAAATGGAAATTTCAACTTATTAATACCTCTACGGTTTCTTTTCGGTATATTTTCAGACTACAAGGGTGTTATAATGGGGAGGCAAAAAATTAAACTGGTTAGGGCGAGAGTTGATGAAAATTGCTATGCAAATACCACTACTATAAGTATTTCCTAGGCTACGCTACTATAAGTATTTCCTCAATTGTGTTAAAAGTTAAACATGTCTACCCTAGCGATGCTATTAAACTTAAGTTATATGAAGAAATAGCCAGTAATCGGTCCATTCTTATGCCGTTTAGAAGCTGGGAAATTCACGAATTGCCTACACTTAGATCGGCAACGAAAGATATTTGGATGGTGAAATCAGCTTCCGAAAGAGCTCGATATGTCATCGTATTTTTCCAAACGAACCGAAAAGATAACGCCGCATCGAATTGTACATATTTTGACAATATAAATATTACCGATGTAAGACTTTATTTAAATTCAGAAGTTTACCCATATGAATCACTTAATTTAAATTTTAATGATAAAAAATATAGCGAAGCTTACAGAATGTATACAGAGTTCCAAAATACATATTTACAAAAACCGTTTTGCGAACCATTATTAAGCTTTTCAGACTTTTTTTCACGTGCTCTATTCGTGATTGATTGTTCAAAACAAAATGAAAATATCAAATCTGGTATCGTCGATGTAAAAATAGAATTTCAAAGTTCTGAACAATTTCCAAAAGATACTCGAGCGTATTGTATAATTATCCATGATCGGGTAATAGAACACTCCCCTCTTACTGGAACTATAAGATTCATAGTTTAACAAATTAATTTTCAATACCATGAAGACTGTAGTGGTCGACGTACAGGGCTACGTAACACCGAATTTTGAAGTAAAGGAACTAGTAATTTATGATGGGAAGAAAATAAAATCATGGATTTTTAAACCGAAGACCTTATATAGAAATTTATCTGAAAATTTAAAGAAAACAGCTAAATATACCTTTTATTATATTCACGGCATTCCATACAATTCTGGCTGCATGGAATATAATGACCTTAATCGAATACTTAAAGACGAATTATCAGATGTTGGAGTTATCTACGTTAAAGGACATATAAAGAAAGAATTTCTGTTGGATTATTACTACCAGAATGGTTGCACGGCTCATCCTGATATAATAAATCTTGAATATTCAAGCATACGAGTACCAAAATTTGATAAGGATTATATAGGTCAATGCAATTACCATAAGCTTGCGATGTGTTCTTGTAGCGTTAACAATGCTATAACTTTATACAATTATATTACAAATAAATAGATTTTCAAAAATGTGTGTTTTTATTTTTCAATACATATTAAAAAAATTAATTTACGCTGACAAAGAATGCAATACCCTATTTACACATGAATAAGACAATGAAAGCTTCGAATCGAACTTCCGTCAGTGCGTTATTAACCATATATCTTAATGGAAATATGTGTTTGTCATCATGCAGCAAAAGACGGACAATGGCGCGCCGACGAAATCTCACCTCGAATACTTTCCTTGTCTTATTCACATGTAAATAGGGTATTGCTTTCTTTGTCAGCGTAAAATTAATTTTTTACATAATAAAAAATCATTTTTACGCTGCCAAAGAAAGCAATACCCTATTTACGTATGAATAAGACAAGGAAAGCATTCGAATCGAACTTCCGCCAATGCGTTGTTATCCATATATGTGTTTGCCGTCGACATGCAGCAAAAGACGGACAATGGCGCGCTGCAGGAAATTCGACTCGAATGCTTTCCTTGTCTTATTCACATGTAAATAGGGTATTGCTTTCTTTGTCAGCGTAAAAATTGATTTTTAATATGTAAAAATATTAATTTACGCTGACAAAGAACGCAACACCCTATTTACACATGAATAAGACAAGGAAAGTATTCGAGTCGAAGTTCCGCCTGTAGCTATAGGCGCCGCGCGGACAATGGCGCGCTGCAGGAAGCTCGACTCGAATGCTTTCCTTGTCTTATTCATGCGTAAATAGGGTATTGCTTTCTTTGTCAGCGTAAAATTGATTTTTAATATGTAAAAAATTAATTTTACGCTGACAAAGAAAGCAATACCCTATTTACATATGAATAAGACAAGGAAAGTATTCGAGGTGAGTTTCCTGCAGCGCGCCATTGGCAGTCTTTTCAATAAAAATACTAGATGCCGCTCCTTGTACTAAAATTGAATTTAATAAAATGAGATGAAACTAGCCTTACACATGAATAAGACAAGGAACGTATTCGAATCGAGTTTCCGTCTGTAGCTATAGGCGGCGTGCATGAGATCATCCGCACGTGGTTTTCAATTTACAGCATAAAAATATGTGATGGTTAAAGGCTGTGGTGAGTTGGACTATAGAGGAAAAATAATATTCATTTATTTATTTATTTATCTATTAATACAAATATAAGTTAATGTAACATCATCCAATAGGATTTACACACTTGTAGATGTTGGGGTGAGCTTAACGAGTGACACCTAACATATTTTCTTTTTATCTAAGTATTCTTCAATGGCAGTTTCAAATTCAAGATAACTTAACCTTCGCAATTCTTTTAATAAACCCAATGCAGATATGAGAAATGAATCGTCTTTAGTTTCTAGATAATTTTCACAATCTTGCACCACTTTTCCAAGCGTCTCTATAATTTCACTAAGCCATTCAGGATAATTTTCAGCATTTTCTTGCAATTCTTTCCTAACATGATCAGGATAATTTTCAATATTTTCCCTCTGTTTAGAGACTACATACATATATCCCTTTGGAACACATTTCACATCACTAGCACAAAGGTTACGTAGTCGTACTATTAGCGAATTCATGATAATATTGTTGTTGTTAATACACTGAGAAGCAATCTGTTACTAAAGCTATGTATGTATGGAGAACCAAAATCCAATCCCAAATTCCATTTCAAGGTCAAGTGGCGTCACTGTGATGACCACACCAACGTATGTGCTACTCTTAGGTCTGTCATCCGAAGATACACCCCTCACCCTCACATTGGTCAATCAAACTCCTAGTTGAAATTACCTACATCTCTGGTCAAAATATTAATATTTAATACTAGCAGCGACATCTAGTATCTTTATTGTACAACTATAGTAGTATTGATAGGCGGGTACTAAGGACAATAAAGATGTTTAGCATATTTTAATTGCAAAATATTTTAAGCCATGTAAAAAGGATATGGTTAAAATTAACGTTAACGTTAACGGTGAAAATACGGAAGAGGTTTAATAAAGTGGCCGGCGGCGCTTCTATGGGCGTAGGTAATTTCATCTAGAATGTTAAAATTTCAAACAGATGTGCGTTGAACAATAGATAGATGAATTGAACTGCTGTCTGTCTGTATGCCTCTCATTTGTCAGCTGACGGCTGACAGCTATCAACTGACAGCTGACTGTTAACAACCATTCAACTGTCAACTGTCCATCCGTCTGTCCGTCCGTCCGTCTGTCTGCGGTTAAAGCCAGGTAGATAGGGTAGGCGGGTTTCGGCGACTAATAAGGCCCTTTTGGCACCGCCGATTACGGCGCAAGTCATAGTGTCAGGTCAGAACTGGCAACGCCGCGAAGCGGCGTTGCCAGACCTGACCTGCCACGATGACGAGCGCCCTAAACGACGGTGCCAAAAGGGCCTTATCTGTTGCCGAAACCCGCCTACCCTATCTACTTTCATAAAAGATGTCAACTTCTTGGTCTGAGTGGTCTGTGTTTGAAGCATCAGCAGTTATCACTTGGATATTTTATCTGTGTTTAATTTTTAGTATCAGATAACTCGCCCTTTATGAAATATAGTTAGCAGCTACAATATTGTCTTGTACTTCTTATTAGCCACAAATTCAAAATAATAATAAACAATAAGATTAGAAGGAATTATGGAATAAATTCGATATGTTCGAATGGTTTTTTGTTTGTAATAATTTATAAAATAAAACTTTAATGGTATTAATAACTTCAGCTTATTAAAAAATATCTACTAATTTCTTAAATAAATAAGTTTATTTTTATATCCGCTGAAAAACGTTACTTGAAAAATATGAGAAAATTTACTTCAAATAGTATGAAGTTCCTTGTTACATCAGTTACTGTTATTCATCATTTTAATGTTACTTGAACTCTGTTTTAATCCTTATATGTGATCATTGTAATGAATTTTATTTTCAAGTTAGTTCGGATGAATACAATAAAATATTTTTTATTATCTATTTCGGATATCCGACTAATGTCCTATCTTTCTATCCATTAGGGCCATACGATAGTTAGCGCAGGAATAGTACTTCTATCAGCAAGTAAATAAATTTAAAAGCCTAGTAAAGCAGCTCGGTTAGTGAAATGTAGAGAACACAATAGCAACAGACGAATAAAATAGACTGCCACACATAAACAGTATTTACTCTCCTGTTTCTTGCCACCGACAAAATTCGAATTAAGACTTAAATTTAACGCTACTGTCAAGGCTTACGTGATAAATTACAGTCGTAAAGAAATTTCCCAAAGGGGTAATTGTTTAACATTCGATAATAGCGTATAAACTATGTATGCTTGCACGGAACTAGGTGATCTAGGTTTCTAAAATGAATAGTCAACTTGTAAATTTGTAATTTTATATGGGTATATTCTTAATATTTCCTTTACATTTGATGACAGAACGTACAAGTTCAAGACCGTTTAAAATCTGGTAGTTGCTATGAAGGGAAACAACCAAATCTTAAATTAAATAATTTTTTACTCAACTACTATCTACATTAATATATTTAGCCTAGCGTTCCTCGAGCTGTCCAACTCCATCAAAAAATAAATTATTTTGTTTTTGCTGGAAAAAATGACGCTTAGGTACAGTCTATCAAATAAGAACGTGACCTCTCGTATTCTTAAAAAAATGTGTTTTGAAAACATTTTTTGCCATCAATATATTCTTCGGCTGATACTTTTACCAAAATGCGTACTAACAATGGCGCAATTATTCTAGTAAGTTGTTCAGTCATGTCCTGCATTAATAATTGCCTGCCACCTTCGAGGTATGCTGTCGACGAAATTTTCTGCATACTTTGCAAATTTTTTCGAATCTCGTAAGAGAATTGAGTCAACGTCCTCAGAGTTCCTCTGAGCTTTCTCTTTACAACGGACCAAATGTTTTCAATAGGGTTAGTGTCCGGCGATTGTAAGTGCCACTCTAGTATCTTATTGTGGGCCCAAGAGTGCCGCTTAGCGACTTTATTTTTGCCCAGCAAAGGTTTCTTCAACGTGCTTCGAAATTTGACATCACGAGCACGAAGATGTTATCGAGTGGTCTCATAGGGTATATTCAAACCAAATTTTCTTAATTTTGCCGCTCCTTGACGCAGCGTCAATTTCAGGTCCCGTGAAAATAAAGACACGATTTGTTTTTCGACTTTCGGAGAGACTTTGCTTACCGAGCCATATTTTGGCAAGTCGTCGACATTTTTCGACTGGTTTAAATGATACCGACTTTTTAATATATTTAGCTATCGCGAAATGTGTCACTTTAGGCCCCTTTGATGGGAAGAAAGAAAAGACTGCCTCGAACCCACGCGCAAACAAGTGACTCATTTGGATCGGAATCGGCTGATACTTTTACCAAAATGCATCGTAGGCAAAGGCTTCCTCTAACGATTTTGTGTTGAATCACTAGAATCGCATTTTCCAAAAATGAATTATCGCGGATACGTTCTTACTTGACAGATTGTAGCTTTTAACTCATTATCTGAGGAAAATTTTCCGCCTCTGAAATTTTTCTTCAGATGTTTGAACAGAAAGAAGTCGCAATGCTGTAGAGTGAATGTTGAAATGCGGTAAATCCAGTGCTTTTGGTAATAATTTCAACTTCAACTGGGCGAGTCTTATAGATCCTAAGGTTGTGCAACAATAAGTTTCGTTCTGTGTAAATTCGGAGATTTTTCTCTAATGGCCTGCTTCAGGTTTTAGATCGTCCCTCCCAATTGCCGAACCCTTTTTCCATATACTCAATAAGCAAAATTCTTTCTCGATCCCAAAAATCATCGCATCAACTTTCCAGAAGACGACTAAGTTTCCACCTTCTTTTTTAGGTAGAGAGCCTTTATAACTGTTACCTGGCGGGAGGATATCAATAGGACAATCAAGTCTTGTTGCCTATGACAATTCGCGAAAAATAACATCTATCATTTTCTAAAGTGATCAAATGTTTTGAGAAATTTCATTGCTCGCCATGTTTTCCTCTGGTATAAGGAATTTGAAAATTCTTCGTGCACTAACTTTTAAAACTAGGACCTTCATTCGTCGACCCGAAGTTAGGCGTTAATGCCGTATACCTTTCATGAGTACTTTTTGATCCATTCACACATTTCTCGGAAGAATAAACCGTAAAAACTGCAAAACGCAATCAGCTCACAGAAAATTTGGTCAATGTACTTAGAAGAGTGACAGTAACACGTAGGCTGAAAAGCTTTTGGTCTAGCTACTTAAAACACACTTTTTTGCAAAATTTGACTTTATTCATCAATATAGTCTCCTTCAAGGGCGTTACAATCAGTCCAATGCTTTTCTAATATTTCTATACCTCTCTTATAGAAGGATATGTCTTTGCCTTCAAAATAGGCCTCAGTTTCGGCGATAATTTCTTCCCACGAGCATTTTTTTTGAGGTCTGCGAATAGATAATAGTCGCTGAGGGCCAAATCTGGAGACTACGGTAGATGAGGAAGTAATGCGAACTTCAATTCATGCAATTTTACCATCGTAAACATTGACTTGTGACACGGTGCATTGTCTTGATGAAAGAGTACTTTTTCTTATTCATTTGGGGCTAATTCTTTGCGACTTCTGCCTTCAAGCGCACCAATAACTTTATATTATATTCATTACTGATGGTTGTTCCCTTCTCAGCATAGTCGATGATAATTATTCCATGCGCATCCCAAAATACAGAGGCCAAATCCTTCCCAGCCGACTGTTGTGTCTTTGGTCGCTTCAGGCGGCTTTCACCGGCTACTGTCCACTCAGCTGACTGTCGATTTGATTCTGGTGTGTAGTGGTGGATCCATGTTTCATCCATTGTCACATATCGCATGAAAAAATCCTTTTCATTGTGCTTAAACAAGTCCAAACAGCGCTCAGAATCATCAACACGTTGTTGTTTTTGGTCCACGCGGTACCCATTTCGAACAGAGCTTTCTCATACCCAAATCTTCAAGCAAAATATGACCAACACGTTTTTTTAATATCTTTAGGGTGTTGGCTATCTCATGCAATTTCACTTGACGGTAATCCAGAACAATTTTGTGGATTTTTTTAATGTTTTCCTGTGTAACCACCTCATTTAGGCATCCAGAGCGTTCAGCATCATTTGTATCTGTATGACTGCGTTTAAATTCGGCATACTAGTAAATGATGAGTGATTTTCTAGGAATAGAGTCCCCGTAACATTTATAAAGCCATTGCTTTGCTTGAACGGTATTTTTTCCCAACAAAAAACAGTGTTTAATCAACACACGAAATTCGATTTTGCCATTGTTTTGAAAATATCAAAAGCAGCTCACTAAAACCACTGTAACTTGTAAATTAATCTTCGAAATGTTATGACATTTTTAAACGTATCGTTTGAAGGTTGGTACTTCCTAAAAATGATAAGGATTTTTTGAAAAGGGGACATCTATGTGTCAGACCAAAAACTTTTCAGCCTTCGTGTTAATTTGAAAACCAAGCAATTTTTTGTTTAACATCGTTACATAGCTAGGTACTACCCAGTATATATTACTACTACACCACCTTTTGCACTCACTAATTAGGAGGGTGTTTTCTTAAGTTACCTACCTAGCTATTAAGTTGAGAATGTGGAATCTTTGGCACAATGACCCTACTCAGTATATATCACAACTACACCAAACACTTTATTTTTGCACTTGACTGGCCAGTCAATCATCGCTCCCAATGCGAAACGCGCGTCGAGTGCAAAAATAAAGTGTTTGGTGTAGTGGTGATATATACTGAGTAGGGTCATTGTGCCAAAAATTCCACATTCTCAACTTAATAGCTAGGTAGATAACTTAAGAAAACACTCTCTTAATTAGTGAGTGCAAAGGGTGGTTCCAATATGGCCTTCGTTTTAAGTTATTTTGAAAAAAAGTTTGTACCAAGGCTTAGGTTGCTACATCCAAATGCGTTCCAAGATTCACAGTGTTACCCAAGGAAGGGCGACTAGAAACGATGAGTTACGAGTTGGTTGAATGTAAATGTTGTCAGATTTATAAAATTTAAAATATTCAATGATTTACCGGCTTTCGCTATATTAGAAAAATTTTAGTCTGATGAATGAAAATTATCGTGCATAGTTTTATTTAATAGAGGAGAAAATAAATAAAATTATATTTATATGAAACAGATGAATATTTTCTAAATTTGTACTTTAATAAGTTATGCATAATCTCATATAACCTGCTATTAAGATTAACAAATACAAGTGGCAACGCCGACATGCATTACCAGCAAGTTTTATTATTAGACCACGTGAGATCATTATGGTTTTTAGCTAGGCTGCACAGACGCGGGATACGGTAATTTTTTTTTTGCGTGGAATTTTGTCCAGTGTTTTTTACATGTTGTTACCGCACTTACTGTAGTTTCTAATGGGTCATTAGTTTGGCGGGAGATGATGTTATGAATGACATACTCTGTCTATTTTTTTTTGGCCTGGGACTTTTACTAAAGAATTATCTATTTAGTCTTGGTACCACTGCTAGGAATTCAAAGAGTGTAATTTATCGAAGTATTATCATTATAGTGAATTATGTTTTGAACATTTTACTGCCCTTCGACTCTTAGAAGGGCGCCGGTCCTGACACTGATTTTTAGTCTGTCTCGAAGACTGAGCAGATCCTCGCATAAGTGAAAAAGTGCCTACATCTAATAGCAGACAAAAAAAAATGTCTGGAATTATCGACTTATAAGTCAATTTTCCTGACTTGAGCCAGGCATTCTACGATGGTTGTTACAATATTTTACTTGATGTGAGAGGTTATATTTAATATTAATTGTCAATCCATAGTTGTTGCTAGTGATTTCCAGGCATTCCATAATTGATTCTAGGTCTTGTATTGAAGTTGCAAGTATAACAGTATCATCCCCATATCTAAGGTTACTTAGCTTTCCAGAACGAAATTCATTATATGTTCATTATATATATTAAAAAGTAAGGGTGACAGAATACAGCCCGGTCTGATGCGGCTTCTATGATAAAGAGATCGGAAAAAGAATTATTCAGTTTAATTCTGCCCTTTGTGTTCTCATACAAGGATTGGATAAGGTGTACAAAATGTATAGGTATTCCCATGCTGATTAAAATCGACAGAGTTTGTTCGATTGTATGCAGTCAAAAGCCTTAGGGTAGTCTATAAAACAAATATAGGTTGTTATTTGGAATTCTCTGACTTTTTCTATTATCTGGCGTATATTGAGAATTTGTTCTCTAGTTCCTCTTCCTGGAATGTTCGGTAGATATTTGCGCCAGCAGAAAAGCATTGAGTCTTTTATTTAGGATCCAGAGAAAGACCTTAGCAGCATGTGACACTTGAGCGATTGTTCTATAATTGGTGCAATCCAAGAGGTGATCTTTTCTTATGCAAGGGTATAAATCTAACTTCGCACCAGTCTTTCGGCCATCTTTCAGTCTTCCATACCTCATTACGCAGTTGACGTAGCATAGTCACGGCGGTTTCTCTCATCATCTTTATTATTTTCGCAGTGATCTCGTCAATACCTGCTGCTTTTCTATTCTTTAAACTTTGAATAGCTTTCCTGACTTCAGACTTAAGAATATATGGCTCTTGTTCTTCTGCGGCTTCCTTATCGACACTGCAGTCACCCACTAAATAAGCCACAAAAAATTCTTTACAGTAATTCTTCCAAACGTCAATGATTCCAGGCATGTTAGTGACTGTTCGACCTTCCTTATCTCTGATTATTTTTTAGTTTTGAATTCTTTCGATAGGTGTTTTACCTTTTCATAAAGTTCTTGGGGTCGATTGCTCGTATCATGTTGTTCTAGCTCCTCACATTTATTATTCAAATTGCCGTTTTTGTCCTTTTTACAAGCCGCCTTGATTTCTTTATTGATTGATGTGATTCTGTCTTGACGATACGATGTGTTGTTTATTAAAATCATATTTCTTCTTGTTTATATAAGCTTTAGGATATCGTCGGTCATCCAATGGTTTTGAAGGTTTTTTTGTATTTTTGCCGAGCATTGTGTGCAGCATTTGTTATCCACTTCTTAATATCTGTCCATGTTTTGCCTATATCTTCTGTGACTTTCGGAATGTTAGAGTTGATTATTGTTTGGAAAAATCTGACACACAATTCTCTTGTTTGTTCTTTTAGGGGTGGCTAGTTTTATTCTCTTATGAGCCTTTAATAACTTGTGATTTGAACCACATACCGTGCCTGGGCGGGATCTTACATTCAATATACTACAACTAATTTTCTACTTACACATAAATCTTGTTCTTAACACTATTTTAAAGTGTTAAGCTACTTCACCTATAGACATAGGGCTTGTAAGAAAGTAATAAATTACCTTTTACCGATGTAATTTGCAATCCAAGATAAGTTGGATATATAGTTAAAGAACATTCAAAATAAATTTGCAAAATTTCTCTCTTTTAGAACCAACTTCTGTATTCCTGATGAGCTTATTATGGAAAGATATCATTCTAGCTTAATATGAATGATTTCTGAGTTACTTTTTTATATAAACTAAACAAAATTCTAGCACACATTTTCATTAAGGTCACCCATATTGAAGCAAAAAAATCGATTTTTGGCATAAACATTGTTTTTTCTTCAAAAGTCTCGGGATTTTTTACCCCTTGTAGTATTTTATGTTTACCTCACCCTAAAGTATAACTTAATCCCGTCATTACACTTCAGAGTGAGATAACAATTACGAGAAAAAGCTCTGCAAAGGAAGTGGAAAAATAATAAAAAAACATAATTTTCAGATTTGTTGACTCTAAGGAGCCTGAAGCTCATCTTATTCCCTACCCTATCTTTTCAACCCCTTAAAAATAATTATGTTTAAAACTTGTTCATTGTCTCAACCAAAAAAACCGACTAAATGAAAGTTGGACCTTTGAAATCAAAATTTTTGTTACGAAGATATAAAATGACCAGTTGCTTCACAAAACACACCCCAAATGAGGTTTCAACAGAGCTTTTTTTCCGATCTTCGTTGAAAACTGACTACCTTGAAAAAAGTGTTTTTTTATATACCAGATAAATTATCAATCATAATTATCGTGCAATCTGCACTTTATGAATATTCCAGAATTTTTTCAAAATTTTTTAATCAGCGATTCAAGACTAACGTAAATCGCTACTTCTGTTTGCGCGCTCTTACAGCAGTATTTCCCTGTAGGACATATGTAGTGCCCATAAAAACTAAACATTTTAAAAAGGTGTAACTTTGCGCTGATTATTATTATTCAAGAATGCAATGTTTTAGGATTAGAAAATGCTGAATTATTATTAGTAGTTTCAATAAGTGACAAACATTAAAATTATAAATATTTTCAAGTACCTATGACTGGATACATTAATGTGTTTAGTGGCAGTAGGCGGGATGGTGTTATTCTTGTTTTACCAAGCATTAAAACTCATTTTTTTGTATTCCATGTCAAAGGACCCAGCACACAACATATGGAAAAGTGGTCCCGGTCAAATTGACTGAAAATGTGGTATGTTTGTAACTCAAGTGATCCTGATGTAAAGTCTCTGTGGGCGAAAATCAATAGGATCCGAGATATATTGGGCTGTGAAGGTCCCATCTAAAAAGAGCGTACTGCCGGGTCTTCTGGAACTATCAAGCATGTTTCACACACAAACGCACGCAAGCATGCGTACACACCTACATATATATATATATATATATATATATATTTATATATATATATATATATATATATATATATATATATGCACGTAACATTGCTTCTCAGGGTCTCGGGGGCAATACCTCTATATACGTATACAGGGTGCCCCATATGTATGGAATAATGATTTCACGGTATTTATTAATAAGTGTATCAAAAAAAAATGTTTAAATAAAAGTTATAGGTTGTTATACGGAGCACATGCTGACGTTAACAATAAAATAATTTGAACTGTCACTTCGAAGAAATTACGCCATCTTGATTTTTTTTAAATGGAAAGCCCTGTATATTATTTTATTTTTGAGTCCTACTAAAAATTCTAAATATTATTTGCCATCATACCATATGTCTAAATTGAACTGTTTTGGAATTATTGTCACTTGAAATTTATATTAAAAAAAGACAAAAAAACTTTAATAAATACCCTAGGTTTATTTTTAAGGTAACAATTGCTCAAAATGTCTACGCAATGACCCAATATGTCATAGACAGCCTAAACAGAGTTTTGCAGAAAATCCGGGGTGATCTGTGCTACTTCATATTGAATTCTTTTTTGTAAATCTTATACAGTTTCAGGTCGACTTCGGTAAACTTTGGTTTTCAAATGACCCTATAAGAAAAATCGAGTGGCGTAAGGTCGGGACTCCTTGCAGGCTATTCTACAGCACTTCTTCTGCCTATCCATCCATTAGCAAAAATCGCATCCAAATATCTACGAACATTGATTTCATAGTGGCGCTTCGTCCTGTTGATACCACAGGTTCTTGTTAGGGGTATCCAAATTCTTTTCATCGGGAAAAAGACCTGCACGAGTTGGATTGACTTGCTTTTAGAGCAACTGTAAATACCGCTCTCCTGTCAGATTTCCATCGATAAAAATAGACCAATTATATGATGTCCACAAATCCCTGCCCACACGTTTATCTTTTGTGGTGGGATTCAATATGAAGTACTACAGATCACCCGGATTCTCTGCAAAGCTCTGTTCAGGCTGTTTATGACAGACTGGATCATTGCCTCGCTGTTAACGTAGACATTTTGAGCAATTGTTATCTTAAAAATAAACCCAGAGTGTTTATAAATAGTTTTTTTTGGCTTTTTTTTATTTTAAATATTAAATGACAATAATTCAAAAACAGTTAAATTTAGACATATGATATGTTAGACAAATAATATTTAGAATTTTCAGTAGTACTCAAAAAAATGAAATAATTAAATTAAAAAAAAAAATCAAGATGGTATAATTTCTTCGAACTGATATTTTGTTGTCAACGTCAGCATATGCATATAACATCCTTAACTTTTATTTACACATTTTTTAGTGTTCCGTACGGAACACTTATAAGATCACTTCGGTGTCTGTCTGTCTGTCTGTCTGTCTGTCTGTCTGTCTGCCACACCCGATTTTCTCTGAAACTATTTGACATAGAAAGGTGAAATTTGGTAATAATATAGGAATTGATGGCCTCATCAGAGCCATGTAGTTTTGAGAATTAAATTTTAACTTAAGGGGTTAGTTTTGGAGGGTGAAGTCGGAAGTGAAAAAAAAATTTTTTTACTAGGTCATCGAGTGTGGTGTCAAATGAAAGCTTGTGAAAACACGAGTAAAAAATATATATATAATATTATACTTGCGCGCACTTTTCTTTGTATTATTTTTAAAAATTCGCGAAAAAACCGCTGTCCGGGCCTTATCTCGAAAAGTACTTATCGAAAAATTTCGAAAAAATTCTGGAATATTCTCCACGGAGTGTAGATTGAACGAAAATTATCACGAATGCATTACCTTTAATAATTTATATGGTATATAAAAAAAAAACAAAAATTTCAAGGTCATCAGATTTCAGTAAAGATTGGAAACAAACTTTGTTGAAAACTCATTTGGGGTGTGTTTTGTGTAGTCACTGATCATTTCATACCAACGTAACATAAATTTTGACTTAAGGGATTCGTTTTGAGCGGTGAAATCGGAAGTGAAAAAAAAATTTTTTTACTAGGTCATCGAGTGTGGTGTCAAACGAAAGCTTGTGAAAACACGAGTAGAAAATATATATATAATGTAATACTTGCGCACACTTTTCTTCGTATTACTTTTAAAAAAATCGCTGTCCCCTACCTTATCTCGAAAAGTACTGATCAAAAAATTTTGAAAAAATTCTGGAATATTCTCCACGGGGTATATATTGAACGAAAATTATCACGAGTACATTACCTTTAATAATTTATTTGGTATATAAAAAAAAAATTAAGGTCACCAGTTTTCAGTAAAGATTGGAAACAAACTTTGTTGAAAACTCATTTGGGGTGTGTTTTGTGAAGTCACTGATGATTTTATACCACCCTAACAAAAATTTTTATTTTAAAAACAATCAACGTACGGAACACTAATTGTGCAAGTTCAACTTGCACTTGACGGTTTTTTGATACACTGATTAATGTTTATTTTATATAAAATTATATAATATTATAATGATTAATTAAATGCTGTGGAATCATTATTCCATACATATGGGGCACCCTGTATGCACATAGGCAGAACTGCTATCTTTCACGAAATAATCCTTTTTTCGAAATGTTATTACTAAACAACCTGCAAGTTTTGAGATTTTTCTATCACTGAAGTAATATAAATTATCTGAGGAACATTTACCCGTATACTATTTTGCAAAACCTCCATCTTTAGCCAGAAATATAACTGTTGCTCGACTCTCGCGACGTGGACGTGATGGTGGGTACTTGAGAACAAGCACTTTGGGGGTCTTATCGTAGAGGTTTGCCCCCGGAACCCTTAGAAGTGATGTTAAATACATGGATATATATATATATATATATATATATATATATATATATATATATATATATATATATATATATATATCCATATATATATATATATATATATATATATATATTATATATATATATATATATATACGTATACGTAGCATGTGTACGTGCGTACGAGTGTGTGTATGTGAAACATGCCTGACGGGTCCAGAAGATCCTGCAGTACGCTCTTTTCAGATGGGGCATGCAGAGCCCAATATCTCGGATTCTATTGATTTTCGCGAAGTCATGCCCACAGAGACTTGTCATCAGGATCACTTGAGTTACAACTACATGTTCAGCCAATTTGACCGAGACCACTTTTCCATGTGTTGTGTGCGTGGTCCTTTCCTTAACGCTGGAGAAATCCTTTAAAATTTATATTTTCGATTGTAATAGGATGTATTTTGAAGTAAAAATTAGATACCAAGAAGAAATATTGTAAGAACAAAATAACTCTGACATTTGCCTTAGTACAAACCATACGAGGTCATACCGTATATAACAGCTACAGGATTAACACATTTAATAATATTTACTGTTAGAATTCTATTATCAAAGTAGCCGTTTAACACCCACAGCAGCAACTGCATAGGGTGAGTCAACGATCGAGTAAAGTTTATTATCTCATTTGTTTCGGGGAATGACGAAGAATTGTTAAATACAATAGTTTTAGGAAATGTTAAGCTGCATAATCTAAAATTATTTTTGAGTATACAGGGTACTTCAAAAAAGTGTGGCTGATATAACATATGTTTTTTAAATGGAACTTCCTATTTTCTAAATTATTTTTAAAATCTGCGTAAAATCTTATAACTTTTTTATTAATAATGTTATACACTTAAACCTAGTACTTTTTCTAATATTTCAGTTTTTTTTTTAAAAAATACTAGTTTTCAGTTTTGTAAAAAATTGCCAGTAGCGCCATTGTTTCTAAAGGTAGAATACTCATAATTGGTACGAGCGTTCTGTAGAGATGAAAAAAAGATATATGTAAAGAAATTTGAGTTAGATGCTACAGGGGCTCAAAATAAATTTATGAATTTCGAATATTATAAATTGAAAAATCTCGAATTTTTTAAATGGCACACCCTGTATATTATTATTTTTTCTGATAGATTTTACAAATTCCTCCAACTTTTATTAAGTATGTCATATACCTATTTCTAATAGTTTTCGATTTATTTTCAATTTTTCAATTTTTTACCCTTGTTTTTAATACACTTGCGCTATAACATCATAGTTGCCAAGACAAAACAAAAATGTAGGCATTGTCAAATTTTGACATGTCTGTTAAGTAAGTAAAAATAGTTTAATTTGTTGTAGTAAATGACGTATAAAAAGTAATAGTTATCGATTTTCCTAAAAATGAATTAATTGATATGGTTTATATACTGGGCGAGGCGGGAAAAATTGTCTTTTGGCAGTAAGGCTTTACGGAGCGAAGTACCCTAATAGACATATACCATCTAGAAAATTTTTTCAGTGATTAATGGAACGGTTTGATGGTAGTGCTAGCACTGAGTATAGGAAACCGATACTTGTAAACCAGAATGCAACCAATGAGGAAAAAGAAATTGAGATTTTACTTCATGTTGAAGATAATCTCCAGGTCAGCAGCCGTTAAATAGCTGACCTATCTGACACATCCCAGTCTACGGCTAATCGTACCACGAGAAAATACAACTATCATCCCTTTCATATGGAACTACACCAAGAACTTCTAGACCGTGATTTTGAACGATGAGTAAATTTTGTGCCGATCCAAGTTTTTTTATCCAAAATAATGTTTTCTGATGAAGCTACTTTTCGCAGTAATGGAGCAGTTAACAGCCATAATATGCATTATTATTCAACAGTCCGGAAAGTTCAAGACCAAAACCATTGGTCACTTAATGTATGGGGTGGAATATTAAATTTTCGAATTATTGGTCCATATCTTTTCCGTGAACCGCTTAACGGGCCTAGATATCTAAATTTTTCGTAAAACAAATTACCCCAGCTTCTTGAAGAAGTTGATAATTTTGAAAAGGAACAAATGTGGATTCAATAAGACGGAGCTCCTGCTTATTACCACCGGGAGGTTCGGGAATTTTTAAAGGATCGTTACCCACAAAAATGGATCGGTAGGGATGGATTCATTCAATGGCCCCCTCGATCATGTAACTTAACACCTTTAGACTTCTTTTTGTAGGGCTACATTAAAGATCGTGTTTATGTGAATCCCTCACAATACCAGTAGATATGGAAAATAGGATACGGGATGCGTGCAGGGCAATAATGCCCTTTATGCTAAGGAAAGTGAAGGAAAATATAATAAAACGACTAAACATGTGCATTTAAGTAGATGGACATATTTTTAAACATTTATTACAACATAATAATTAATCATCAGATAAGTTAAACTATATTAATATTATTATTAGCTATTTGTTTATGTTTTCACAATAGCGTAAGTATATTAAATACAAGGGTAAAATTTGAAAAATTCAGAATAAATCGAAAACTATTAAAAATAGGTATATGACATATTTAATAAAAGTATATAAATATATAAATTTATTTTGAACACCCTGTAGCATCTAACTCAAATTTCTTTACATATATCTTTTTTTCATCTCTATAGAATGCTTGTACCAATTATGAGTATTCTACCTTCAGAAAACAAGGGTGCTACAGGCAATTTTTTACAAAACTGAAAAACTAGTGTTTTTTTATTAAATATTGAAATATTAGAAAAAAACTACTGGGTTTAGGTATATAATATTATTAACAAAAAAATTATAAAATTTTAAGCAAAATTTAAAAATAAATTAGAAAATGTTGGATGTTCCATTTAAAAAAACATATGTTATATCGGCCACACTTTTTTGAAGTACCCTGTATACTCAAAAATAATTTTAAACTGTGCACCTTAACGTTCTTTAAAACTATTGTATTTAACATTTTTTCGTCATTCCCGAAACAAATGAGATAATGAACTTTACTATATCGTTGACTTACCATGTACTGTACCCACATAACGATTCTTCGCAAAACAAATGGCATCGAACTCCCGGGCTATCAGGAATTCCTACCCAATTTGACAGCAAATTCCTCCTCCCAAAATATTTATTCACTATATGAAGCTGTAACTGTGTTTCCGTTAATTCACGATTTACTGCCCTTCTTATAGAAAATAATTTTTTCATAAAAAAACGACAATGTGCAAGTTGGACTTGGGCAATTAGTGTTCCGTACGTTGATTGCTTTTGAAATAAAAATTTTTGTTACAGATGTATAAAATAATCAATGACTTCATAAAATAGACCGCAAATGAGTTTTCAACAAAATTTTTTCCGATCTTTACTGAAAACTGATGACCCCAAAATTTTTGTTTTTTTTTATATACCAGATAAATTATTAAAGGTCATGTGATAGTTTTCGTTCAATCTACACCCTGTGGAGAATATTCTAGAATTTTTCAAAATTTTTTGATCAGTACTTTTCGAGATAAAGGGGAGGGACGTAAATTTTTTAAAAATAATACAAAGAGATGGGTGCGCAAATATTACATTACATATATTTTTGAACTCATGTTTTTACAAGCTTTCATTTGACACTCCACTCGATGCCTGGTAAATTTTTTTTTTCACTTCTGATTTTACCTTCCAAAACTAACGTCTTAAGACAAAAATTTAACTTTCAAAACTACACGGCTCTGATGAGGCCATCAATTCCTATATTACTATATTACTGCCAAATTTGAACTATCTATATCAAATAGTTTTGGAGAAAATCGGGTATGACAAACAGACAGACAGACGGAAAGAAAGACACCGAAGTGATTTTAAGGGTTTCATACGGAACACTAAAAAAATCATCTTCCGAGATTTTTTCAGTACGATTACCAAAAATATAGTTTCTTATTTTTGCCATTTTTTCTGTTAGTTTGCTCACCTCTTGGCACTATAACTCTCCGACAGAATGAATTATCGACCTAAAATTGGAATAAATATAATATTTGACCTAGGAAAGGTCCCCACAGGCACTGAATTCTGTTCTAAATTTTGTATAGTTTCAATAGTACTATAAGAATTTCTCCTGCCAGTAGGAGATTTAACCTAAACTACTAATAATTAAAGCTTAAAAGGATGAGGTTGAGCCTAGATTCGATCATGTCATTTTAAACGTATATTTCAGAATTTGTAAAGTGTCTGAACCATGCTATCATTATTTCAAATTTTATTATATTTCTCCACAGGGATTTTTTTTTTCAGTTTTAGATATGTCCGTTACATGGGAAATAACGGCATACGTCCTTTATTTTATGTCATTTCATTCTAATTGAAAATTTAATGCGGTATCATTTGCGATGTGAAGTTGAACATTGTGAGACCCTATTCATTTAAATCCGTTTATGTTAGGTCATTTGTTGGTTATAATTGGTAAATGACATTAATCGCAGGGTATTGTTTGATATTTATGTTCCTAAGCTGCCTTGAATTAATCTCTTTTCTACCGGCCTTTTTACTGAACTCGCTGGAGAAGAAAAAAAAATATAGTTTTATTGCGATTACTGAATTCGCTGGAGTAGGAAAAATTTATAGTTTTAATGCGATATCGTTTCAGAAAAAAAGATGAAGGCTAGTGATAGTTAAGTTTTGTGTTAGGAGAATTTTTCCTGGTTCTTGGTTGATCCTATGAATAACTATCGTGCATAATTATCTACAGTTTGCAGATAATACTATGCTTATTTCATTATTTACTTTGACCGCTTGAACAACAGCAACTCGTGTAAATATCAGCAGATAGCAGGAAATCGTTCAACCTAACAAAGACCTGAAAGAAATTCTAGCCAAGTAGAATTTAGTGTTATAAAAACTTAGAGGGTAGTTTTCGCTAAAAAAGTTAACGTTGTAGCATGATCACTCAACTTGCTGGGCGTTAACTTGGGAGCAAATGTGTTTTGCCATGAATATGTTGTATGCATAGACAAGATAGCTTCTGAAAAGCTGGAAATATTGTTTCAAACTAGAAAGCTTTATACTTCATAACAACTTTTAATTCTGTATAAAGCTCAAATTCGACCAACAATCTGCTCGCATTTATGGGGCTTTGCTTCCAGATATACGCTTTATTTGCTTAATTCCATTTAGAAGAGAGTGGCTCGCCTTTGGGAGACCCAAAACACACTAGCAACCTTGATTTCTTGGAACATCGAAGAATGGTTAGCGACTGGAATCTATTCTACAAGTACTTTCATGAAATATGTTTGATGAATGAAGTCCGCCTAATTCTTCCCAGATCAATGCATGTCAGGAATACACGTCGCGATTGTACATCACATCCATATGAGGTTAAACTTGTCACTCCTGATAAAAACCTTTTCAGGAATCCTTTTATATCGAGAACCTTATCCTTTTGGAAAGATTTGACCAGGAGTGTATTTACCATCGAGTACAATTTACAGCGTTTCAAGACCAATATAAATCGCTTTTTTTTCCACACACTCGTCGCTGCCATAGCATTTTAAGGATATCCCTAAAGCACGTGTGCTATGCCCATAAAAACAGTTAAACGTTCAAGAGGTTAAATGGGAGTGGGAAGGTATTAAGGGGTTGGATTGAATATATTGTATCATACGTCTTTTCCGTTTTTAAAGTCAAGGAATCTGAAAATGATATAATTTTTATTATTTTCAATTTTGATGGGAAAATTATGTAGAAAGAAATATTAGGTTACGGTTACAAGGCCTTTCTCAACTCAATCTTTGTTTATAATTAAGATTAATATCCCACTGTAAATTATCAAATATTCCAAATACTCAGTTATAATGCTGTTATTCCTTATTGTCAAAAAAACCATATTTAATATTTATTTTAGAACAGTATGTTTGCAATTAAAGTACTGCTTGTGCTTTAAATATTTTTCTTAAACATGACTAAACATAGTTAATACTCACCATGTAAAAAAAACGTTAAGGGATTACATATACCTGGGCGCTGCAAAAAGTATGAATAGTTATAAAAAATATTTTAAAGTTATTAAGTGAATCATACAAGAGAAAGGCCTTTATATATTTTTATTGTACTTTAAATTATAAGTTTTTTTTTTATAACACGTAGGCTGAAAAGTTTTTGGCCTAACCCATAGATGTTGCCCTTTTCAAAAAATTCATATAATTTTTAGAAAGTACCAACCTACGATACGTGTCAAAATTTCATGACATTTCGACGATTAGTTTTTTAATAGTTGTAGTGACGCTACTTTGATATTTTCAAAACAATGGAAAAATGACTTGATAAGTATTAAGGGGATTCTGCCCCTGGAAAATCGCTCATCATTTACTGGCATGCTGAATTTAAATGCGGTTCTACAGATACAAATGATGTTGAACGCTCTGGACGCCCAAAAGAGGTGGTTACACCGGAAAACATCAACAAAATCCTCAAAATTGTTTTGGATGACCGTTAAGTAAAATTAAGTGAGATAGCTGACACCCTAAAGATATCAAAAGAACGTGTTGGTCATATCTTGCATGAACATTTGGGAATGAGAAAGCTCTGCTCGAAATGGGTATCGTGTTTGATCACAGTGGACCGAAAACAACGTGTTAATGATTCCAACCTCTGTCTGGACCTATTTGAGCGCAATAAAAAGATTTTTCCATGCGATATGTGACAATGGATGGAACATGGATCCACCACTACATACCAGAATCAAATCGGCAATCAGCTAAGTGGACAGCAGCCGGTGAAAGCCGCCCGAAGAGACCAAAGGCACAACAGTTGGCTGGGAAGGTTTTGGCCTCTGTATTTTGGGTTACATGTGGAATAATTTTCACCGACTATGCTGAGAAGGGAAAAACCATCAATTGTGAATATTATATAAAGATATTGGTGCATTTGAAGGCAGAAATCGCAAAGAAACTGCCCCAAATGAATAAGAAAAAAGTGCCCTTTCATCAAGACAATGCAGCGTGTCACAAGTCAGCGGTTACAAGGGTGTTCTCCAGATTTGGCTCCCAGTGACTATTATGTATTTACAGACCTCAAAAAAATGCTCGCGGGAAAGAGATTTGGCTCCAATGAAACTCCGCCGAAACTGAGGACTATTTTGAAGGCAAAGATAAATCCTTTTACAAGAAACGTATAGAAATCTTAGAAAAGCGTTGTAATGATTGTATTGCTCTTGAAGGATATTGAGGAATAAAGTCAAATTTTGCAAAAAAAAAACTGGACTTTAAGTAGCTAGACCAAAAACTTTTCAGCTTATGTGTTATGTTCTAAATGTTAACATTATTTTTTATCGGGCTAAATGGACCACTGATGAAAACTATGGCTCCTTCTTATCTGCAGAGTAACTTCATAAAAAATAATCTTGTAAAAATATTGTAGTAGTTAAAAATTGTCGGAGCTTTTGTTACAAAAATTAAAAAATTGCGGTGTTTTAAACTCTAGTATGCAATCTTCGACCCAAAAAAATTATGTTTAATTATTTATAAAAAATTGTCTATTAGAAAAGTTAAAAAAACCTCTCGACATTTTACAGAAAAAGTAATTACTTTTTTTTAAAAAGTTAAAAAATCTTAAAAATTAATATTGCAGACGGTGTCTGAAAACATAGTTTCGAGAAAGACGTAATTAAAGTTTCAGGTAGATAAAAAGTGAACTTACGGTTAGTAGTTATTTATAGTTTTTTTTGTTTTGTTAACTCTGGCTTCTTTTGTGGATTGAATTGATTTTATCCTGGCGTGTTTCAAATGATTAGCATCCTCTTTTCGGCAGAAACTGTAGCTTCAACCCAATACTGCAACATTGGTCCCAATTTCAACAATTTGTCGACTACCTGGCATACTTTTCTAATAAATCGTCGCTACCTAATAACTTGTTGATGGATTTAACTGCCGTTTGTACTATCTCAGGTAATAAGGCCTTATGGACATTAGTGGTTAATGACCCTTCAGCTTTAGCTTTTCAGCAATTACACCAACTGTCACTACCTGGAGGACAACACGAATGCTGAAGATTCTCGTTTGTAGATATTTTATGGTAATAGGTTGCCCATATTGCTTTCTTCGTATCCTCCAAAAAATTTATATTATATCTTATTGCCAATCCATAATAAAGGGTTAATTCATCTATTAATTAAAGTTCTGGGTACACTTTGAAAATTTTTCTTAAACATGACTAAACGTAGTTAATATTCATTATGTAAAAAAAGTTAATAAATAAATGTACTTTGCCATTTTTCGGTAACTTTTAATTTCGTACAATTTCGCATTAAACTGGTCTTAATTTACATGCCGCAGTCAGGTGTACGTGATAAATTACATTCGGAAATTTCCCAGTAGAATAATTGTTTTAACATTTATTAAGAGCGTATAAACCATGTATAATTGCACTTTCCTAAATGGGCTTAAGATATATTAACTTCTGTATCTAATAATTAAAAAAAAAATTATACAATGGGAGGAAAATATGAAAACAAAAATTATTTAAATATATATTTACTATTGAAAGCTTGGTAAGACAAACTGATTTTTGTGAAATAAAACAGATGATTTTTTTTTATTTAAACTCTCCAGTAGATTTTTAAAAATTCTTACAAAATAATAGCATCTAAAAAGTGACATTTTTGAACGATTAGATGGCCATTTGTTAATTTTTTCTTATGCGATGTATACAATTGGAGCGAGAAAATCTGAACAATAAATTTCAGCTACCAGTAAACTTTGGCAAAAGTTACAACCCTTTACAAAACTTTGGCAAAAGTTACAACCTCTTACATCTAAATAGAGCTTTATTATATAGTATTAATTGGAGCAATAATAAATTGTTGAATTATGTAAGATATTAGCCATAAAAACTCTCATAATTGCTTAATAGCTGACCGACAGCGGTCTCATAGTACGATGTATTTCTGAGAAATACGTAAAATTTTAAATTATTAGAATTTTTTTCAAGTAATATTAGTATATACCTACTTCAAATTTTCTCATTGTAATTTTCTATTACAATAAAGACTCCGACAATACGTGGTGCAACCAAAAATTCCCAGACTACCACTATATTGCAAGAATTCGAAAAAGTATCGACTTGCGCCGATAACTGGAAATAAGTAGGTCCCTAATAATATGGAGCGATAAGTTTTAATTTGCTAGCTCGTTTTACTTTATTCGGCATGTGCGTTTGCGTAACGATTTAATTATGTTTATCTGCGATCTTAAAATGAATAAGAAAATGAAGTGAAACTGTATTTTAAACTCGGGGAAAGTAACACTGATATATAACTAAGCCATAACTAAAATTTCGGGTAATTTTGGAAATTTAAGGAAGGCTGAAGTTCAGCAGAGCGTTCTGGAAGATTGTAGTCGTGCCTGAAATTATCACCAAAATTAAACAAATCCTTCGTGAATACCGTCTTCGCATAATCCTGATAAACTTTCTGTTAGTTATGGAATATGTTAACGAAATTTAACGAAATAGACATGCGTGGAATCTTGGCAAAGTTTGTTCAGCGCCTGTTAACAAGTAATCAATTTTTAGCGTAGACTATCATCTTTTACCCCCTTGTTCGCCTGATTTGACACCTTTTGACTTTGGGGTGGTTGGGTCATATAAGGATGAAGTTACAAGGTTATCACTTCGAGATGGTTGAGGACTTCAAAAAAAAAATGTTCAGTTAGAAATGAAAGGCGTACAGGAAGATTACTTTGACGGTTATAGTGATTATAAAGCCTAAAAGTAACATTTTCAGATTTTATGGGGCTGGCTAAGGATCTTTTGGATCATATCCCGTATCTTAAATTTGAATAATAAATTCGCCCTCTTTCAATATCTACTTTACAGTCCAACAAAATATATATTTTATTTTCGTTTATGCATATTAAATCTCTCCTAATATCCCATTGCAGATGCAGGAGTAGTGTTCGTAATTTATTAAAAATATGGACAATAACAATAAAAAAGTTATGCTGCCCAAAATTCTAAATAATTACAGAACTATGTTTTCAGTCAAGGTAATCGGCTTTTTGCTCTGACAAAGGTCTTTCTCTAAATATGTGTGTTAAAACCACAATTGATGGTTGGTCTTTAAACTCTACTTGGAGAACTAGAATACTGAAATTTGATATGTAAGGGTTTATCAGCATATTATTCCTAATAAAAATAGTAGTTTAGTTAGTAGTTAGTAGTTAGTAAAAGTTTACACTTCAGGTCAGCCCGGAAGTAGACCTTATTTTGATTTCTGTTCTCTATATATTAGAACTACTGTTGTTAATCATTATGTATGGGTGATGAGCACTATTTTTTAACAGTTCGCTAGTTGTGCATGTTCATTAACATAATAAAAATTAGCGCACCTCTTTTTGACGATAGAGCGTTTAATAATAATTTTTTTGACTACGAGTATCTAAGCCTATGATTTTTCTAGCTGGAAAGATACCACACCGTCTCGTCGCTTTTAGCTTCCTACGCAGGATACTCAAGTAGCATCGCTAGCGTCACTAGAATTAATGGTTTGCTTAAGGCACAACATTAGTTTTTTCACTATTTACGCAAAATAACTTCCAGGTTTAGGTTCTTACCGAACTTGACTAAAAAAACAAAATTATTTTTTTGCTTTCAGCATAAATTGATAAATTTTTGGGTAAAAAATAAAAAGAAAAAACAGGAAGTTTTATATTAATTTATTCTAAATAGCTCCGTTACGGCGTAGTAGTTTTTTAAAAAATGAACAATGTCACTTTTCATATATAAATAGCAGAACAGTTGAAATTACAATATACAGAGCCGTGGTGCAGTTACTTATCTAAAAAGGTAACGATCTTACTTTTTCAAAACTTTCATTTGGCGATTTTTTAAAACGATATACATAAGATTATTTATCCAACGAGGATGCCGTCAAATCAATAAAAATAAGATAAGCAATACTCTTGGAACCCTTGTCATATGCAGCTAATTGTTTATGAGTGTCTCTTTAAGCTATCTATCTAACAATAAAGAAGGACTCGCAGAGTTTCAAAAGAGATATATTTTTTCTACATAACCACGGTCTCTTAGAACTCACAGCTTTCAATAATATCTTCTGTTTTATTTTATAAATTCGAACGTTTTTCTAATGGACTACTTTAGGTACTTCCGTCAAACTTTCCATTAATTGTTGGCTCTTTCTCCATATCTTCAATAAGTAAAATTCCTTCTTAGTTCCAAAAAATCGTTGACGTCAATTTTCCAAAAGATCACTATGCTTTGACTTTTTTTGGAAGATGAAGCCATTATATCAGTTCTTGCTCGTGAGATGATTCCAATAAAACGTGCCTTGATAATTCGTAAAAAATAACTCTCGTCTTTGGTAAGCACTGAAATCTACTTTCATCGATCTGACAGCAACAAATTCTCAGCAAGCACACACGTTCCCTCAGTTCTGGCCTCACCCGATTTTCTTAATTACGGGTCATCATAAATTGAGTCGAAACTCTTTAGTCCAAAATTTCACTTGAGAATAAGATGAAGCGTCATTGCCGTACACCTAAACATTCTTTCTAGGATCTGGTTCATTTCCTTCTTTAAATAGAAACTTTATTACCGCACGATGTTTTAAATCACTTTTACTTATTTTAAGCTTTTTCAGTGTATATATTCTATATTCTATTCTATATATTTCATCAGAGTAAACATTTTCCTATCTAAATTTGCAATTTTGAGAATATTATTAAAAGGGAATTGGTTTTACTAGCGCTGTGGTAATAAATCTTTTTATTAGTCAGCAAATTAGTCTTTAGAGAGCAGTAACATACCACGTAATATTCTAATCTATAGCTCTAACCATGTAAGAGATAACCTGAATTAATCTCAACTAAAAATTCTCAATAGTCCGACATTTCTTGTTTACGATATTGCAGTAATGTACGGAGTGTCATGACAACTGAAAATTTTTATAAAAGTAATTGAATAATAATACTCTGGAGATTCTCGAGTGGTTGCTCTTGACATATCCAAGGCATTCGACCGTGTTTGACACGATGGACTGTTGGCTAAGCTACGCTCTTATGGTATGTCTGAAAACTTATGTTTGTGGCTCTCATGTTTCCTCAGTGAGCGTTCTTTACGAGTGGCGGTCGACGGATTTCTTTCTAATACTTTCACTATCAACGCCGGTGTGCCCCAAGGCTCCATACTATCTCCTACGCTCTTTCTCATTTATATTAACGATCTGCTGAAAAAGACCGGAAATCCAATCTACAGCTTTGCAGATGACAGTACCCTTATCTCTTCATTCACTTTAAACATTCGGACATCGGATGCTCAGGCGAGTGTCCGCAGACAGCGGGAAGTTGTTCAACTTAACAAAGACCTGGGAGAAATTCTATCTTGGGGTAAGACAGCAAGTGGAATTTAACGCTACTACGCAAATATATCCTGACATGAGCATGTTCAAGGCATAGCAAGGAGAGCTTCTCAAAAGTTGGGAATATTATTTTAAACCAGAAAGCTTTACACTCCACAACAATTGTTAATTCTTTACAAAGCTCAAATTTGACCAACTAAGGAATACTGCTCCCATGTTTGGGGCTCTGCTCCCAAACATACACTGCATTTGTTGGATTCTATTCAGAGAAGAGCTGTTCGTCTGATTGGAGACCCGGAACTGAGCGGCGGCCTTGATTCGCTGGAACATCGAAGAACGGTTGGCGACTTGAGCCTATTCTACAAGTATTTTCATGGAAAGTGTTCGAAGGATGTGGTCCGTTTAATTCCTCCCAGAGCGGTGCATGTTAGAAATACACGTCGCGCTGATACTTTACATCCATATGAGGTTCAGCTTGTTACTCCTCGTTCAACGCTTTTCAAGCAGTCTTTTATATGGAGAATATCATCCCTTTGAAATAATTTGCCCAGGACTGTGTGTCCCACCGAGTACAATTTACAGCGATTCAAGAGCAGCGTGAATCGTTTTTCCGCACACGTGCCACTCCTATAGAGCTTTATGGACGTCCCTGCAGCACGTGACCCATAAAAAAAAAAAATTGAAAACATAAAATTGCGTATATGTACTTAGTGCTAAAAATTCATACATAACTATCAGCTATATATTTTTGCTGAAATTGACTTAACATCAGTCATGTCATAAATTACATCTGAATTTATAAGAGGCATCAATTCTCGATATCTGTCTTCATGAAGCTCAATATCTCGCTGTATGTATGTGTGTCATCCGCTTTCTATGCAGTTTTTTTACTTGTAGGTATATCATTTGACCAAATTTTCTATTATATTTTCATTTTAGTCCTGAATTTTTATTTTAAACTATTTGATAGGTTTCTTTTGTAACATTTACGATATCTGTTAAAAATATTAACGACAAAAGCATTCCATGATAACTACCACAGTGCGACTTTAAATTTTAAACATTTTTATTGAATCTGGTTTCCAGCAATTTTGTGCTATAATTGTTATGATAAATATTTAACATGAATCAGAAAGATGGAAACATTTATTCCAATATTTTTATGAAAGTGGTGAAAAATATTTACCCTGAACTAATATTAATTTTATCTGTAGTCACAGTACAAATATTTTAAAGTTTGTTTTGAATTGAAAACATATTAAAAATTTTAACTTAATAGGTTGCTTTATTAATGTAGATTCCAAAATATTTAAAATAAAGATTTGTTTTCGATTTACCAGTTTTTTTCTGGATTACTTCTACATAGCTCAACAGGTTTTTACGATATGTGACATTGACTTACCATATATTAGATGTTAGAATAACAAAATTGGCTTAGTTAATGTACACAGGTTCGTTAAAGGAAATAGCATTTATTTTTTATAAAACACAGAAATAATGTTAATTATGTGCGAGTTTGAATAAAGTAATAAAATACATTATTATTTTTACACCGGTGACACTGACGACACAAGTTGAATTGCATGTATGGGTGTGTAAGTTTGTGTGTTTTTAAGCAATCAATGTGATTTATATACATGATGTTATGAAAGTCGCTTATTATATTAAACCTAGCATCCCTATAGCCAAAGAAATTTTAGAAAAAAAGCGATAAATAGCTCTTCTAGCTTGGTAATAACACATGTAACTAAGTCGAAGATGTCTCATCATATCCACCATTGTGGCTGAACGTGAACATGACAACTTCTTACCGAAACCTAATTAAATAATCCAATTAGCTGAATGGTATTTAGTTACTTGTATGCATCGAAATGGGTACCTAATAAAGTGTTTCTCCTCAACGATTAAAGATTTCATAAGAGGAAATGTATTAAAGCATCGAATACATTTTAGCTATTAGATATGACACAGGCAATGTCAGAAATATTGCTATATTTATTTAATTAAGCAAAGTGTTTTACAAACCAATTATTACCAAACTTTTGACAAGATCAATGAAGCACTTAAGACACTTTTTGACATTAGCAACTTACAATATTTCACAAAAAAAAAAATAGTCTCGCTGCATATCTTACGATAAAAATAAAACAACTTTTGCGGTATGCGAGAACGAGTTTTTTGACTATGTTCAATTTATAAAAAACTAGCAGTGCCCGCGGCTCCGCTCGCGTGGACTTCATTCACTTTTATCGTCACTGCTCATTCCTTCTATTACCTAACGTAATAAAATATATCCTATAACCTACCAGAGAATATATTTATGAATTTAAAAAAAAAAACACGTAAATCGGATAAGTGGTTCTCGAGGGATAAGCGCACTAACGGACAAACTAGCAGGCAGAGAGATGTTTCATTTTTATATATATTATATTTTTTGCTACATGATATTGTTCCATATTTAGGCAGCGTATTGCAAGGGAACGCGCTAGCGGCAAACGTTTTTCCGACTTGATTCCCTATTATCATCACTGTTTATTTCTTATGTTACCTAACGTAATAATATATATCCTATAATCTGACCAGAGCACATATATATATATATATATATATATATATATATATATATATATATATATATATATATATATATATATACGAGGCTGGTTTGAAAAGTCCGTGCAAAGTCCGAGAGATGGCACCACCGGCGCGTATCGAGATCATGTTTAGTTAGTAGCATCTTTTGAATGAACGCACACCAAGTTTCAGCCATATTGGTCTATTTCTTTGTGTTTGGCATTCGTGTGAATCAAGGAAGTCGAGTGATTTTCAAGAAATGGACGAAAAAGAATTTCGTGTGGTGATTAAACATTACTTTACGAAAGGCAAAACGCCTCAGGAGACTAAAGAGAAGCTTGATAAACATTATGGTGCCTCTGCACCTTCGACTAGAACAGTTTATAAGTGGTTTCAAAATTTTCGGACTGGCCATATGGGCACAAGTGACGCTGAACGTTCTGGACGGCCTGTGAAGGTTACGACTCCAGAAATCATTGATCAAATCCATGATATGGTGATGGATGACAGAAGAGTTAAGGTGCGTGAGATTGCTAGTGCTGTGGGCATCTCGACTGAACGGGTACATAATATTTTGCATAAACATTTGGACATGAGAAAGCTATCCGCAAGATGGGTGCCGCGATTGCTCACGCTTGACCAAAAACGGAATCGTGTGAAGTGTTGCAAGGATGGTTTGCAGCTGTTCCAGAAGAATCCGGAGGACTTTAAGCGTCGTTTCGTCACTGCGGATGAAACATGGATAGATTACTATACTCCTGAGACCAAACAACAATCTAAACAATGGGTTACCAAGGGGGAATCTGCACCAAAAAAGGCGAAGACCGTTCCTTCGGCCGGAAAGGTTATGGCGACTGTCTTTTGGGATTCGCAAGGGATAATCCTCATCGACTATCTGGAAAAGGGTAAAACTATTACAGGTGAATATTATTCATCGTTATTGGACCGTTTGAAAACCGAGCTGCAAGAAAAACGCCCGCGATTGGCCCACAAGAAAGTCCTTTTCCATCACGACAACGCACCAGCACACACCTCAGCAGTTGTGGTCGCAAAATTAATGGAAATAGGATTCCAACTCGTTTCACATCCCCCCTATTCTCCAGACTTGGCTTCCTCGGACTACTATTTGTTCCCCAATTTGAAGAAATGGCTGGCGGGACAAAGATTTTATTCAAACGAGGAGGTGATTGCAGACACTAATGGATATTTTGCAGACTTGGACAAATCCTATTATTCGGAAGGGATCAACAAACTAGAACATCGTTGAACGAAGTGTATAAGCCTAAAAGGAGACTATGCCGAAAATTAAAAAAGGTTTACCCCAAACACATAAGTAGTTTTTTATTTTTGCACGGACTTTTCAAACCAGCCTCGTATATATATATATATATATATATATATATATATATACATTTATATATATATATATATATATATATATATATATATATATATATACATATATATATATATATATATATATATATAATATATATATATATATATATATATATATATATATATATATATATATATATATATGTATATATATATATATATATATATATATATATATATATATATATATATATATATATATATATATATATATATATATATATATATATATATATATATATATATATATATATATATATATTCGTTACTACATGATATTGTTCCATGTTTAATGGTTTAGGCAGTGTATTGCAAGAGAAAGCGCTAGCGGCAACCTTTTTTCCTGCTTGATTCACTATTATTGTCACTGCTTATCACTTATGTTACCTAACGTAATAAAATATATCCTATAACCTGGCCAGAGAACATATGTATATTAAAAAAAAAATCAAGTAAATCGGATAAATGGTTCTCCAGTGATAAGGGCACTAACGCACAGACAGACAGCCAGGCAGCGAGACGTCTCATTTTATGAATATTTATACTCTTTGCTACATGATATTTTTTCCATATTTAATGGTTTAGGCAATGTATTGCAAGAGAACGCGCTAGCGACATGATTCAATATTTTCCTCACCGCTTATTCCTTGTTACCTAACCTAATAAAATATATCTTATAACCTGGCCAGAGAACATGTGTATCCAGTGATAAACGCACTAACGGATAGACAGACAGACAGTGAGACGTTACATTTTATATATATTAATATATATTGTAGATAAGTATTGAGTGTGTCTCCATCGGCCCGAAAAGTCACATATTTTACTAACACTCTGTATATAGAAACGTGATTATGTATAGGGATATAAAAATATAATTATATCCTATTTGATTTCAGATGCTACTCCTCTGATAAATTAACTTCGAGAATTAGAGAGTAGGAGAAAAAAGAAATAACAAACGATACTTTAACAAATGGCAAATAAAAAAGTATCTATATAACTTTTTAAATATTTATTCATAGATAAGCAAATACATTTTATTTTCATTATGCAAATTAAAATATTTGAAAAGATTTTATATTTTGTGTTTTCGTTTCGTCTTTCACAAAAGAGAATAAGTCACTTTTAAAAAGTCACAAACATAAGCAGATTTATTATTTTCCTGAAAAATGTTTTATAGCGGCTAAGCTATGTTATATTTTATTTTATTTACTTAAAAACTTTAGAATAAAATTTATTAAATTTTAAAATATTTTTCCTCTTGACGTGGGTAATTATTTAATTAGTGTTAAAAGTTTTCTGAGCCATATTCTAGAATGAATAATTATTTAATATATTGTGCCCGTTTATATGAAAAAAAATTGCTTGATTTGATTAATTGTTCTTTGCGTGATCAATGTACATTCATCACACACTACACAAAAGATCAGTTTTATACGGTGTGTTATGAAAATCCTTTAATATATTTAAACTGGTACAACTTTGGGCCAAAAGCAACTGCGAAAAATACTGATAAATTCAGCTTCGCTATAACAAATGAAACGAATATTTATTTGTTTTCAGCATGTACATTAAGAATTGGAGCGAATAAATGAATTAAAAACTATTTAATCTAATCTAGCTAATAATATGCATTGCTGAAAAATTGTCATTGAAATTAGAATTTTGTAATAAAATAAATGAATTTTACTTTCATGATTTAAAAAAAGCAGTCGACAGAGAATTAAAAAACTACTCTCAGTATAAAGAGATTATGCACTAACGATAATAACATACAACAACAATTTTTTATTTACTGCTGAAATTTCTCATACCCACTAATATTCTATTTAGGTAGTAGTTAATGCAGAAATGCAATAACGCCCATGATAGTACTACCGTATTGTCTCAAATACTGCCGTGAAATACATACGTGTATTTATATGTTTCGGCATCTGAGCAACATTGACGGATATTCTGACATCCCAGTTAATATATCCTATTCGAGATAGAGTCAGAAAAAGGATAAAAATCCCTGTAGTGGCGGCTAGGAGGGCTATAAAAAAAATCACTGCATTTCCGTTGAAAACATTGTTTAACTTTCATTATAGCTTAATTAATTATGTAACATAGAATGAATTAAAATATAATTTTTCATTACCGCAATACAAAATTCTCGTGTCGTTTTTACATGTTTTCCTTGCAGAAATTTGCATGCTCGTACCGTTCGTATTCACAGTGTAAAGCCAAATAACATTTCTTTCGTTGTGTGTGGTTAGTAGCTATATCTAATGTCTATTTTGGGTTTTAAATATACAATACTACAATGTTCGTAAAGTTTGTTACGGCAGTATGTTGTGATTTTCTCAATAATATGAATAGAAAACTATCACTTAAGCTTTAAAATATATTTTATTTGGTAGGTTTTTAATATGGTTTTTTGGTTTTAACTAAAGAAGTTTAGTATTTGCTATTGGGGCGTAGGAATTCAAATGTAATTTGTCGTGATCGTATATTATTCAATGATTTACTCAGGTAAGTTTTTCTTTATTGGAGAAGGTAAAAATTTGGATTTTGTTAGGAGAGTGTATGAAAAATATTAACAACATACTATAATGGTCTTGTTAAGAATACTTTCTTGCTATTTTTTTGTTAAGTATTTTTAACCAACGGCCATATTATTAAAAAAAAAACAATGTTAATAGGTGTTTTACAAGAGCTAAGACTTTAATTATTGCATCTTAAGATCCAATTGGATTGGGATCTACAGGAGGGCTCAAACAAGATGTGGGAGATCAAACCATTCGTATTTCCCCCTCTCCATTTATCATCACTTTCCCGCAAAGAAAACGTAATATGGAGAAGATTGTGCATAGGTCATTCTTACATTACTCACGCTCACCTTTTGAAAAATGACCCACCTCCAGTCTATTCGAACTGCAACGAATTACTATCCGACAAGCATATATTGCAATCAAATGAGGACTTAAACAAAAAAGCCAAATATGATCTTATCAAACCTATTAAGGAGATATTAAAACCGGACCATAGAGGCCTCAAAAACTTATGCGCTTTTCTTAAGGAATCTCAACTATTTTCGGAACTATAATTCAGAATACAGTATGGCGTTAAATGATCTTTGTTATCGACGTGCCTTATTAAAACATCCATCCATCCATCTATCCACAAGAGCTAAGACTTTTGTAAAGTGCTGTGACTGTGGAAAAAAGTAATAAATGTTTCTTTACTTTACCGAAAGAATCACCTACATAAATATAACAAACTATTTTTAAAATCCTATGTAAAGTAAATCCCAAGATATAAGATCCTACCTTTTTGCTTTTTCAATAAGGCAATAAACGACCCTATTAAGGTTGTGTGCATAGTTGCCAGGTATTACGATAAACGTATTTTTATTTTACCTGCTTTGTATACCGCCCTCACTTGCACCTGCTATCATATTGGATCTATTTATACCTATATATTTACTACCTGGCAACCCGATTTGGAGCCCGTTAAGTATTTGATAATACAGGCCTAATGACCACAAGTTACCATTAAAATCTGAAAGATACTTTTTATTATTTTTATTTTTAGTTTTACTTGCAACGTAACGATTCTATTTCAATTATGTGGCGTCCGTGCGAAAATTGCAATAGTGGCCATCGCAAGAGAAAACATTTATCACTTGACGCTAAACAAATAGTGAAAAATGTTTACGTCAGTTTGGTAAAAAAAATTTGAATAAACAAAGTGCTTTGCAAGAAACCAGTGAGCTAACAAAAATCCGAATTTCTACGATTAAGGGTATGTAGGAAAACCATCACTCAGGAACATGAAAAAACGGAAAGATTTTCAAATGCATCATGTCAACGTTTGTGAAAAAGACGTCATCAGGAGAAAAATATATTTTATGCTTGGCAGTTGGTGCTGACACTAGACAAAATAAAATTAAGACTGGTGCAGGACGGGACCTATATACATTGTGACCGATCAACCCTTCACAGAATTCTCTTAAGAATGAGATTGACATTCCGAGAAATCAACAGAAGGCAAGTAGTGATGGAGTCACAAAGATTACGAATCTTGCGACATAATTATTTACAAGAAATTAAAAAGTATCGATCAGAGAATTGGCCAATAATTTACCTTGACGAAACATGGTTCGATACTCATGACACTGTGCAAAAAGGGTGGGGTGACAGCAGTACAAAATGTCGGACTAACGCATCTTCAAATCAAGATAAACAAATGACCATTTTGCATGCTGGATCTGATAAGGGCTGGGTTTCAAATTGTCTACTATTATCTGCAAAAAACATTAAAGATTCTAGTTTGACTATCACGAAGACACGACCGCATAACTTTTTGAAAATTTGTTTCAAAATTCCCTTTTGCCAAATGTTCCCGAACAGAGTGTTATAGTTATGGAGAGTGCAAGTTACCATAGTCTCCTACTAAATAAGGTTCCTAATGTAGCCAACACCAAATCGGAAATACAGGGATATATGTTAGAAAATGACATTTGTTTTGACTTAAGTTATAAAAAAAGTGATCTTTTGGAAGTTTTTGAAAGGCTATAAATTGAAAAAGAAATATGTTTGTGATAGTATGGCTGAGACAATGGGACACACTGTTTTGCGGCTTCCTCCGTATTATTGTGTATTTAATCCAATTGAACATATTTGGCATCAAGTTAAATCAAAAATAAGGGCACAAAATGTTTCTCCTACTTTAAGCTTGTCAGTGGTTGAATTAGTAAAAAAAAGTTATAAATGATATACCTTGTGAAAGCTGGAAAAATTCCAATCAGCACGTTGTTAAAGTTGAAGATTTATATATTTATGTAAATAATATAAAACCACTGATAATTACCTCGGCTGATGACAGTGATAGTGAAACCAAATTAGGCTTAAGTTAAAACTATATTTTTATTTATACAATATGTCCCCTCTTGCAAACCACATTCATTCAAACTGTATATTTGTACTACTTATACATTTGTTTTTACATGCATCTATAAATAAACATCTCCAAAAACACTTATAATTTTATTTATTTGCATTAATGAATAAAATTCTTAAGTCCATCTCTGCAACCTATCATAAACAAAAGGTCAGAATTTTTATATTGCCCACTTAAAACGGCAAAAATCTGGATCTTATATTTTGGGACAGGCTATACATGTAGAAATTTTATAATTATATGAGTTTATTAAAAATTATTCTCTCTCTAACTCCATAAATTAATATTACAAATCATGTCTGTACACTAAATGAGAGGAAACATAAATTTCCAGAATAAACCCCCCATGACAAAAGTAAGTCCACATTTACCAAAGTACTTTATATTAATCTGTATTCACAGTCCTTCCTTGGGTAACTTTCAATTTACCTTGGATGATGTCATTCCTTCCATAGTTAAAAATTCACGCCTTAACTTGCACTTATTAGTTGAAAAACTCGAAAGCTGGCTTGAGAAACACTCGATAACTTCTAAACCGTGTTTTTCGGGTATATTTATTTATGTGAAAATTATTGCTTCAGTTTTGCAAAACTTATTGATTTTGAAGTCTTCTCCATCGACTGTATATGAATAGTGAAACTTGATTTCAAGTAAAAAATATTGTGTAAATATCACCAAAAATTGTGTGGTTAAATATTACTTATGAGAAAACTTATTAGGTGTCAAGTGACAGGAACGTATTTGCTAAGATTACTCAAATACTATAAAAGAACTAAATAAAAATTGTCACAGAAATAGTATTTTGGGGTAGATATTTAGCAAAATTTAAATTTGTCGGTTAATTTTGTCAAAGTGTGGTCAAATCAAAGGATTGTACTAAAATTTAAAAGCAAACTCACTGTATATTTCAAAATTGCTTTTATTACTACTCTTGTTTTTAATTTTATTGGGATCAATATAGCCCTATCCTTCTTCTGTATGTAATACCTATTCAGCGCACATTTCTCAGTGGAATCACTTTAGTTTTTTGTATTGGATCTATTCTGTTAAATTTAAGAATTAAATTTTGTTTTTTAACAACTTTTCATAAATTTTCCATTACGGTATATTCGATTAGAGATACAGTGAGCGAATCCAAATAAATTGTATATGAAAATACTTTTATCCGAAAAAATTTGTGAGTTCTTTTATATTCCCAACGCAATTCTTAACTAAACTTACAAAATATTGACCTTGCCTAAATGTACAAAAAATAGTTAATTTAACTTAACCTTAAAATCCTTAGCTAATTCATATTTATTTCATTTTTACAAAATGTTCAAAATTAAAGATTCTCCTATATAAACTATAAATTATTTTATAATAAATTATACCGATACCTATACCGATCACCAATATGGCTTTCGTAAACATAGATCAACAGGAGATCTTCTGACTTACGTAACACATGTTTGGAACAACGCAATTGAACACTTTGGAGAATCTCGAGCGGTTGCTCTTGACATATCCAAGGCATTGGACCGTGTTTGGCACGATGGACTATTGGCTAAGCTACGCTCTTGTGATCTCCCTGAAAAGTTCTGTTTGTGGCTCTCATATTCCCCAGAGAGCGTTCTTTAGGTCGACGGATTTCTTTCTAACACCTTCACTATCAACGCCGGTGTGCCCCAAGTCTCCATACTGTCTCCTACTCTCTTTCTCATTAACATTAATGATCTGCTGGAGAAGACCGGGAATCCAATCTGCAGCTTTGCAGATGACAGTACGCTTGCCTCTTCATTCACTTTGAACGCTCGGACATCGGCTACTCAGGCGAATATCCGCAGACAGCAGGAGGTCGTTCAACTTAACAAAGACCTGGAAAAAATTCTATCTTAGGGTGACAGTAACCAAGTGGAATTTAAGGCTACAAGAACCCAAGTGGCAGTTTTTTCTAAAAAAGTTAACGTTGCTGAACCCGACATAGTTATATCGGGGCACTCCATTCCCCTAGCATCGTCGCTCAATTTGTTGAGCGTTAATTTGGGAGCAAATATGTCCTGACATGAACATGTTGCAGGCATAGCAAGGAGAGGTTCTCAAAAGTTGGGAATATTATTCCAAACCAGAAAGCTTTACACTCCACAACTGTTAATTCTTTACAAAGCTGAAATTCGACCAACTAAGGAATACTGCTTCCATGTTTGGGACTCTGCTCCCAAACATACACTGCATTTGTTGGATTCTGTTCAGAGAAGAGCTGTTCGTCTGATTGGAATCCGGAGGCCTTGAAAGTGTTCGAAGGATGTAGCCCGCTTAATTCCTCCCAAAGCGGTGCTTGTTAGAAATACACGTCGCGTTAATATTTCACATCCGTATGAGGTTCAGCTTATTACTCCCGTACAACGCTTTTCAAGCAGCCTTTTATATGGAGAACATCATCCCTTTGGAATAATTTGCCCAGGGTTGTGTTTCCCACCGAGTACAATTTACAGCGATTCAAGAGTAACATGAATCGCTTTTCCCGCTCCTGGAGCGCTTTAGGGACTTCCCTGCAGCGCATGTGTTAGATCCATAAAAAAAAAATACATATTCTTTCTAGAAGAATATTTTTACCTAATTCGTTTTCACATCAAGTGTTTCATGCTAACTCCGATGGCGAACTGTTAAAAAATCTAACAACGTCATAAAAATATAAGTTTGATAAAATTCATTGAAAGTAATGAAATTTCAAATATTTAAATAAGTTGCCAATAAAAATATATAAATAATAATATTACTAGTAGCAAGTATTATCGATGTTTAACGCAGACACGATATCTAAGAACAGTCAGTTATACACAAATTTTCCGGATATTGATAACTGACGGTACAGAAATATTTATTTGTAGTCGGAAATGATATTATAAAACTTTAAATTAAAAACCCTATAAACCAAGAATGCTCAGTAAAAAAAACTTAAAGGACCCACATAAAGTTATATGAGAGTAATACACAGTCAGTGAATAATCTACTCTATAGTCCTCTATAGAAACACCAATAGCCGGAGGCAGGACGTGTAAATGATTAGCCTATGCATACCTGAGTAAATTTGCTCTAATGTAATAAAATAATTACCTATTACAAGAAATAGGTTACAAGGGATAGATACTAGTTAGCTAAACTCTACCTGCGGCTTCCTTGGTGATAATTGATATGGAATATCTTTTATTTATCTTAATATATTTGTATCTTGGATATCAGTTCATCTATCTGGCACACCAGAGTATACACACGAGAATCTGTTATGTATACGTATACAAATATATATATATATATATATATATATATATTATATATATATATATATATATATATATATATATATTTATATATATATATATATATATATATATATATATATATATATATATATATATATATATATATATATATATGTTATCGCCCATCTCTCTTCCTTACTAGAAATTAACTGTTCCTCTATCATGGAGATATCTACTAAGCCCAAGTAACAAGAAAGTCAACAGTTTAAATAGGTCTTATTTATTTTATGTATTATTTTCAATTTATCATCTACGTAAAAATCCTTGTTTTGCACATGCAAGCTTCCATATGTTTATATTAAGTCGCCATTAACCATCTAACGTATACTTCAAACTGGTTGATTTCATTAGCTAATAATGAATCGGTCAAATTTATCTATTTGCCACCAAAATTTACTCCTTGGATTACCAGCTTTCACAAAAGTCTAAACCAAAAAAGTATACAGTTGGAACAGGTCAATTTGTATTTTAGTAAACCATATATGACTACAAGACCGCAGGTAGCTATTCAGTTTTCAAGCTCAAAAACAAAGCTTCTTTTCTTAATCTTGAGTGTCCAAAAGTAATTTGAACACTAAAGAAGAGAAGAGAAAGGAAACTAAAATTATACGACGGTTGTAAAATAATTTCTGACTTTTTTTAAAAAATCCAAATAAAAAATATTCATAACTTTTTGGAAACTTTTCGTTTATGAAGAGAACATGTCGAATGGACCTTAGAGCAATGGCGCTCCGTTTTATCCTCCGACGAGTCCCGAATGTGCGTACATGGCAATGATGGAAGAAGACGAGTCTATAGGAGGCCTGGGGAGTACTCTGCGCAGTGCTGCATTACTGAAACGGTCGCCTACGGAGGAGGTTTTGTAATAGTGTGGAGAGACGTCTCACTGGATGCGAAAACCAGTTTGGTTTTCGTGACTAATGAGACTCGTAGCAGTGGATTAACTGCTCACCGGTACATCGAGGAGATCCTCCAGGAACACGTCGTTCCTTACGCTGGGTTTGTTGGCGATAGCTTCGTGCTAATGCACGACAATTCGAGGCTAAATGCTGCTGTATCGGTGCAGCAATACCTGGCAGAAGTGGGTATACCCACATTAGGCTAGCCTGCGCGGAGTCCTGATCTCAATCCAATCGAACACATGTGGGATGAGCTCAAAAGAAGGGTTCGAGCCAGAAATCCAATCTCTGCATCGCTGAGGGACGTAAAGGTTTCGATGGCGAAAGAGTGGGGAGGAATTCCACAGAGAGAGAAGAAAAAGTTCGCTCCCTCCATGAAAAACCAGCTGGAAGCAGTAATAAGGGCCAGGGGGTAATACAAAATATTTACTTTGGTTCTTATCGATAAATCCAATTGTTAAACTTAAAATTTGATTAATTTTTCCTTTCTCTTTAGAACAGTAATAATCGGTTAAGTGTAAGTTGAACTTGCGCGATTAGTGTTCCGTACGTTGATTGCTTTTAAAATAATTTTTTTTATTACAGAGATATAAAATGATCAGTGACTTCACAAAACACACCCCAAATGAGTTTTCAACAAAGTTTGTTTCAGATCTTTACAGAAAACTGATGACCTTGAAATTTTTGTTTGTTTTTTTATATACCAGCTAAATTATTAAAGGTAATGCAGTCGTGATAATTTTCGTTCAATCCACACCCCGTGGAGAAAATTCCAGAATTTTTTAAAAATTTTTTGGTCAGTACTTTTCAATATAAAGGAGGGACAGCGATTTTTCGCAATTTTTTAGAAGTAATACAAAAAAAAGTGTGCGCAAGTATTACATTATATGTATTTTTGAACTTTTATTTGACACCCCACTCGATAATCTAGTGAGACTTCCTATTTCACCCCCAAAACTAACCCCTTAAGTCAAAATATAACTTTCAAAACTACACGGCTCTGATGAGGCAATCAATTCCTATATTAGTACCAAATTTCAACTTTCTATGACAAACAGTTTCGGAGAAAATCGGGGTGACAGACAGACAGACGGACGGACAGGCGGACGAACACCGAAGTGATGTTATAAATGATCCGTATGGAATACTAAAAAGCATGAGATATGCAATGAAATTTGGTATCATTAGAAAGAGACTAGAATGGGCTTTCAAATAATACTAAGAACCGTAAAAATATATGAACACTAAATTCTAGGATCCGTTTTAAATGAAGCCAAATAGTTCGAGTCGATTTTTTTGGTCACCAATGTGTAAACCTAAAGTGGTTTACAAATATTCGATTGCTACAAAATATATTTATCTGACTAAAGGGAATTTTTTCCAAACAACGGAGCTTTTTGTGGTTTACTTTTATGTGTTTTGTAACTACCTAGATGTGTTCGATTTGTAGTCACGTTATGATGGATGTATGTATAAAGTACCAAATTTTTTACAAAATTTTATTTCACGTTGTTCTCTTCTCCAGATATCAAATAATATTTTATTTCCAGGTTTCACAATAGATACCCTATTACTTAAAAAGCATAAAAATACAGACAGGACGTCAAACCTCAGTTAAATCATGAAGAGATAATTAAAATTTTTATTACTTAATAGTGATTACCAATCTAGAACGTTGAAAAAAACTCTTCTACTAACGGTAAGGTGTCATATTCACATTTTAAAAAATACGAACAATTGGCAACACTGTTAGCAGGCAACAAAGAGACTTTTACAAAATTTTAAAAATATTCTAACTGAGAAAAAAAGTAGTGTCTCTTTCTTTACTTGACCCAATGGGCCACCTATTTAAACATAGAAAATTATATAAATTTGTTGTTACACAGCGTTCTTTCTAAGTATCCCTCATCTCGTTAACATTACTACTGGATCTCCAACATTAATTCAGTTTCCCTGTTTTATTGTCGTTATACGACAAATTCAACAAATGTACCAAAAATTTGTTACAGAAAAGATAATTTGTCTTCCTAATTGCAAACAAGTTTTGTATGCAAAGAGATCAGAAACTTTTATTTTCATGATAATTACATTCTTTAATGGAAAATTTATGAAACGTAAACATATTTTCGTTTTAATAAATTGATTTACTTCACCCTAAAGGCTTCTGGCTGAAGATTTAATTTTTGCATAATTAAACCACTCGGTTTTAAATTCGTTTTGCTCAATTAAATAAGTAAAAAATACATTTTGAGTTCAGTCAATCAAGTTTAGAGCATCACACCATTAAGTATGGATTAACTGTTGAGAAAACATACTGAAAGAAAATTCCGGGTGCAAATAAATTAAACCATATTTTCATATTTCTATTGTATTAAAAGTACAGGGTGATGATTTTTAGACGCTCGGACCCGATTTATGGAATATTGTTGGATATTTATTTTTTTTTAACTGTAGGATGGTATAGTGCATATCCAGGAGTATACTGACGTATTTGATATTGGGTAGTGAAACGACGCTGGGCGCTGCGACTCCAAATAACTTTTTTTTCTATCTTCTGTAAAACGGTATTGGAAAGCCCTAATTTCATTTTTTCCTTAAACTGTTTTTTTCTACTTTGTTTCGCAAAAAAGTTATGCAGCCAAAACCCTCTAAAATATAATTTTTTTATCATCGCGGTTGCTACGGATCGCATGCCACGTTTGGCGGTTTTCGAAGAGTTATTATAATAATATTAGTTACTATACTGTTGAGGTTTTCCCTTTAATAAAATATCTTTGAACAATAAAAACAAGGATACTATATTTTTATTAAAACCACAAAAAAACTATATAACGTTTAACATTATATAACTTATCACACATTTATAAAACTAACTTAAAAAATAATAAAAAAAAAACATCAAAAGGATTTTTCTATATGTCTTCCTTCTTCAATCATGCATTTTTCCATTCTTTTCATTAACGCTTAATGAGTGGCTTTATAAATAACTTCTCCAGATATATTATTGCACGCATCTGTGTGTGAAATATCATTTGTCACAGTTTTTTATACAATATCTTTAAGAGTCCCCCACAAGAAAAAATCTAACGGCGGGTGACTTAAGCGCCCATTGAATAACTGGGCTGCGAACCTCTATCCATCTTCGTTGAAGTCATTCACTCGAATACTCTCTAACAGCAGCAGTTGTATGAGGTGGTGCTTCATCGTGTTGATACCACATATGCCTTCTTAAAATAAGGAAAAGATTTTCTAATAAAACTGGTGGAGTATGGACCAAGAAATTAAGGTATCTATTTCCAGTTAGTGTTGCCTCAAAAAAGTATGGTCCAACCAAATGTCTCCCAATTATCGCACACCATATATCAACGCCATAATGACCTTGATTCGGAACTTGATTAACGTTGGATGGATTCTAGTCAGCTCAGTAATGATAATTTTTTCTGTCAGGTTTGACGTTTGCTGACAAAATGACTTTCATCTGTCCATAATATATGATTCAGAAAATAACGTTCTTCGTCATATTTAATCATAATTTCTGCCACAAAATTCAGTCATCGTTCTAAATCAAATGGTGTTACTGATTGAAGATTAGGCATTTTATAGTTATAGTATTTGTTAGCTTTAGGAGATCTTTGAATAGTCCCATGATACATTCAATTGCCTGCTTACTTGTCTGATTGAATTATATGGATAGTTTGAAAAATATTGCACAATTTTGGTCAATTTTTCATTTTGCGTTTAGAAATATCTTTCTGCCCAGAAAATGCATTCATATTGCTCCTCTAATTTCAATCTAATCGACAAGATGTAATGTGATTCGGGATATACCTGTCGGAGTAACGTTCTCGATACAGTCTAACGACTTCCCGAGAATTTCTGTTTGCTTCTAAATAAATAAGAATCATATCTACATTTTCAGCCTGGGAAACCACTTCAACCAGAAAACTATTAACACACCGTTTACTTAGTGTAGTTCTATTGAATTGAATAGGTGTTCAAACCAGAGCTGTCAGATTAAAGTATGACACCCGCCTATCAGATAAATTTTTTGAAAACCGCCAAACATGACATGCGATACATAATTTTTAGCACAACAAATTAGAAAAAAAAACAGTTTAAAGAAAAAAAGTTGAAAGAAATTAGGGCTTTTCAATGCCGTTTTACAAAAGGTGTGTAGATGGAGAAAAAAGTTGTTTGGCGTCGCGGCGCACAGCGTCGTTTTCACAACCAAATGTCAAATACGTCAGAATACTCCTTGATATGCACTATACCATTCTACATTAAAAAAAATATATATATTCAACAATTTTCCATAAATCGGGGCAGCGGGTTTAAAATGATTAACCTGTACAGGAGGTCCGAGATATTAAACGTATTGGGTCTACCATGTTCCGCTTCATTTCAGAGCTAGCCTATATAAAAATGACAATGTCCGATATCTCCAAAACATAATCATGACGACAGCAAGGATTTAGTAACCATTTATAAAAACATGTTGAAACTCAACAAATCTCAACGCAATCTGATTTGAAACTGCCAATGGCAAAACTCATGGTTGACCAAATGGTATTATGTACTACTATAACAGTTTAGTTGTAATTTTAAAAAAGAACAATTTAAACGTAGCACACATACACTTGTGTAGGAAACGATATCAATAATTTCAACCCCATCTTCGCGATTTTATCAAACAAAAAAGATCGTAATCACGATCTCACCAAGAGGACGTGTTACATGTGGCGACACGAAGAAATACACCAAATCGATGTTCAGTAGCCTTAAGAAATGAGCTGAAAAATGTAAAGTTTAATGAACGAAAGTTGTACTTCGAGGTTGTCCATTATTTTTAGATCTTTAACTTACTGACTCTGACAAGCTACTATATACTTGTCTAAGTATTGTTAAAATGACTGAAGAACTTTTTACTGTATATTTTGAAAGAAAATGTAATTCCATAATACATTTTATTAGAAAATCTTCTCCTTATATATATATATATATATATATATATATATATATATATATATATATATATATTTTATATATTTTTTATGGTAATAAATCTTTGCTGGTCGTCAAATCTTATAAAGCATCTGTTTGAACCCATTCTTATAGTTGAAAAATAAAATACGTTTCAGGTCTTAAATACGCTTTCATTTTAAATTTCAGTTTTTCCTTAATAAAACCATTAAACAAACTTAAAAGTTCGTAAATACAAATCTTTTATATTTTCAAACTAAACATTTTTTAGTAAAGTGAAGAAAAATAAAAATAAAAGAAAAATTTTTCCATTACCCGAAGATTTTAAAAACTTTTCTTTCAGCGATAAAACAAAAACTCGTTGTTCTGATTTCATCACAAGAATTCTTTTTCGATTTGCTTCTTTTTCTTTTATCATCAATGGACTTCTTCCGTTAGCGAACTTGTGGTAAATTAAATTTGTGCTAAATTGTTAGAAAGAGCATTAATTAAGAAATGTACCGCTTTTATTAACTTTAAAGTTCTTGTAATCTGATGGGAAGTATTTCATTTTATTTTATCTTTGTCTTTTGTAAAACCAAATTCGTTTATTTCAGTACCTATTTTAACTTTCCTAAAAGTGAAAAAAATAGGCGTATATGAAAGTAATATATGGTCATCTACTTAATGGATTAAGCAATAAAATAAATTTTGAAATTTATAAACTACAGCAAATATTGTCTTCTAGATTTAATTTTCTATTATAAACTATAGCTTATTACACTGATTTCCTTATAATAAGAAACTGTGAATCTACATTATTCAGTATACATATTGGGAACTACAAATCTGTTACTATTTTGGCCTGAACAAAAACTTGCATCTCTTTTTGAAAGAAATACTCCTCTAATGGCAAGCATGTGTCATTACACATGCCAAAAAAATGTTTAAATATTTGGCCTATCGACAATAGCTACAAGATCTTATCGTCATCAATAAAATCTTTGTTAGTCCTCCAAACAGATTCAATCAAATAATCGATGAATCCAAGGAGGCAATTACTCAAATATTTAAAAGCAAACTTATCGCAGGTCCCAACAATTCAAGGTCTTTTTGGTCTGTTGCCAAGACATTTAGTCAAAATTTCACCATATCTACTTTACGATCACTAACGCAATCAGGCAATATTGTTGCAGCAACATCTTTTGAAGAAGTCAACTTGTACCGAATTTTTTACCTTACATTTTACGAATTTCTAGGAAAAAATACCTTCCACTCTTCTTAATTTGCCGTTAAAAACGCTTAATATGATTTTCAGACATCGAAAAAGCTTCTGAGGTAGAAAAAATAGCTATTTTTGTACTCAAGAAGTGCGCGGGCGAACTCAAAACAATCTTTTGATAGATATAGGCGCAAGTTCACTAAATACCTGATAGAGGTAAAACCCTGCCAAATAGATACCAACTAGTTTCGTTGATTTCAGAAAGACCGAAGGTGATCAATCGGCATTTATACAAATATCTGAAAAGATTCGATGTTATTAGCGTCTACCAATATGGTTTTCATAAGCCAAGATAAACAGGAGATCTTCTAACCTAAATTACATTCCTTTGGAATAATGCAATTGAACATTAGTTTGAGTTTCTAGCAGTTACACTTATAGATCCACATCATCTGAACGTATTTAGCACGATGCACTGTTGGATAGACTGCATCTTTATAGTATATTTAAAAAATTTTGTTTATAGAGTGATATGTTATATTTGCAATTGATAGGTTTATTTGATACACTTTCACTATCAACGTCAGTGTATTCCGGGGACAATAACATAATCGTCTTGATAATTGTCGGTAATATAAAGGGTGGGCCATCTATCGGTTTAAATTTGAACCACCGGTTATTTCGAATCTGGCAATACTTATGTCATTCTCTTCTGTCACAAAATTCAGTATATTATCTCCACTGAACGAAATGAATCGATTTACGCTTGAGCAACATTAGGATTTATTGGAAATTTATTTCCAAAACAAAGACAATTGGTCGGAAATTGCACGAAAATGTCGTACAAAATTTGGTCGCAAAGAAGGACCAACAGTGCCCGGTATACGCAAGTTTATTGCTAAAGTTCGTGAAACTGGTTTCATTGTTGATGCGCCAAGACGTGAGCGTGCTCGTACAGTGCGTACACCCGAAAATATCGAAGGTGTGGACGGCGCAACCATTACGGTTAATGGAGACATCTATCGCACCATGATAACCGATTTTTTTGTGCCCGCTCTTCATGGTATTGATGTGAACGATGTTTGGTTTCAACAGGATGGTGCAACTTGCCACACATCTCATGCCACAATCGATTTATTGCGTCAAACGTTTGATGGCCGTTTAATTAGCCGAAATTGTGATGTCAATTGGCCGCCAAGAAGCTGTTATTTGACACCGTTGGACTATTTTCTGTGGGGCGCCGTTAAAGACAAGTGTTATGCCGACAAACTAGAGACAATTGAGCATTTGAAGGCCAACATTCGTGATGCCATTGCCGAGATACGACCCCATACACTCGAAAAAGTGCTCGAAAATTGGTCCGATCGAAATGGGGTACTGTGAGGCCAGCCGCGGCAGCCATATGAATGAAATAATATTCCATCTCTAACCGGAACAATTGTACTTCAAAACAAAAAAATAAATTTGGCAAAATTTCAAACCGTTTTTGTTTTATTGCATTTTTAAATTTAAACTTTTAAATGGCCCACCCCTTATTAAAAGATAACTGTGGTGCTTCTTGTGGCACGGTTAATGATCTCACCTTGATTACCTATCTTAGTCAATTTAAATAATTACTGAATATTTTGACCAGTTACAGCTTTTGATTGTAATGTCATATTTCTATAAATAAAAATAATAAACTATTTCAAGATAAAATCACATTTAGTATAAGTATATATAATACCAAAAAAAATTATGGCACGCTGCGTAATACTTCTCTTATGAAATAACTAAAGAGACAATCGGTATATTATGTTTCTCAGTATGCAATCAGTAGCCCTAAGATGGTCTCACATAACGTTTCATCGACAAAGGTGAATAACATTCTCTGAGGATTAAATTCAGTAATAAAGTAAGGTTTGATCTGAATGACTCATTTATTGCGTCACAGATTCATCTGAAGATGTCACCAGCAGTTGTTGAGGAACCATTAACTAACAAAATAGTTTAGGATCACGAAATATAAGCCCTGAGGCACTGAATATTAATTTCTTCCCTATAAGAAAAATACATCATAAAAGTGAACACACGCACCTGTTCAATAGGTATGCGTGTACATTTATTCATGAAAAATACGTTAAAATGATAATTTACTAGTCTATTAAAAAAAAAACACCTCCAACTCTATGAAATATATATATATATATATATATATATATATATATATTTATTTATCTGTAACAATATGTATATAATTACGCTCTAAACTGGCTACTCAGCTTCGCCGTTTTTTAATTTTTAAAACTTTTCAAATTTGTTTTTAGTTTTTTGTTTACAGAAGTGACTAAAATAATTATTTAGTCTAATGCCAAACGTTATTACAAGTCCATTAACTTCTGTACTTGATCATCTAATATAATTTTTTGCCTTCAGAACAAAGAGACCAAACATAATTAAGTGTTTGGTGTAGTGGTGATAACTAATGTGTAGTATATACATATATATATATATATATATATATATATATATATATATATATATATATATATATATATATATATATATATATATATATATATATATATATATATATATATATATATATATATATATATATATACATATATATATATATATATATATATATATATATATATATATATATATATATATATATGTATATATATATATATACAGTAATACCCCGCTTTACGCGAGGGATACGTTCCGAAAAAAATCGCGTTAACTGAAATTCGCGTATATCGAGGTTTATGATTAAACATAGTCAAAATTTAATACAAAAAAATACAAATCATTTTAATCAATCACTTTAATTCTAAGAACACTTTATGCAATACATACTCTTATTTTTTACGGAAAAATACATCTATTGTCTTTTGGGTAACGTTTTGTTTACGTTCTTGTAAAATACGTTCATAACACCCAACACTGTTTTTAATTGTTTGACACACGGTCAAGACACGGTCATCATTATTGTCTATACTCTGCAATATGTCCAAACCTGAATAAATTTTTGAAAGTGCATTTTGTATTTCCCCTGAAGATAAAACTTTCTCTTCTACTTGTTCTTCCTCATCGTAGATAGGATTATTCTGTAACTCGATCAGATCTTCATTGCTAATAGGATCGTCGTGCGTTGCTACAAGTTCTACGAGATCTTCTACCGTGACATCTTCAAGTTCAGACCCCTCAATCATTGCAGCAATGTCTTCAAGCACTTGTCTCTGCATCTGGACAATTCTTCTAGGTGCTTCCACTACATCTGGCCAAAGATTACGCCACACCCCATTCATACAACTCATTTTAACTTCCTTCCAAGCCTCTTCTATGTTGTGAATAGACTTCATAATGTTGTATGACTTCCACCACTCTCGCATAGACTGTCTTCCTTCCCCGTCAGTTTCATGAATTAGTTGGCTAAAAGTGCGGCGATGGTAATAAGCTTTGAAGTTTGCTATTGCTCCCTGGTCCATAGGTTGTAATATTGACGTAGTGTTTGGTGGAAGGAACTTTACGTACACTTTTAAGTCTCTGGGCGTATCAAGTGAGGTTGGATGTCCTGGGGCATTGTCTAAGAGTAATATAACTTTAGGTTCAAGCCCATTTCTGTCACAGTATGATTTGACTGATGGGCAAAAACTATTAGAATACCATTCTTGAAAAATTTCCCGTGTAACCCACGCCTTTCTGTTTGATCGCCACACAACTGGTAGACTTGTCTTGTCTGTGCCTCGCATTGCACGGGGTGTTTCTGAATGGTACACTAGTAAAGGTTTCAGTTTGAAATCACCAGTGGCATTACCACCCAGCAGAAGTGTTAGTCGATCTTTCGCAGCTTTGAAACCACTGGCTTGACGTTCTTCCTTAGAAATGAATGTTCGAGATGGCATTTTTTTCCAGTAAAGTGCGGTCTCATCAACATTGAAGATGAGACAAGCAGGAATTTTCTCTCGTCTAACGAAGTCTTGAAACTTGTCTGGAAACTCAGCTGCAGCTTGAATGTCCGCGCTGGCCGCCTCGCCTGTTATGTGGATATTGTGAAGATTAGAACGCTGCTTGAACCGATGGAACCAGCCTCTGCTGGCAGCAAAAGTCGGAGTGGCACTCCCTTCTCCTTCTTTTGTTTTCAGCATCTCATACAAAGATTTTGCTTTTGTGCATATGAGATCTTGACTTAGTGGTGTGTTCTTCTTATTCAAATCTTCGATCCAGACTGACAGTAATTTCTCCATTCTTTCTAAGATAGATGATCTCGAACGAGAAAGTTTTGTTGCACTTATAGGTGTTGAACCTTCGCTGGAGATTTTAATTTTTTCCCGATTTTTATAAATCGTTCTCACAGTCGATTCTGAGAGTCCAAAATCTCTCCCAACAATTGTTGCTTTGCCTCCATTTTCCATTCTTCTTAACACTTTCATCTTCAATTCCAAAGTGACGCTTTTACGCTCTTTTTTCTTTACAGGCGGCATTTTTAACGTAGGGTTAAATTATGTATGTATGTATCTCCAATAAATATTAAAACAAAACTGCCAGCCGACCGAACTAACATTACGGAACAAATGAACACACGAAACGAACGAGGAAATCCCCATAGAACAAAGTCGAAGGACAGGGAATTCCCAATTCTTCAAAGAGAATATTCAGAGAAAGCGGGGATCCCCCCGCGACCATAGAGAAGTTAATGACTACATGAGCGCGAAATTTGAAATTCGCGTTATAGTGAAACCGCGCGTAACGGGGTCGCGCTAAGCGGGGTATTACTGTATATATATATATATATATATATATATATATATGTTTGGGGTTCCGCTCCCAAACATACACTGCATTTGTTGGATTTTATTCAGAGAAGAGCTGTTCGTCTGATTGGAGACCCGGAAATGACCGGCGGCCTTGAGTCGCTGGAACATCGAAGAACGGTTGGCGACCGTGCATATTAGAAGTACACGTCGCGCTAATCCGTATGAGATTCAGCTAGTGACTCCTCGTACAACGCTTTTCAAGCAGTCTTTTATATGGAGAACATCATCCCTTTGGAATAATTTGCCCAGGACTGTGTTTCCCACCGAGTACAATTTATAGCGATTCAAGAACAACTTGAATCGCTTTCTTCTCACACGTGTCGCTCCTGTAGCGCTTTAGGAACTTCCCTGCAGCACTTGTGCTAGACGCATAATATATATATATATATATATATATATATATATATATATATATATATATATATATATATTTTATATACATATATATGTACATATATATATATATATATATATATATATATATATATATATATATATATATATATATATATTATATATATATATATATATATATATATATATATATATATATATATATATATATATATATATATATATACATATATATATATATATATATATATATATATATATATATATATATATATATATATATATATGTACATATATATGTATATATAAATATATATATATATATATATATATATATATATATATATATATATATATATATATATATATATATATTATGCGTCTAGCACAAGTGCTGCAGGGAAGTTCCTAAAGCGCTACAGGAGCGACACGTGTGAGAAGAAAGCGATTCAAGTTGTTCTTGAATCGCTATAAATTGTACTCGGTGGGAAACACAGTCCTGGGCAAATTATTCCAAAGGGATGATGTTCTCCATATAAAAGACTGCTTGAAAAGCGTTGTACGAGGAGTCACTAGCTGAATCTCATACGGATTAGCGCGACGTGTACTTCTAATATGCACGCCAACCGTTCTTCGATGTTCCAGCGACTCAAGGCCGCCGGTCATTTCCGGGTCTCCAATCAGACGAACAGCTCTTCTCTGAATAAAATCCAACAAATGCAGTGTATGTTTGGGAGCGGAACCCCAAACATGGGAGCAGTATTCCATAGTTGGTCGAATTTGGGCTTTGTAAAGAATTAACAGTTGTTGTGGAGTGTAAAGCTTTCTGGTTCGAAATAATATTCCCAACCTTCGAGAAGCTCTCCTTGCTATGCCTGCAACATGTTCATGCCAGGACATATTTGCTCCCAAATTAACGCCCAACAAATTGTGTGACGATGTTAGAGGAATGAAGTGCCCCGACATAACTATGTCGGGTTCAGCAACGTTAACTTTTTTAGAAAAAACTGACGCCTGGGTTTTTTTAGCGTTAAATTCCACTTGGTTACTGTCACCCAAAGATAGAATTTCTTCCAGGTCTTTGTTAAGTTGAATGACTTCCTGCTGTATGAGTAGCCGATGTCCAAGCCTTCCAAGCGAATAAAGAGATAAGCGTACTGACATCTGCAAAGCTGTAGATTTTATTCTCGGTCTTTTCCAGCAGATCGTTAATGTAAATGATAAAGAGGGTAGGAGACAGTATAGAGCCCTGAGGTACACCAGCGTTGATTGTGAAGGTGTTAGAAAGAAATCCGTCGACTGCCACTTGTAAAGAACGCTCTCTGAGGAAACATGAGAGCCATAAACAGAACTTTTTAGACATACCATAAAGGCGTAACTTAGCCAACAGCCCATCGTGATAAACACCGTCGAATGCCTTGGATATGTGAAGAGCAACCGCTCGAGATTCTCCAAAGAGTTCAATTGCGTTGTTCCAAACATGTGTTGCATAAGTCAGAAGATCTCCTGTTGATCTATTTTAACGAAAGCCATATTGGTGATCGCTAATAATGTTGAATTTTTCAAGATATTTTAGAAGATGCTGATTGATAGCTTTTTCCATGACTTTTGATATTATTGAAAGCAGTGCGATTGGTCGGTAGTTATTTGGTAAGGTCTTCTTGCCTTTTTTAGGTATCGGTTGAACTGTAGCACATTTCGAGCAGGAAGGAAATATTCCCGGTCTGTAGGATAGGTTGAAAAGTCTACAGAAAACTGGTGTTAGTTCCTTAGCACAGTTTTTGAGAGCTATGGCAGGTATTCCGTCAGCGCCAGAAGCTTTTTTGGTGTCTAGCTTCATTAAAATACGTTTTATGATACGCTGCCTGAAGACAATATCGGGCATCCTTGACTGCACTGTGGGAATAGTAGGTGGTGTTTTTCCTTGGAAATCGACAGTAGAATGTGAAGCAAAGGGTTTAGCCAACAAGTTCGCTTTCTCAACAGGTGTCGTTGCAATAGCATTATCTGGGCGTCTGAGTGGTAGTATGGTGGATTTGGTGAAATTTTGACTAACTGCCTTAGCGACTGACCAAAAGGACCTGGAATTGTTGGGATAAGCGAGAAGTATGTTTTTAATTCATTGATTGTGTGCCTCCTTGGTTTCGTCGATAATTTCTTTGCATCTGTTCCTGGCACGAACAAAGGTGTTACGATTTATGGCGTTAGAATTTTCACGCTATTGTCGGTAGGCAAGATGTTTAGAAGCAACAGCTTCTTTGCATTTTCGGTCAATTCAAGGGTTGCCGTTGGAAGGGTATGTCTTCGAAAAAGGGATTTAAGGCTCCATACTGACCAAAATAACATTGGAAACCTCCCTGGCGCAGTCAGATGGGTTGTCGGATCGAAAACAAACGTCTATATATATACATATATATATATATATATATATATATATATATATATATATATATATATATATATATATATATGTATATATATATATATATATATATATATATATATATATATATATATATATATATATATATATATATATATGTCAAATATTATCTCGACCGTGATATAACAAGAAAGGACAGACTTAAACGAGAAGCGGTCTGTGTTTAGGTCGGTTTTTAAAAACTTATTTATCTAAATGCTCTCTATATTTCGTAATTTATTTATGACTTCCTCAGGAGACAAATCTAAAATACAATGTAGATGAACAATAAAGGATAAAATTTACAAAAAAATATATATTTTCAGTAAATATATTCAATATTTAATACGATGTTCACCATTTTTCCAAATACGAAAGTCATTTTTCAAATTATTAAACAGCAAATTTTTGTCAGCTAACATAATACAGAAAAAAACCTTTATTGTGTATTTCAAAAAAATTACTACTTTTGAAAGAATATTTTGTTGGAAAAAAATCATTTCTGAACTATTTAATCGGCATTTTCAATAATTTTTTTATGTTATGTTAACCCCTTAGGACAGGGGTGCTCAAACTTGAAATGCTGGCGATCTACCTCAATATTGTTAGACTACGATCGATCGACTCTGAGAGGCTGCAAGTAAGTGTGATGCAGGATTTTCGTCTAGGTAGGGTGTATCGTGACATAGATATTAGTTTTCCGCACAATATGCATTTTTTTAGTAAAGGTAAGTGTAGGTCTTCTCTAAAATGTCAATGAAAAAACTCATAATTATTCAAAATTGCGAGTTTATTGGTTCTTACAAAACAAACGAGTTCTAGTGTCTAAACTTAACTAAAGATTGACTTTGGATGTTGAAGCGTGGCACTGCATGTCCTCAGCATACTTTGCATAAGATGGTATGTAATTACCGAGTGCTAATCGCAAGCATGATGACCTATGTTCGTCAGTTAGTCGATTGCGATATTTTGACTTAATTATCTTCATTTCAGAAAATGCAGACTCGCACAAGTAAGTTGACCCAAACATTACCGTCAGTTGAAGGGCGATTTGCCTTAGATTCGGATATTTATCTTCAGATATAAAACACCAGAATTTTGTATCAAATGGTGTGGCTTTGAGATGTATATCTGATATAATCTGCACTAACTCATTTTCAACAGAACATGAGCCCATGTTAAACTGACTTGCTATTTCAGTAGCTAATTCCTCAATGTTTTTACACGAAAAAGGATAACTCATAAATGATGCGATATTTGCCAATTTACTGAAATCATAAAAACGTATTTCGAATTGGCCCAAAATATTTGATAATTCTGCCTCATAAATATCATAATTCAACTGATGAATCCTTGCTTTCAAAGACGGAAAATTTTTCAGATCCTTTCTTTTCAGTTGATCTATCATAAGTTGCAATTTACTTTTGAATGCGTTTATTGCGCTAATCATCTCATTAATAGTTTTTCCTTTACCTTGAAGCTCCAAATTAATAGTGTTTAAATGCATTGTGATGTCTGTCAAAAATGCCAATTCAGTCAGCTATTTTCCGTTTTTCAGCATCTGAGTGTCATCACCTCTTTCGTCCAGAAAAGCTGTTATTTCGGGCAATAATTCTTGAAACCTTTCTAGGAATTTTCCGCTACTCAACCACCTGACGTCCGTGTGAAGAACTAAATCAGTGTGTTCAGCTGACTCACTATCTTCCAACTGCAATTTAAAGAGCCGTCGTTGCAAGCTACGTGCACGGATAGACTTCACAATTTTTATTGCAATGCCCATAATCTCCTCCATGTTTAGAATTTTTGAACACAAAACTTGTTGATGTATAATGCAATGGAAGGAGAAAAATGAAGGGAAATCATCTTTAGCTCCACACAATGCCACAAAACCGGTTTCGTTTCCAGTCATTGCTGGTGCTCCATCGATTGTAATGCCCACTAGTTTATATATTGATAGCTTGTAGTTTGTTACAAAATTGAAGAAAACGTCATATATATCTTCGCCACGGGTCTTTCCTTTCAGAGGAATCATTGTCAAAAACTCTTCCTTAGCCGACATGCCATTGAATACCATTCGAATAAAAATACACAGCTGGGCAGTGTCTGTCATATTGGTGGATTCGTCGAACTGTAAAGAAAAGTATGTACATTCCATGATATCATGTTTTAGTTTATCTACCATGTCCTGACTCTCTCTCTAATAGCAGACATAATCTCTGTTTTATTTTTAAAATCTCCAAATAAAGTCTCACCCGCTTCAATAGAACCCATCCATCATCAAATCGTTTCTTGTGTTTCGCCAATATATGAGATATTTTAAATGATGCGATCGTTGCAGCTTTTGATTGTTTGGCTGGTCTTGTGAACATGGTTTGTTCTTTTTTCAAACAAGTTAACAAATCACGTACTTTTCGTTTTCTTAATTCACTCTATGACGGAAAATCCTTTTCATAGTTTTTATGAACCGTTTTATGAAGCCTCTCTAAGTTCCCACGCTTAGGTATTGCAACTGACGCACTGCAAATGAGACAAATGCACTTATCCTTTACCATACAAAAGAAAAATTCTTCCTCTCAATCGTTATTAAAATGATAAGTTTTACTTTTCTTCACCGCACTCATTTTGGACTATTTATTAATAAACTTTGTATCGATGTATCGCCTTCAAGTTACAACTCAGACTGACTCCTATTCCTGCAGGCGCAACATTTATATCGGCGCGAACGAAGTCTCGAATGTTCCCGTTGAACACGCCGCCCGAAGTTTCTAGAAAAATCGGCGGGAATCAAAACGCGGATTTTCTTAGACAAGTACCGCGCGTTCCTTTAATAAAGCCGCCTTTTGCCGCTAGCAGGGGGTTATTACGATAAAAGAAAGTGATGAGGTGGTTATTCTGGTCTAATTGTGGATCGAATAAATTTTAGTAGTTTATTCATTACATTTTGTTTTAGTTACCTAAAACAAGATCTGTGATTAGTTCTATATCGGAATTTTTTTCTTGAGATCGACTCAAAAAGCATTCGCGATCGACTTGTCGATCGCGATCGACCGTTTGAGCACCCCTGCCTTAAGATGTACTGTAAGAACAGTTTTTTATATGATGTCATAGAAAAAGACTGGAAACTATTTTTCTTTTTTAATATAAACAGGAAACAATAAAAACACTGAAAGATTTTATAATGAAAAAAAAGGTTATAATATAGAATAAAATAAAAATTGTGCTTGATCAATTATAAAATTAACAATTTTTTTCGCCTCAATAACACAATATAAACTATTATGCCACTACTATTACTATGATGAAATATCAACGTTTACGATGTTTAACTACATGTAAAATATAGTTACACACAACAAGGCTCTTTAGCTTTTTTTGTGCACAGTTAAAAATTATTTTACACGTACAGGTACGGACTGACTCAACACTGAGAAAACCAATTTTTAGAAGATGAAATCCTCTATGCTATAGAATTAACATTCATCTTAGTTAAAGTAATACTAGAAAGAATAATCAAAATAGACGGCACTCCTGTTCGAACTACTATCGTGCTGCAGTTTACTTCATCTCTTGGGAAAAGTACTTTGGTTAATGATCACTGATGGAACAGAGACGAGTAATTAACAGTAACCAACCTAGCTGTTAGGCCACCTCTTGTTTCATCTTTTAATTCCCTTACATTAATAAACATATAAGAACTGCTGATTAACTTTTTCGAATATTATTGTTTACCTACTTACATTTACTTAGAAACTTATGAAAGAAAACACCTCTTCATCTTTCATAAACACATTATTAGTATTATATTTTGTTAACATACAATTTTTCTCTGTTTTAATATTATTATTATTTTTTTAAATAATATAAAAAATTTAATGATTCCGTATGTGGTTAGTCTTTTATCCAAAAAAATACGGAACTTTTCCAGAATAGAAGCAAATACCAGTGATATTTTGTTATTGTCAGAAGTCATCATCATCATTATCAGGCGTTCATCCATCGTCTGATGTAGGCCTCCCCCAGGCTTATCTAATGTTGTCTGTCTTAAGCTTGTCTCAAGCCTTAATGCTTAATATTATCTGTCCAACGTGTTTGTGGTCTTCCGACAGGTCTTCTGTGGCTTCGCGGTCTACATTCCACAAGCCTCTTGGTTCACCGATTGTCTGTCATGAGGACCACATGCCCTGCCCAGTTCCATCTTAACCTGCAAACTCGCTCGATCACGTCTGATGTTTTGGATCTTGTTCTTATCTCTTAGTTTTAATCCCAACATTCGCTTTTCCATGACCCTTTGTGCAATCTGCAACCTTATGCTATTATTCATGGCCCACGTTTCTGTACTATATGTCAGAACTGGCAATATTTGCTGATCGAACACTTTAGCCATAATGCTGTTGGGTAGATGTGAGTTAAATACATTTTGCAATTTGCCGAAACTAGACCAAGCTAGCAAAATCCTTCTTTTCAAAACTGTTTTTAAATTATTCTTGCCAATTTCAATTTGCTGTCCTAGATATACAGACGATGTTATTTTTTCTATTGTTTATTGCTCGATTCTCAAACTGGGGTTTAGGTTATTATTTCCTTTAACGTTGGTCATATATTTGGTTTTGGCATTGTTGATCTTCATAACACACAGCATTTTCTTTCTTTTTACTATTAGATCTATACTTTCTTTACTTATCTCTTGTTGTTTTCTTGTTGTATCTCTTACTATTTCATCTGATGTTTCTAGTAATATTTTAGTGACTTTCTGTGTATACAGCTGGATAGTCTCATTTCCATTCAAGCCTTGCATTTTTCTTGTAATTTTTTCTTGGTAATCATGCTGTTTAATTCTGAGTTGTTCTGTCTGAATTTTCGTGCATTTGGTTGTTATGGGCTTCCTTCGTTCTTATTTTGTATTTATGTAGGCTTTAGCTCTAAGCATTCTGTGCATTCTTAGTTACGTTCGTGTCCAGTATGTGTTTTTTTTTATTCGTTATTACATAATCGATAATCGGTAATAAAGTACGCTGTTCAATGGGTTCATTAACGAAACCCTGTACAGTTTATTTCAGCATCTACATCCACGTCGTAACTAGGGTCCAAACCACGAAAACTAGTACGAATAATACTCGCATGTAAAACACCAATTTTCTAATCGTTACGGAAATATTTATTACATTAGAATAAAAGTAGCTAACAAAGCTAGATATGATTGTTTAATAACTTAATCTAAAAATTTGCTTTATTACTTCTTGTCATAAATAAAAGACTATAAATATTATTCCGTCATTATATTTTTAAATTTGACCGTTATCAATTCTAATATGTCTTAACTTTTGTACAGCAACAACAAAGCTGCTCCAACGAGTAAACAAAATACTAATAAAATTATGATTGATTATGTCTTAAGGGCAAAATAAATTATTTAGAGCTTGAAAGTGCCTTCCTCGGATCTGTGTCGTTCAATAGCCTTTTGACTTGATAATTATTCGCATAATTTATTTTAAATAATAAATAAAATCGATTTTATCTTTTACGGCTTTAAACTTCTTTATTACAGAAATCCCAGAAGTGGAATCCCATAAAAATCTTCAGTTACACACTCCCGTAAAGATTCCCAGTAATAATGTAACTCGACGAGTGTTTTTTAATGGATCATTTAAAATTTTAAAAATTAAAAATGTTTTTCGCCTGGAAAACATATACAACGTATAATTTAAACAAAAAATCGTATTATGTCCCGATAAGACGAGCTTCCACACATGTCCTCGATCTGTCACCAGAGGTACACTCACTGTCAGTGTTAGACGTTTACGGCGTATTACTGGTATTCTTCACCGCTTTTGTAGATTAAATATGTGTCCATACATGCCTTGAAATAGCTATTTTTGTTGCTAACTTCAGTACACTATTAACGTTTAAAGCTAGATGTTGCCTGCGTTTTTACTGCTGAAAAATATTCTTAAAAATCTGCCATTTGAAGAAAAGTCGACGCAATGTAAAAAATTAGGCATATAAATTATAAACTGATGTCAAAATAGCGATAGACAAAATAATTTTCATATATATATATATATATATATATATATATATATATATATATATATATATATATATATATATATATATATTACAATAGAGGTTTTCACGGATGGTGGAATGTAATACACTAAAATTCCGGGTTTCAATCCGTTCGTCTAACAATGAATTTGCACCACGTTTCGCGAAAATCTCATTTGTCATTTTAAAGTGCTCTTGCTTCTGCTGCTGCTCTAAACTGTGATCTTGCTGCTGCTCGAAGCTAACTCAGTTAGCACTGTATCGAGCAACAGCAGTAGCAAGAGCACTTGAAAATGCCAAATGAGAGACGTCGTGCAAATTCATTGTTAGACGAACGGATTGAAACCAGGAATTTTAATGTATTATATATATATATATATATATATATATATATATATATATATATATATATATATATATATATATGCGGCTATTTTGTATAGCCTCAACTTTATTTTTAATAAATATTTTATTTATTAAATAGAAGCCGTTATTTGCCCCTTATGTATATCTTAATTTTTGAGAATGGATTGAGTGGATATTAATACTGATAGAGCAAAAACTAAATATAAGCTAGCTCGTTTTTTTTGCTGGTTGAGTACATGGAAATCGAGGTAATTTTTGTACGCTTTTTAAAAATAGTTGTTTAAAACTTGGTTATACAGTTTTTGGGTACCATTCATTTTAGAACAAAAGGAATCTAACTTCAGCTCAAAAATTGAAAAAAAAACACTCAAGAGTTATTTAGTTGTTGAAATGAAATTAATTTACGTTCAACCTATACGTCCTGAAAGAAAGAGCGGTAGTTCAGTAAAAGGCTGCATTAAAACAGAGAAAAGTATATTAACCAAATAAAAATTCTTGCAGTTATTAGACTCTTAAAATTACATTAACTAAATGAAACCCCTTAGGCTATGAGAGTGTAAACTAGAGTTCTATGAATTACTGATCCTAAGTAAAAAAACAAAAGGCTAAAAGTTTGTAAAATTAACTTCACCGTATTTCACGTGTTGCGTAGTTGTTGGAAACACACTTTGTAGACAGGAAGTGAGATATTTAAACTGGTGTGCTTATGACTTACTACTTGGCTTCTTCTCGTGGATTTTCCATAAGCTGCTTGTCCTCTCCTGGTGATTCTCATCAAAATATTGTCTCAGCCACCACTCTCCCAGTCTTATTTGGGTTGCTAATCACTTTGTGACCCGAAATGCTTTAAGATGAGCAGAATATCTTAAGATTGGAAAAAGGCATCAAATTTGAGATCTATTAACAACACTCACTTGGTGCCGTTACTGCACTACGTCATGATGGAGAAAAATAAAAGGCCTCTACGGCGTGCTGGAGAAAAAGCTACTACGACATACTGGCGGAAAAAGCCGTTACTGCATGTCGGAGGAAAAAGTCCTTGAAAATTCCATATGACCGTTTATATATCTTTTGCCCCTTCTTCAAAGTGAAGCCTTTAAAATGTCTCATTTCCGGGACGCAAAATCAATGCAAACTAAATAAGTTGGGTCATCAATACGTTATACAGGGTTGAATTACACTGTTCGAAAATTTAAATCAATGTTTTAAGTTACACTGCTCAAAAATTGAAATGACTGCCTAATCAAATATAAAAATGTAATAAAAAAATAAATTATAGGAAGATAAACAATGTCGTAACATGACCTTAAAATCTAAGAAAAAATGAATGTTTCTATATATATATATATATATATATATATATATATATATATATATATATATATATATATATATATACATATATATATATATATATATATATATATATGTATATATATATATATATATATATATATATATATATATATATATATATATATATATATATATATATATATATTGCTCTTTGTCAGATTTTCCAGGTCTTCCTTGCTTGTGTCATTTTTAAAGCTACAAATTTATATTACCAGATATAAATTTTTAACATTAAAACTTATTATTCTGTTTTATGGGTACATTATTTACTTATCGGAAACGGCCCGAGTACATGTTAAAAAACGAAAATCTCTACAGCTTCTTACATCTCTGACATACTTAGAGCTAGGGTTGTTTCTACGATAAGTCCCACAGTTGCCGGAAAGTATAATATTGTGCTTGCCAATGATGTTTACAATTTTAAATAATTATCTAGTTATAACCAGCTTAATATTATCGTTAAATTGCAATAAAACAAATAACATTACAGAACGACAAATTTTTGGGCTAATAAGTCTACAGTATACCCCTTACATTACATTCTGACTTTCGTTACTAAAAATGTATAAAGGATTGTTCTAATAGATAAGTACTAATAATTTTAGATGATAAGAGAGATTTTATGGCAAAAAGAGCTGATAATAACAATTACAGAAAAAGTTCGAAAATAAAGTGAAAATATTATTTAATTCTTAAATGATAATTTAGTTGCCATTTGTACAAGTTCGATTAAAATTGTGAAGAAATTTTTTTTCTGTTATTTTTAATGGAAAAATGGATTAATTAATTTTTTCAATTCACACAGAAAGAGTCTTTTTTACAGTTCTAATATCGCAATGATTTGTTTACGATTTAACGCAAGTTATACTCAGTAAGGTAAAAAGCTTCCGAAAGTGACAAGTATCGGCTTCGCCCTGATTTTACTGAAAATTTACATTTTTGGAAATTTAGTGGAAATATGCAACATTGTCTTATCCAACATGATTCGCTCAGAAATATAGTTGTATGAACAATGCATTTTTTTTTACTTCCAAATACCTAAAAACAAATTAGTATAGGGTAAATTACACAAAAGATGACTGGGACCTTGAGTAAATAAATTTCTATCTGTGATGATATGATCTGGTTATATAACACCTAAAACAATTTTAAAAGCTTGAAAATATTCAAGTTTTCGGAAAAAACTCTAGTTGTTATGTATATATTAGGCCAATAAGCTTGGCGCATCCTCTAAGTGTAAGCCTCTATTCTAAAGAAATTAATTATTTTTAATGTATCAAATTTTGATGATGACAATGAGTATACTATGCTAAATATCTTCTAGAATAATGTCCAGAATTTGAGTTGAAAAGATTCCGAAAATATGATAAAAGCACATATATCTCGTTCGCTTTTAAATTAACGTAATTAAAATAATCCAAAAACTTCAAAGATAAAAGTTAAATTTATTTTAGCAAGGCAAAGGGTTGCCTTCCACCATGACCCAAGGGTGGCGTTTATGTGCTTTCAATTATTTATTTTTCCCTTAGGGTATAATCAGTTACAATTTCATTATTATTTTGTTTATCATGAATCGCCCTAAAAAATTTTAGATAATATTAAAATAAAGAACGACTATTTTCGGAATGTTTAATTTTTGTTATAAATAGATATAGATATTCCGGATATGTTTTTATGTTTTTTGTGCATGCATAAATAATAAAATCATCACAGATGCAGTATCTGCAGGTAACTTTTTTTTTAATTTGACAGGTAGGTATTATTTAATGCGTTCATGCACAATCAGCTATTTCTAGATATTTTGTAGGCTTGTTTGTTCTTTCTGGCATCACACAAAAGAATTTGAATGGATTGTGAGATAATTTTTCACATAGTGTTCAGTGGACCGTGCTTTTATGTACAACACATTTACACAGAATAGTAATTTTATAACTAATGGGCGGCAAAAATTAAGCGTTTAATACCAGAAGAGGAGCTTGAAGTAACTAACGCGATATTAAGTAGATTTCCGGCAAGGCGACAAACTACATCAAGAATCGATGTGGAATACATTTAACCATTAGTTTTCGAGAATCTCAGTCTTTAAACAGACAAACGATTAGCTGCTGAAAATATACTCGGGAGTTCGTTACAAATCATTTTTCATAGACTTAAGTTTGTACTCGTATATGATCCAGCCAAGGTAAGAATTAAAGCTGACCATCACTGCTCAGAAGCTGCAGGATTAGCAATGTTAATTATACTCATAAAATTTAAGGTTATCCTCTTTCAACCTAACAAAGTATAATGTCGGTTGTACACATGCGCCGATCTTTCTAACAGAAATGAAAAAAAAACTATTTTCTACTATCGTGGTGCATTGTTAGAACTGAAAATTTAAATATCACATTATGATTTAAAGAAACTCTCTCAGGTAAACTAGGTCTAACTAATAAAGTTTTATAATTTTGAAAAAATTGTTCCTCATTTAAAAAAAAAATTCTGTTTAATATTGCTAACTAATCATTTTGGCACTAATAATTGAAAAGTAGTCATCCTAAAGATCAGCCTTGTAAAAAAAAACACTATTAAAAATTAAACAGGAAATTATCGAGTGCGTGCACAAAGATCAACTTTAGAATGACGTACTGCATATATTATTCGTTTCCTTTTAATAATTGAAACAAGTTTTTTGTACTTTCTTTTATACTTTTCTTAATATAAATATATATATATATATATATATATATATATATATATATATATATATATATATATATATATATATATATATATATATATTTATATATACAGGGTACCCCATATGTATGGAATTCCATACATATGGGGTACCCTGCATTCCATAGCATTTATTAATAAGTGTATCGAAAAATTGTTTAAATAAAAGTTATACAGTGTTGTACGGCGTATACGTTGACGTTGACAAAAAAAATGTTTTGAACTCAGTTCGAAGAAATTACAACATCTTAATTTTTTTTAAATAGAAAGCCATATATATATTATTTTATTTTTGAGTGCTACCAAAAATTCTAGATATTATTTGTCTAACATACCATATGTCTAAATTGAACTGTTTTGGAATTATTGTCATCTGAAATTTAAAATAAAAAAAAAAGACGAAAAAAACTATTAATATATATTCTAGGTTTATTTTTAAGGTAATGATTGCTCAAAATGTTTACCGTTAACAGCAAGGCAATGACACAATCTGTCATATACAGCCTGAACAGATTTTTGCAGAGAATCCGGGGTGATTTGTGCTACTTCATATTAAAAAAAAAATTAAGCTGGCTTGGGTCAAACATTTACTGTCAAGTAGCGACTTAAAGCATCAAAAAATGATTTATTGATGAAAACCTTTATTGCTGCATTTTGTTGAGCGTAATATCATAATGGTACATTTGACAGAAACTGAAAGAATCACTTTGTTAATGATGGTTGGTTACGGAGACTGTAGGAGAATAAAACGGGAGATCTGTGATCTTTTTAACGCAAAATACCCGAATCGAGAACCTATTGCGCAATTCGTAGTTAGCAAAACATTAAAACGATTTAGACAATCAGGTCATGTAAAGGATCGTTCTAAATCTGGACCTCCAAAAGTTAAAACAAGCGATGATAAAAAGTTAGATGTTTTATTGGAAATTACAGAAAATCCCCATAAAGCCACTCGTCAGCTTTGCCTAGACCACAACATAAGTAAAGGTATCTTAAGTCTTATACTGAATTAAGAATAACTGCATCCATACAAACCTATTCTATTGCAAGAGTTACCTGAAGATGACTACGATAGACGCGTTGAATTTTGTGAGATGGAACGAATCAATAATGATCCTGACCTGATATTGTTTTTTCTGACGAGGCCACATTTTATCTTAACGAAAGAGTTTACAGGCATAACTGCCGCTACTGGTCTATTGAGAATCCTCACTGGATAATAGACAGTCATTCTCAAAGACCACATAAGATAAACGTGTGGGCAGGGATTTATGGGCGTCATATCATTGTTCCCTTTTTTATCGATAAAAATCTTATAAGACAGCGGTATCTATAGTTACTCCAAGAGCAAGTTATTCCAACTTATGTAGGTCTTTTTTCCGTTGAAAATAATTTAGATATCCCTAAGAGGAATCTGTGGTTTCAACAGGACGGAGCACCTCCGCACTATGAAATCAATGTTCGGAGATATTTGGATGCGATTTTTCCTAATCGGTGGATAAGCAGAAGAGGTGCTGTAGAATGGCCTGCAAGGAGTCTCCACCTTACGCTACTCGATTTTTTTATGGGGTCATTCGAAAACCAATGTTTATCGAAGTCGACCTGCAACTGTAGAAGATTTACAACAAAGAATTCAATATGAAGTAGCACTGCAAAACTCTGTTCAGGCTGTTTATGGCAGATTGGGTCATTGTCTCGCTGTTAACGGTAGACATGTTGAGCAACTGTTACCTTAAAAATAAATCTAGAGTATTTATTAATAGCTTTTTTTGTCTTTTTTTTTTTAAATTTCAAATGACAATAATTTCAAAATAGTTTAATTTAAACATATGGTATGTTAGAAAAATAATATCTAAATTTTTTAGTAGGACTAAAAAATAAAATAATAAACAGGGCTTTCTATTTATAAAAAAAAATCAAGATATAATTTTTTCTGACAGTTCCAAATATTTTATTGATTCACTAATTAATAAATGCTGTGGAATTATTATTCCACACATATGGGGCACCCTGTATATATATATATATATATATATATATATATATATATATATATATATATATATATATATATATATATATACAAAAGAGCTTAATTAAATGGTAAAACCAAAATTTCGGTAGTTTGCGTTTCATTTAAGAGATAGTTTTACGTTTCATTGCACACGTTGCTGCATTGAACATTCATCTGTATTTTAATTTGTCAAAATACCTCTAAACCAAATAAAGAACACACGAAACAAAGGGTGTCTTTGTTTATTCACTTCCACATAACCAGTAATTGGTTTACAGATAAACGGTTTTAATAAATTTACAAAAATGCGGTTTTGTTATTTGCTGTCCGTTTTGAGTCCTTTAGTCTGCTTTATATAGAAAAAGACCTAGGGCTGGCAATGGCTTCGCTCTATTACTCTATCACAATGGCAACAGATAGTAAAATTCATTAGTTCTCCTAATATCATTTTCTGCACGTAAAGAATTTTTATTTTAACTATTGCATGGAAAAAATTTTTATTGCATTTTAAGAATTTTGAAGCTAATATGCAGTTGAAATAGCTGTATTTCCTTTTTGTATTGTCATATTATTGCAACAAAGTAAATTATTATTTAAAAAAAAATTAAATTGCATTTTCTAACTTTAGAAAAATATGTCAAACCTAACCCTAAGTTTTTCAGAGAACAAATTCTCTAATTTTATCATCAAAAAAATTACATATTACTATAAATATGTCGAAATCAAGCGGTGTTTCTCCTTTTTAAAGCTATTTGTAATTGAAATAGTGCTTTCAAGAAGACAGTTTCAATCTACCTAACAAAATTTATCTTAAGATCAGCATTGGTAGTAGTTGTTGCAGAAATGCAGTCACGCGTATGGCAGCACTATCGCGTTTTCTAAAAGTTACCATGATATTCAAACATATATTGCGGCATTTGACGTAATTCTGACGGATATTATGACGTGTCCGACGATATATATTTATGGAATACAGAAAAAGGACTGAACTCCTATTCAGGGTGAGCGTTGAACGTTAAAAAAATCACAAATTTTTATTACAGCTCTTAGTTATACCATCGATCGTTATCAACTAGTCGAAAAATGGATTGCTGAGTGAATAGCTTCAAACGACAAAGCCTCATATCACCGTGGCATCCAACTTCTGCCCGAAAAGTGAAAAGACGTGCTTATAAAGGCGAACCTTCTGAATATTGTAGTATATATTTTATTAAAACCATAGATGTTCAAAAAACAAAAGATGATTTTAATGCAACCAGTTTGATGATTGACGTAAAAAAGACTTTGCAATGGCCGGTTGAAATTAAGGAACTCTGGCAACGTGTACGAAATAACTGAACATATAAAAAGAACAGTGTTCATTATCCTGTGATGGGTGAAGAAGTTTCAATATTTTCATTCTTTTAATATTTGTTATTTAACGAAATAGTTAGTCACTACGACCAAAAGTTGAATTCAGCTCCGAGTAGAATGTGATAATAAGCGAGACCTATCGGCAAGTTCAGTATCCTATGTGTCTTTATGTATTCTAAAGTGAAATTAAGTTTAAGAGCTATTACTATAAGAACCAACAACTAAACGGAAATTCGCTACTACGAAAGCAATGGAGTATGTATCTGTATTAGGTTGATAAATTACGCATTGATTTCTACTAATTCCATATAAATACTAGATTTAAAATAAGATATTTCTGCAAATTCAGCATTTAAAACAATATTTTAAATACTTAAATCATGTGCAGTGTATCTTTTACGTACAAAAAAAATGGAACTTTACTCTGAACAAAACTCGAATTAAAAAAATAATTCTTGCAAACACTATAAAAATTAACTATGCTAAAAACAATATTTTTACGGCATGGTTAATTTTGAACGTATCCTAAACCCAAACTGAACCTATCCTTTTTATCGTCACACTTTGCACTTAACCTTTAATTTACGTCCCATTTTTGGTAATAAAGTACTCAAATTTTAAAATATTTTTTATAAACATTTAAAGTGTAGTGTTGGTGCACTATGGAAAGACAGTGTCCATAATTTGTTCTATGAGAATAGAAGGCTGTTTTATTATTATAACTTAATATTGCCAAGAAAGAAATCCAAGTTTGAGCACGAAAATTTTATAGTTACAAGCGATACAGCAAGTCCTTTGTAGTGTTAAGTTTGCATTTTTCTACATTGATACCTATATATTAAAAAGAGACAAAAATATCGGACCATTACATCCTCATATTCTAAGAAAATGCTAACGGAAAGCAGAAAGTTGTAATAATTAACATATAAAACTTTTATAGGGTGTATTTTCACTTAACTAACCTGGTTATCATAGCTAAATCTATATTTAAATAATGAGGAATTGGTTCTATAAAAGTTCACTGAACAAGGTTTTTTGTAGAAAATTTTATATAATTATTCTGTTTGCGTTTTATCTTTTTAATGCGACCTCTTTTTGTTAATATCTACAGTTTTTTACATATATCCCTATGATTTCTCATACTTTCAATAATTTTGCTCAGAACTAGGTATCCAATAACTTATTACGTATACGTTAACTTATTTTTGCATTTTCAAAATAATGTTACATGTTACAGTTTTATCTAGTAGCTGTTATTGCATTTACCACTATAAAAAGTATACGGGGCAAGGAAAGTGCTCTTGGAACTAGCACAGAAGGAGTTAAAAAAAACTCTTAGATTTGGCCTATATAGTTTGGGGTATATAATAAATTATTAGAAAAATTAGATGAACTAGATCTGCAACTTTAACAAAATGCTGGCGACAGAGATGAAACCCTATCTTGTATATTGGTTTATTAGGGCCCCCAGAGTATTGTTGTAGCCGACCGTTGTTTTACTGGTTTAGTATGTCGATCAAAAATAATAAATTAATAATAATAAAAAAACTTCTAACTCTTTATTAAGAAAATTTCACTACATTTATCGTCTCAATATGAGTGTAATGCTATCGTTGCTTGCCAAAAAATAATATTTAATACTTGATACTAATAATAATACTAATAGCGATACTAGTAATGTCACTAATAATGTTAATAATGTAAGCTGTAGCTAACCGCCTATTATTAAATACTTTTGCTCTCTAAAATTTGCCATAGGTGTACTCTTATGTTAAACTAACAAATATTTACTTATCATGGAAATGATAAATAAGTTTGGCGACTTCTTGGCACCATCAAGAAGTTTACAAGATAAATTATCAGTTGAGCCATTAGTAGGTGTACATAGTAGATCTTTTATTGAGAATTCATTATTGTTAAACTATGACTTGTATTTACTCATAGGCGTAGCTAAAGGGCAAAACCATATAATAATAAAAATAGTTGGTTTTCAACAGTAAATATGCTAAAGATGAGGTTTTTAAATAATTTTTATGGCATTCTCCAGAGATTTACTTTTACTAACATCGTAAAATTTTATAACAAATGTAAAAATGTTGTACCTGAAACAAGAAATTTACAAAAGCATATTTATTTTGTATTAAGTATATGTTTAAGTTGGAAATAATATAAATAATTAGTACTTACTTGCTTATTTTTCTGAATATAAATACTTATTAGAATGACTTGTCTTAATATTTATCAACAGTTATATTTAATTTTAGCTAAGCTGCATGAAAAATAAATTAACATAAAAATCACCAGTGAGATAATTTACCTAGAACCAACATAAAAAATAAATATTAAATGAAGTCAATACTTTAAAAAAAATGCAGACTCTATTTGCTGCAGTTTTTCGCTTTTTTCTCTAAATATATTATCAAATCATAATACTTTATGGAAATACTATACTTATGTACTTCAGATTTCAAGAAAAATTTATAATACTTATAAGTACACAGGGTGTATGCTAAATCTTATTTTTTTTTTCGGATACTCGGCACCTTATAAAATTGTTCTTTGTGTAGCAGTTTTGAACCAGTCAGAAACAATCTGAATGATGAAATTCACTCAGTAAGTTTGACGTAATAGGCTCTCGCTAGTTTAAAGCCGACTGCATGAACAAACCCCATCATTTTATAAATTTGTATTTTCTATACGTATGAACATATCAATTTAAACTATAAGCAATCATTAATAATGTTTTAGAAACATTAAAAACTTGCAAATTTTGCAATTTAAAGTTTTGTCTTCGTACAGTATCGTCAATTTGTACCGAGGCGAGCCTGTTTTTTGTTTATTTTTTTTAAACATATTATTACATATGTAAATTCTTTGTAGCATTCTAATATACTTGAGTCTTAATTTATATTTTCTTAAATGCAAATTATGTTACTTGGTTAGCTTTTTTTTATATAAAGTGATATATTCCATTACCCAAACATCAAAATAACTTAAAATGACACATGATATAAAAAATTTTCAATTTAATATAAAAAGTTGTGGAACTATAGTAAATTTACGTTGTTAAAGTTATTATATACTAGGTTTTATTAATAAGAAGTTACCAATTATAAAATTAAGTTTATTGTATGTATTTTATCAATATTATGAGTAGTTTCTACGGTAAGGGGTAATAATGAATTCTCTTCTCAAACTTTGCAAAATAAAAATTTTATTTTTAAGGTAGAGAATATTAAAATTTCTGTCGAAAAGGTTAATAAAATTTGTTCATGTTGATTATGATTTCTAAATAAATTAATAAAACCACTGACATTTTGCAATTTTTACGGTTTTTTTCTTGACTAACGTAGCGGGAATTTATCATAAAATTTTCATTATTATCCTATCAGGTACAGGTTCAAAATTAGATATGAGACATACAATGTATTAGACTACTTTCCCTTAACTAAGCAAATCGCAATGAAAATTAATCAAATTTGGCAATAAATTACCCTTTTATATTACTAATTTATAATATTTTACGAAAAAACATTTAATTTTGCAACACATTTTAGTATGCGAACAAAAAGTATTGTTTTGTTTACTCCTATTCACAAACTAGTTTTCGAACTCTCATCATTCAGTCATATTCAATGTTGTTTAGGTTTATGACAATGACGGCGAAATACTTTTTTCAATTACATAGTCTATTGATTTCATAAATTTGTAACTATTTGTAACTTAAACATAGTGTCCTCTCACTCTATTTAAAGTATTTTTATAGCACTATATTATATTTATAATAAAGCGAAGATTAGCACTATAGGAAACGCTGTTAAAAGTAATGGTTACTGCTATATACGTATTTTCAACTTTTTCTTCCTCATCAGTCGCTTTTAAGCATATTGATGTTTTAAGCCAGAAGGCCAACTGTTTTGCTGACGTAGCCGACATCAACTGACATATCCACCGAGGCTAAAATGGCCGCATTCTACTCTATGTAACTTTCTTCTTCAGAGAATATCCATTACCCCACAAATGTGGAAAATACAATTTTTCAAACCATTCTACCAGACAGCACGAAATATATTCGTAAATATTTCGCATCTATGTATATGGACATGTTGACAAATAAGTGATTATTTATTTATTACTTCGTTATAACGCATAGTGATTCGGCAAGAACATGCTAGCGGAACAATATTCATGACGTAATTTCCAGGAACCACTGATAACGACTTGTAAACAACCCCCCCCCCCATTTAACGAATTCGAAGAATTAAGTTGTTTATCACGTCATAAAGGTATCTTATCAGGGGGCCAAAGTAACCCTTATAAGAGAGGTCATTTTCATTTGCAAATCAGTTGCATTTTATGCACACTTGTGATAACATATTTTACAATTGGTAGCAAAGTGAAACGAGTTTTTTTGTGATGGAATATTCTGTTGAAGGTATGTACTCTATTATGACTTATATTTTTTATAAAAAATATGTATACTTTTGGTGTAATATCAATTTGTAAATGTATAGATAAATCCAGCAAATTTTACATTAATTGTAAACTTTAAAAGTAGCAACTTTTTTTATCCACCTAGATTTTTCTGTATGTAATACCTACAACATTCAAGCACAGATTCATATATATTATAGATCCCGAAAAGGCTCGAAAGTAAAATTATTTTATTTTTTTCAGAACGAGTCGTGACTATGACGAAAATGGAGTTTTTTGAAGAATGGCTAAAACAGGACAAAACTGAAAGAAACAGTGGCATTTTTTATTATATAAGTGAAAAATTCAATATATCTGATGTCTCTGACAATCCTCTAAAGAAATGTTTCTAATCAAACATAAAGATTGGTTAGAGGGATCCGGAATCGAAATAAAGATGTGTGTTAACCAGCCGTGCACTTCAACATCATCAGCGGCTCTTTCCGTAGGGCGACCCAGAAAATCATTTGAAGACTCATCAATGAAAACGAAGAGACGGAGAGTAGAAGATCTTTTGGAATCGCGAAGTGCAAGTGAGCTTATTACAGCAGCGGAGTTAGCTACGAAAAGAAGGGCATCGAAGTGTTGCTAAACAGATCCATAACGTCGCGGTCAGTGAAACTAGAGAAAAGAATAAGTGTTCTGAACAAAGTCGGCAGTTAACACCAGACGAAGCTTTAGCTTATTATGTGGACTCGAAATCGACTTCTCACTCATATAAACAAACAAGAAAATGGTCAATGAAAGCGGGACATCAAGTGTATCCATCGTTTTATAGTTTAGGTAAGTCCAAAGCTTCTTGTTGTCCTTCTGACGAATATATTTCTGTGACTGAATCTCGAGCTGAAATTAAACTTCACGCGATTTTGGATAAAACGGCTGAACGATTAGTTAAAGCTCAGACGGAAGTCATTAGAAGTGTTTTACCTCGTTCATATTATACGTTGGTAAGCAAATGGGGCTGTGATGGGAGTTCGGGGCATAGCACGTATAAGCAGAAATTTGAGAACACTAACGCTACAGACGAATTTTTGTTCGTATACTCATTTGTCCCTTTGAGACTGCTTGATGGCGAAACTGTGATCTGGCAAAATCCAAGACCTTCCTCTACTTTATATTGCCGTCCTATTAAGTTTATTTTTGCCAAGGAGACAAAAGAGTTTACGAAAGAAGAAACTTCTAAAATTTTAGATGAAGTAAGTCAGCTTCTTCCAACATTATGTAACGTTGCTGGATCTCAAATCTCTGTTAAACACGATTTGTTGTTGACAATGACTGATGGCAAAGTGTGCAATGCCTTAACAGACACAAGTTCAACACAAAAGTGTTATATTTGCGGTGCCACCCCGTCTACTATGAAAGAGGAGTCAAAGAAATATCCCAGAAACGAAGAACGCCTTGCATTTGGTTTATCTACTTTACATGCATGGATCCGCACGTTTAAATGTTTGCTTCACATCAGCTATCGTTTAGAAATAAAAGAGTGGCAAGTTAGGGGAGATAACGACAAAGCTATTGTAAAGCAACGCTCACAAGAGATACAAAAAGTGTTTAAAGATCGTATGGGTCTCATTGTAGATAAACCAAAACCTGGGTATGGTAACACAAACGATGGAAACACAGCACGTAGATTTTTTTCCAAAGCTGAATAGAGCAGCGAAATTACAGGATTAGACGTAAACCTTATTCGTAGATTTCATGTAATTTTAAGAACTTTGTCATCGGGATTTGACATAATTTATATAGAATTCGAAAAGTTTTGTGTTAATACTAGAAAATTATACCTTGATCTGTATTCGTGGTATTCCATGCCCGTTACTGTGCATAAAATCCTTATACACAGCGCGGAAGTTATAAAGTCTTTTCTTCTTCCCATTGGACAACTCTCCGAAGAAGCCCAGGAGGCAAGAAATAAAGACTGTCGTAGATTCCGTGAACGGCACACCAGGAAGCGGTCACGTATTGCCACAAATACAGATCTTTTGAGAATGCTTTTAATTACGTCTGATCCTGTTATCAACTCGTATAGAGAATTACCGCGAAGAAAATTTACTTTTTTGCCATCGGAGGTTCTGCAGTTGATTATCCCACCTTCATTGTCATCCGAAACACCATCAGTAAGTCATCATCACGAATTAAATGAGGGGGATTATTTACTCTCTGAATATTCTACTGAATGGGAGAGCGGTGATGACGACTCATCTGATGGTGATTAGTAGGTTTAAGTATTTTTTTATTGTAACTATTATTCTTATTTTATTGTGTGTTGTTAGTTGCTTATAATTCATGCCTTAGTATATAAGTTATTTAATATTATATTTCTTTTACTTATACACCTTGTTATTGTAAATAATTGATATATAGATACTGTTATTGTACTAATTTATTTTAAAAGAAATAATATTTTGTAAATTAATAAATGTGGGTACTATCATTATGATTTTTATTTTTTTCCTAGAAATTTCTTTGTAAACAAACATGATTGTGCTTTTCACACATAATGAGTAGGTAGACGTATGTAGCTAATTAAAGAACAATTAGCGACAATAGTGAACAAATGAGACACATTAGTAAACCACTTCCGTCTTGCAGCTACATATTTCGATTAATACACATACAGTACACATTTTTCAACTTTTTTTTTTCTTAAAATAGCTTAAGATACCTGGAATATGCATAAACAATTGAAATAAGTGAAGAAATAATATTGTTCCGCTAGCTTGTACTAGTCGAGACACTGTGCAACGGAAGTATTTTATTCATAAAAAAATCACCATAACAGATTTCTGCATCTCCATTTCTTTAATTTTCGTTGATCTATCCGTTTGTTGGTCCGATAATTTTCGAACGATATGAAATATTAATTTTAAATTTATAGCCTATAAATTTTTGGTGTTTCCTTAAGATGTGTACCTAATTGTGGACACTGTATTTAGAGTGGAACTGTACCAAACCAATAATTACTTAAGCTACTAATGTAGTTAAATTTTTAGTAGTTAGTAGCAACAAGCGACTTTAAAAAATAATACTTTTTTCTCGGAATGAAGTTACTTTTTAACATAATTCTTAACTACTATGATACTTTTGTAAAAGAAAATTGTACAATAGAGAAAATGAACCTAAAAATTAGCTACGCTACCTGTAGCTTAGCTACTGTCAAAATTATGTAGTTTATTTAATAGGTAACTCTTGAACTATTTAAATTTTTATGTCACTTGTAATTTTTTTAAGTAACTCGTACATCCGTAACAGTTTATTTCTAGTCCAGGTTCAATGTCCTTTTAAATAAAACTCAATACATCCTTCCTCATTTAAATCATCATCATTTAAAATATACAAAATATCACGAAAGCAAACAATACTACTACTTGTAGATTTTTACTAAAGGGTGCAGTGAATTTGTAAAATCCATGTTGCATGCGTACATATGTGCAGTTTGGCAGAAAATCCGTAAACAGTTTTTTTTTTTTTTTTTTAAATTATGTTTATTTTATTTAACTAAAATGAAAAATTGCTAAAAAGCAAGTTTTTTCACCTGAAAATCCTTTGTAAAATACTTCGAGCCTTTATTAGATAGCTAATATTTTGACTACATAAACATTCATCAAAACTATAAAAACCTTAATCAGGTTTATAAATGGCAAATGAAGAAAGAAAAAACATTATTATTTAAAATAAAACACAAATATATATAAACAATTCATCAATAATTGGCTGAGGAGGGGACTTTAATGAAGGAGAAAATAACTTGGTGCAACTAAGAAAAAAATATTTTTTCAAGAAAAAAACATGAATGCGGGTACAGCTCAATTAATTTCGAGATTTAGCAAATTTTAGTACTATTCTAGCCATGTAACAAAGGAATCGGTCAGATATGATCTGGCTAAACCCAAAATTCGTTATAAACTTACTGCAATATTAATTACTTAATTAAACTCAATATGTGAGATTTCAGAATTTAAATAAAGTATATATATATATATATATATATATATATATATATATATATATATATATATATATATATATTACAATTTGTACTTACACTTTAGGTTAAAGTAAATGTCATGCATTATGTAAGCAGTAGGTATTTTACGAAATCTTTTAAAATTCAGTTACATTGTTTTGCCAAATTCTAACTCTTTAACCCAAATCTTGCCACAGTAAAGAAAAAATGCAAATAATTTCTTAACTTCATAAGTTTCAACATTAACAAATTTTATGTAAGCTGTTATTAAAACATATTTTCATACAGATCAACATAAATTGCACTTTTATTAGTTTTTCAGATTTGAAGACTGCAGTTCATATCTGTTGATTTCTATGTAACAAAGCACTTTCAAATTTACTTATTTGTCCGTAATATTATATAAACGACATAGGATAAGTCAAGTTTAAGTTTAAGAGTAGGGCCGACAGAAACTATATTCAAAGTACACATACTAATACTTAAAGTTCGTAAGTTCTGTTATATTAGTATACATATTTATATTTAAGAAGGTTTTTAGTTTATTCGTAAATAAATTTAATGATTCTGACTATTTAAACTTTCTGGTGATTGCAGTTGGGTAGCTGTAATTATGCAGATTCTGTTTAAATTTTTTTGGTCCCATGCACCTAAGTGGTACTGGTGGTATTGAGGTGATGGTCATTATATTATTCTAAATATCTCTTAACATGATTCAAGTTCTCTCAAACCAATTATTAATTATATATTACTGGGATATAAATACTATGTTTACATATGTTCCTTAAGCCCAAAGCACGATGTTGTGAGTGTAACGATAAGTTAGAACATAGTCAACCCTCAAAAGTGTGTAAATAGGTAGGATATAGAGTATAATATGCTTTACTAAGTCCGTTGCATAATATATTTGTGAATCTCAACTAGTTCTTGAATTCAGATAGTTGCCTAAAAACTTCTCCGCTATTACACGGCTATGAATAGGGACTCTGGCTTATTGTTAAAGAAATTAACCACGAGTATTATATGACAACAATCTGGCATCGACCAGAGATGGCGCTATTACTATTTAAAAAATTATATTTATCGTAAATAAAGACTTTCACAAGAATCCCTTCAAATTTTCAAGGCGCTGCGTGATTTAGTTTGTGAGTGGCAGCTATTTAAGTAGAAAACTTTTATGATTTTGCAACAATGGGAAAAATTCACTATCGAGCAGTGATAAAACATTTATTTTTGGAAAAGGAAACGAATGATGAGATAAAAGCAGAATTTGGCGAAATTTATGGGGATCCTGCACCTTCGTTATCGACCATAAAATAATGGACAGCTAAATTAAAATGCGGTCGTACAAGCATATTTGATGAAGAACGTCCAGGTCGTCCAAATGAGGTCACCACCTCAGAAATGATTGAAAAAATCCACGATATACTGAAAAACGATCGGAGAGTGAAAGTGCGTGAGATTGCTGAGACTGTGGGCATCTCAACTGAATGGGTGTAGAACATTTTACTACCTCATTTGAATATGAGAAAACTTTCCGGAAGATGGGTGCCGCGATTGCTGACAATTGGCAATAAACACGCACATGTGTCAACTTCAAAAGAATGTTTGGCGACGTTAAAGCGCAACCGAAATGGTTTTTGGCCTCGTTGACGAAACATGGAATTATCACAGCACCCCAGAGACCAAACAGCAGTCCAAACAGTGGATTTTTCGTGGCGAACCGGCACCAAAGAATCCCAAGGCGACTTTATCGGCCTACAAAATCGTGGCCACAGTGTTTTGGAATGCATGAGGCATAATTCACGTCGATTACCTTGAAAATAGTAAAACGATTAATGGAGAGTATTATGTCAACTTATTGGATCGTTTGAACCATGCTGTGAAAGAAAAACGTACGCATTAGGCGAAAAAAATTCATCAAGACAAAGCACGTGTGCACACTTGTGTCATCACCATGGCAAAATTCCATGGATTGGGATACGAATTAGTTTCGTATCCACCGTATTCGCCAGATTTAACCCTCTGCGATTATTTTTTTTATTTCCGAATATGAAAAAATGGCTCGGCGGAAAAAAATTTGGTTCAAACAATGAGGTGATTGCTGAAACAAACGCCTATTTTGAAAGATTGGAAAAATAGTATTTTTTAGTTGGAATACAAAAGATAGAAAAACGTTAGACTAAGTGTATCGAGCTGAAAGGAGACTATACTGAAAAATAAAATAAATTTTACACCTAAATATGTTTTTTTATTTTCAAGGCCAGGTACTTATCATACAACCCTCGTATCATAATTTCCTTCTGCTTTAAAATAAGTTTATTAGATAAGCAACATTGATTTTCCCTACCACTGGTAATAAGTATATACGGTAGTTATAATGAAATCAATCTACCGAGATCAAAATTAATAAAGACATTTCCACAAAACCTTTCAGTGTCTTAAAGTGTGTTAGGCAGGGGTGCATATTTTCGTCAGTATTATTTAATATCTACGTAGAGAAAATATTTCAACTTGCTCTAAAATATGAATGCAGATGGAAAAAGTTAATAAAAAATCTATAAATAATATTCGGTAGACAGACGATACCGCAATAGTTGCCAATAACATGGAAGATCTGCAAATTCTAGTCAGTACGCTACGTATAAATATTGGGAGAACCAAAGTCATTAGTAGACACCCCCAACAGGATGCATCTCTCTATATAAAGTATCAAGAAATTGAGAGAGATACTAAATTCAAATATCTTGGCTCTATAGTCAACGAACGATGGAATTGCCATGGGGATATTAAATTGCTGATTGACATGACAAAGGATACCTTTCTTAAATTGAAAAATATGCTGCTTCAAAGACAATAATAAAATACTATGTCTGGCCATTCCTCTTAAATGGTGTAGAGACATGGTCGTTAAAAGTGAGATTATTGAATCGTATCGAAGCTTTCGAGCTATGAATACTGCAACGTTTGCTACGTATTTCTTGGACAGAACACCTAACTAATGAAGAAGTACTTCAAAGGGCCGGGGTGGAGAGGCAACTACTTAATATCGTAAAACAAAAAAAGGTACTTGGGACATATGAAGGGTGTCCAAAAATTTACGCAAGATTTAAATTTGGCGCCACTTGGTAAAGTGTTGCCAACAAAACAAAAAAGACAGCTGACAGTTCAGGATTATTAAAAATGGGGCGCTGTTTTCATTTTTAAACAATATTTTTAAAATAATGAAAGTTTGGCAGCTACAGTTCGGAATTTTCGTACAAAATATGGTCGAAATAGTGATTTCACCACATCAACTGTGAAGAGATTAATTGAAATATTCAGGAAGACTGGATCAATTAGTGATCTTAAACGCTCTGGCTATCCTTCAACAAGTCGTTCGACACAAAACATTGAAGCAGTTCGTGAGAGTATTGCTGAGACTCCAGGAACATCAATTCGGTACCGTGGTCAAGAATTGGACATTTCGAGAAGCTCTCTATAGCGTATTCTCACGAAAGATTTGTATCTTCATGCTTACAAAGTTCAATTGACTCAAGAACTGAAGCCTACAGACCACGCAGAACGAAGAGAATTCGTTGAATGGATTATGGAACAACAACAAGTGAATACTGATTTTTCGAAGAAAATCGTCTTCAGCGATCAGGCTCATTTTCATGCTGATGGCTTCATTAATCGACAAAATTGTCGCATTTGGGGTTCAGACAATCCACAAGTGACTCTTGCGAAACAAATGCATCCACAACGTGTCACTGTTTGGTGCGGATTTTGGGCTAGAGGCGTCATCGGACCATTCTTCTTCGAAAATGCGATTGGCCAGGCAATAGCAGTTAATGGTGATAGTTATCGCGCTATGATAATCCAATTTTTTGTGCCTAAATGGCAAGATATGGATGTGGACGACATATGGTTTCAACAAGACGGTGCCACATACTATACAACCGGAGAAACAGTTCAATTACTACATGAGTCATTTCCTGGTCGTGTAATATCTCGTTTTGGTGATCAGCCTTGGCCGCCTAGATCATGCGATTCAACGCCGTTGGACTTTTTTCTTTGGGGTTTTTTAAAGTTTAAGGTTTATGCCAACAAGCCCACCTACGACTTGAAGGAGGAAATTAAGCGCTGTATCAACGAGATTCAGCCACATTTATTCCAAACGGTCATGGAAAATTTCGACAAAAGTGTGCGTATGTGCCAGCAAAGCCGTGGAGGCCATTTACCCGATATGTTATTCCATACATAACCCTATACTGTATACTTTATGAATCAATAAAAAAATTACTATTTTTAATTAAGAACCTGTATTTTCTATCAAAGTTACTTCTTGCGTGAATTTTGAGACACCCTTTACTAAAAAGTAACCGCTGCTTGATTCCAAAACTTATCTTCAGGGAAAAAAGGAGCATCGGCGAGAACCCGGTAGAAAGTATTACTCGTGGCTCCGAGAGCAGCAGAGAGAGAGAGACGTATGTGAATACATGGGACAGGAAGAAGAAGATAATAAGCAATTCATAAATCTAAACAAAGTCACTAAAAAGATGTCTTTGGGGGATGTAAAGAACTTACTTTAAAAATATAATCCTGTGTAATGACTTCAATATTTACTTGTTTATAAAAATGTACTTTTTCCAAATTTCATTTTCACTCACACACAACATTTTTTAAAACAGAATGCTTTTTGTTTGTCTTTGACTAGACTAATAAAAACAACAATAAAGTAGAGTTAGGTTAATATCGTTTTTGTTTTTCTTCTTTCTAAATGCTTTAGATAGAGATAGAAACTTATTCCAACTCTCAGAGTTTCGAAACAAAATGCTTACCGATTTTTGTACTGCTAATCCCGCCAAAATTTGGCGGGTTGCTATGTGGTTGCTATAAACATCTTCCCCACTCTTACTTGTTTACAGTGTTAAATTTGTTATCTCTCTAAATTGCAAACACTCATCTAGTGCCACAAAAAAAATTAAAACATTGGCTGGTGTTTTATAGTTCAATTAATCGTTGCTCATTTTTTTCTTTATTTTCCTAACATTCGTAGAAAACATAAAGCAATGCAACGAGGGTGAATCCTGGTTTTGAGAAAAACCAATTTAAAACTTTTCGACCAATATCGTCCTCTACCTGAACGCGAAGTTTTATTTCCTTACCGCCTTACATTACATTATTTTTAATTGTGTTTTCATAATTTAGTTATTTAGATATATGTTTAATAGTTAATCCGCTTTTCTTGTAGATTGGAACATGAAAATCTCAGGACATGTCAGTGAAAACTATTTTTCCTCATTATTTTCTCAACGTTATCGTTAAAATGTGAAAATTCGTTTGTTAAAACTTTAAACGCGTTTTTCTCAAGACGACGTTTTTGTAATCAGTAAGGACACCCAAATATGCAAAGCGCATATATTGCATATTTTGCATATTATATGCATTTTTCTAAATATTTGCATAAATGCTTTAAAAATAGCATATATGTGCATATTTGAAGGAATTTATAATAATGTAGGTCTTTGGCAGTCGTTTTCATTCATTTTTCGGAATAAGGGTCAATGTTTAGGCCGCCGCCGCCGCGCCGGTGGTTTTCCCCAAATAAATTTTATTATTTCATGGTCAATAAAAACCAGTCAGTAAACCCCAGAGGGCCATCAGAGCATACTTGTATTATTAATTTATTAGATTTCATTTTTGGTTGTGCTTTTAAAGGGGTTACGTCGATTTGTGCTTTTTATCTTGTGAGTCGTATTTTACTACAGTGAAATGCCCCAAGCCAGTAGTGTGTCAGTGTGGATTAAACCATACAAAGAACTAAGAATAGATATGGGAAAAATCTACTGTTCTGCATGTGTTAAAATTGTAAGTATAATTTTTGAATACCTATTGAATATACAGGGTATTTCATTTTCGTTTAATATTTAAACATAACGAAATTTTTGTCAGGATTTTGCCGTTGATGCTATTTTCAATGTTATTTAAGTTATTTTTGTTCCATTTAACGAACAAAATTTCTATTTAACGAAACCACGAAATAGAAATACATACGTAAACGTATGTATTTCTAGGTAATCTAATAAAAAAGGACAAAGCAGAATTTTAATTTTTGCCTGCCCTAAGCACCTAGTTTTCTATTTAACGAATTTTTTCCTTAGGATTTTAATTAAATTTTCTTTTTTTTATTGCAGATACCATGCGATAAAAAATTTCAAATAGAGCAACACGTGAAAACTGCTTGCCATATTGCCAAATTCAACAAGAATGAAAAGTTTGGAAATGAGTTTTCCTTTAAATAAATATTAATTAAACCTGAGCACACTAGAGATTCTAGCGTACTAGGAGCAACTTTAGTACATGACTGATTATCAAGCAGGATCACAAAGTCCTCAATCCATAGCAGAGGTACAAAGAGTAACAAATCGCGAATATCATTCAATTTGAGCAGCAGTGTTTGAAATGGGGTGTTTTAATTTTCCTTTAAGGTTTATTTGCCATATTAAATTCGCCATTATCATACCGCTTAGATATCCTTTTTTGAGGTTATTTCATTGCTCATACTGTGAGTGTAATGTCAAAATATTGTAAAAAATTTTAAATTCAAAAAATCTTTCCTCCGTTAAACTTATTAGTAAACTTCCATCTGGCGATTTTCTATTAAAGTTCATTAACGCTGTAAATCATTTCTAAAAAAAAATTTGAACCACACAAGAAAAAATATTTTCTTCGATGTCGGGTTTTTTTGGGAATGTGACCGAACTCCGCTGAAAGCTTACATTCTTGTTTCCTGATGTGCGCAAAAAATTTTTTGTGCAGTCATACGAATTAATAAAAATTATTACAGAAATAACAGAAAAACATGACACTCACGAAGTAGTGACAAAATACTGTCTTATCTTGGCAACGGGATACAGAGATTATATTTTAATTGCTTTTTTCAATTCATTGGCATAAAAAAATCGTAAGAATTTTTTTTTTGTCCTACTGCTGGACAAAATATATTCGGCATGCAAAATTGATTAGAAGAAGATAATTTGCTTAACAAATTAATAAAAATACAACCAACGTGTCATCAAGCTATATAAAAATATATTTCTAATTTTTTGCTTGGGATAGTAATAATTTAGTAAAGAATAAAAATAGTAAATTTATTTTAAATATCATGTGAATTAAATAAATATAATAGATAATTTAAAATCTGTTTTAAAGTCAATGTAATTTCATACAAAAGAAGTTTTTATTAGTATTTTTCTCATAATTTCAATAATTCTTACTTTTTTCAATAGTTCAATATATATATATATATATATATATATATATATATATATATATATATATATATATAAAGGGTGTTTTTTATAGAGGTATAAAACTTTAAGTTGGCAACACTTTTTTAACTGGCGGCCATTTTGTCAGCTGTCAAGTGATTTATGTTTAGTTTGGTTTGGCATTTCAACATGAATAGACTGACGCCTGAACAACGCTTCCAAATTGTGCAAATTTATTTTGAAAATCATGGTTCTGTTCGAAATACGTATCGCGCACTACGTCCATTTTACGGTCAACATAATCGTCCATCAGAGTAATTAATTCGATTAACTATGGAACGTTTTCGCACCACGTTTACTCTAAATGATAATACGCATCCACAGAGACGTCGTACAGTGCGTACAGAAGAAGTCATTGCTGCTGTAGAGCGTAGCGTAGAGGAAGACCCGAATCAGTCTATCCGCCATCGTGCACAGGAATTGGATATGTGTCCATCCACTTTATGGAAGATTTTGCGAAAAGATCTTGATTTGCGTGCTTACAAAATCCAACTCATGCAACAATTGAAGCCACACGATCACCTAGCAAGGCGTAGATTCGGTGAATGGGCCCAAAACAAGATTGCCGTTGATCCCGATATTCATAAGCGAATTTTGTTTAACGATGAAGCTCACTTTTGTTTGAATGGATACGTCAATAAACAAAAACTGCCGTATTTGGAGTGATGATAATCCTCAAGTGTATGTTGAGACACCGTTACATCCAGAAAAACTGACTGTTTGGTGTGCTTTATGGGCTGGTGGAATCATTGGTCCGTACTTCTTTAAAAACGATGCTGGTCAGAACGTTACAGTCAATGGTGACCGCTATAGAGCCATGATTACTGACTTTTTGGTTCATCAATTGAACAACCATGATGTGCAGGAGCTGTGGTTTCAACAAGACGGCGCAACATGTCACACAGCTCGTGCCACAATTGATTTATTGAAGGAAACGTTTGGTAACCGCATAGTTTCACGTTTCGGACCCGTGAATTGGCCTCCAAGATCGTGCGATTTAACGCCGCTAGACTATTTTCTGTGGGGATATGTGAAGTTGCTAGTCTACGCCGATAAGCCCGAAACAATTGATCACTTGGAGGACAACATTCGCCGCGTTATTGCCGATATACGGCCACAAATGTTGGAAAAAGTCATCGAAAATTGGACCTCCAGATTAGACTACGTCCGAGCCAGCCGTGGCGGTCATATGCCAGAAGTCATATTTAAATTCATGTCAATTTAAAAAATTCATCTTTGTTTTATTCCATTTCAGAGTTCTATACCTCTATAAAAAACACCCTTTATATATATATATATATATATATATATATATATATATATATATATATATATTTCTACTTTAATAAATACAGTTTTCAGTTCGATATCCGTATGCTATTTGATCATTTTTTTTATCACAATTCCTGAAAAGAAATAGTAAAAAAACTTAAAAATATAATATACAATTTCGATTTGCATGATGTCGAGTTTCTAATATGTAATGTAAACAAGATTGGGTTACCAATAGTAAATATGAACTAATCGAAGACAGAAATTATTTTCCTATTATGCCTACAAAAATTCACCTAAATCAGAAAAAACGAAATATTGTTGCCAATAGTGAAATTGATATTATCACGTCAAGAATGATCCTATAACCTAGTTAATATACAGTTAACTCAAAAATGACTACAGAAATTCAATATTTTTATAAAATAAACACCAGGCATATCACAAGCACATAATAAATGCAAAAAATATATCAAAATTAGATGAAAAACCCTATATTTCAAATGTATATGTCAAAGAAATATCAAATATGAATCAGCCCAAAGAATTTTACTATTGTTACAGAAAATATAATAAATATTATTCTACTAGTTAAAAAGGAATAAAATTATTTCTTTAAATATGCCACAAGAGTAAACTCTACTTTTCTAGTGTTGGGATGTAGTTTCATCAGCAACAAAAAATTGTCCGCACAAGAGAGTGTTAAATTAAATGATAAAATGAGTAAAGCTGTTGATACTGTTGACTATCTAGTTGAGACATTGACAATTTTAATTAGCAATATTTTCTGGTGTATTTATATAGATATTTTTGAAATCCTTAAAATAAGATTTTTGTTAACGAAAGTCATTCCACATAGAGAAAAGGAAGTAGCTACATAAGAGTTATTATTACTACAATCCAACACTTTAGTTTTTTACTCAACGTACGTTTTAATAACATCTTCAGGAGCGTTGACTAACCAAATCTAAAATTAAAGATTAGACTATCTATACTAAAATTATGACTTAGTTCGGCCTAGTAACCAGTACAAAAAAATGTGAGAACTATGTCTTCTAACCTTATTTAGACTATTTTTACATTTTATAATTTCAATACTTTCGTATGTACCTAATAATTTCCTATTTGACACAATCTTAACCTTAAAATCTAATGCTGCTATATTCTAAGCTACCGTACCTCCAATGAAGTAAATATTATTTAAAACTTATTTGAATCGACTTTCTTGTTGATCAGATATGCGTCTTATTACAATCATTACAACTTATCTCATATACCATAATTTACTACTTTTACGTTCGTAAAGTTTACAGTTATTTTTTAATTCAAGAAGAATAAAAAGTTTGGAAATCAGTTTTCGTTTAAATAAATATTAATTAACTACTAGGCGTACATTGCTGATTATCAAGCAGGTTCACAAAGTCCGCAATCCATAGTAGAGGTATGAAGAGTAGAAAATCGCGAATATCATTTAATTAGAGCAGCAGCATTTGAAATGGTGTGTTTTAATTTTCCTTTAAGGTTTATTTTCCAAATTAAATTTGCGACTATCATACCGCTTAGATACCCTTTTTTGAAGTGTAACAGTTATTTCATCGCTCATATTGTGAGTATAATGTCAAAATATTGTAAGAAATTTTGAGTTCAAAAAATCTTTGCTTTGTTAAACTTATTAGTAAACTTCTATCTGGAGGTTTTCTATTAAAGTTCATTAAAGTTGTAAATCATTTCTCAAAAAAAACTGAACCACAGAAAAAAAAATTTTCCTCGCATGTTGGGTTTTTTGGGAACGTGACCGAAATTCGCCGTATTGCACCTTCCGCATTGATCAAAAATTGTTATTTATTTACTTATGGTAAGTTCAGAGTGTGGTATTTTGAAGTATAAGCAAGTATACTGAAAATTTACATTCTTGTTTCCTGATGGGCGCATAAAATTTTTTTGTGCAATCATACGAATTAATAAAAAATAACAGAAAAACATGACACTCACGAAATAGTGACAAAATACTGTCTTATCTTGGCAACGGGATACAAAGATTATATTTTAATTGCTTTTTTCAATTCATTGGCATACAAAAATCGTAAGAAGTTTTTTGTCCTACTGCTGGACATGCAGTGGGATGCGGTATGCAAAATTGATTAGAAGAAGAGAATTTTCTTAACAAATTAATAAAAATATAACCAAGGTGTCATCAAGATGTATAACAATATATTTCTAATTTTTTGCTTGGGATAGTAATAATTTAGTAACGAATAAAAATAGTAAATTTATTTTAAATATCATGTGAATTAAATAAATATAATAAATAATTTAAAATTGGTTTTAAAGTCAATGTAATTTCATTCAAAAGAAGTTTTTATTAGTACTTTTTTCATAATTTCAATAATTCAGAAAGGCAATGTAAAGAAAAATATTGATTAAGTAATTAAAAATTAATTATGTATATGTTCTTAAAAGGAACGTATAGTCATACCTATTAATAACCACAACAAACCACTGATTGCATTTTCTGCTTCCAATGAAATTAATGTGGCTTTTTATTCTCTTTTCCAATAAAAAATTAATAAGTAAAATGACTTTTTTAACTTTGATATAATAAACGTCAAAAAAATATTATTAAATAACGCAAAATATTCTCAAGGGGAGATATATTGAAACGGTGTAATATTGGAGACTTTTTCACCTCTTTAAAGAAGCTGTATTCTGTTTTTTTTTAATAGTTCATTCTATATATTCTTAATAAATACAGCTTTCAATTCGATATCCGTATGCTATTTGATCATTTTTTTATAACGATTCCTGAAAAGAAATAGCAAAAAACTTAAAAATATAATATACAATGTCGATTTGCATGATGTCGAGTTTTTAATAGGTAATGTAAATAAGATTGCTTTACTAGTAGTAAATATGAACTAATCGAAGACAAAAGTTATGTTCCTATTATGCCTGCAAAAATTCACCTAAATCAGAAAAAACGAAATATTGTTGCCAATAGTGAAATTGATATTATCATGTCAAGAATGATCCTATAACCTAGTTAATATACAGTTAACTCAAAAATGGCTACAGAAATCCAATATTTTTATAAAATAAACATCAGCCATATCACAAGCATATAATAAATGCAAAGAATATATCAAAAGTAGATGAATCATATATTTTAAATACAATAGAAAAGAATTATCAATATGAATCAGCCCAAAGAATTTTAATTACTGTTCCACTACTGTTACAGAAAATATAATAAATATTATTCTACTAGTCAAAAAGGAATAAAATCATTTCTTTAAATATGCCACAAGAGTAAACTCTAACTTTTCTAGTGTCGGGATGTATGTAGTTTCATCAGCAATAAAAAAATCTTAAAAAAATCGTCCGCACAAGATAGTTTTGAATTAAGTGATGAAATGCTTAAAGCAACTGTTGATATTGTTGACTATCTAGTTGAGCCATTGACAATTATAATTAGCAATATTTTCTCATGTATTTATATAGATATTTTTGAAATCTTTAAAATAACGTTTTTTTAACGAAAGTCATTCCACATAGAGAAAAGGAAGTACCATAGCTACATCAGAGTTTTTACTAGACACCAGATTATATGCATTTGTATATTTTCATATGCATTTGCATATTTAGACCATTCCCACCGATTATTGCATATTTTACCCAAAATCTAGTAATGATGCATATTTTCCCTATATTTACAATATTTCTCGGTATTACTAGGCAATTGAATTGCTCAGGGTATTGTTAATGTCGTCGTCTGGAACCGATCTTATCGCCAGGACATTACCTGCAATAGCCTAAACATCGATTACGTTATAGTGCCAAGAGAATACACAAAATTACGACGGTATTTTATTCCTTTGTTTCTTGGTCGGGATATTAAGTGATAAGTAGTTAGTTTCTAAGAATATTTATTTGAGCGTGGAACAAATAAACAATTTTCTCGAAGACGAATTTTTATTTTAAAACAAGATATCAGTTTTAACATTATTGTTGACGCGCTTGCATCAGTGTAGTCTTTTTGCAATTTTTAACGTGTTGTGTTAAAGTTTAACGTGTACCATGCCACCCGCAAAAAAAAGTTTCTCTTCATGGGTAGCTGATTATCCTGGAACAATTACATACGACGGAAATGTTTAATATTGTCGAGATTGCGGGAAAAATGTTTTGTGCACAAAAAAGTTTCAAATTGACCAGCATGTCAAGACAAGTCTTCATATCGCAGGATTGCAAAAAAAAAAAGGCCCACGACGACAACTTATAATAGCAGCAAGTAGCAGTGATTAGACTTCTATAGGCAAACAAAAAAAACCACTTTAGCATGGATTTATGTCAAGCATTGCTTGCAAGTAATATTCCTCTCCACAAACTTACAAATCCTACATTCAAAGATTTTCTGCGAAAATATTGCTTGAATCAAAAAAATACCAGACGAATCAACAGTGTGTAAAAATTACATACCAACAATTTACCAACATGTTCTGGAAGAAATACGTAATGAACTTAAGGATTACATTATTTGGATTTCAGCTGATGAAACTACCGATAGTGTGGTCGCTATATTGCGAATTTAATTGTGGGTGCATTAAGATTAGAGCCTTCTTCTTCCTGCAAAGAACTTGACAAGACAAATCAATCTACGATAGCCAGATTTGTGAATGAGGGTATTAAAAAAATATTTCCTAAATCTTCTGCAGATGAAAAAGTGTTTATATTTCTCTCAGATGCTGCTCCCTATATGATCAAGGCAGCCAAAGTCCTCCAAATATTTTATCCAAATGTAATTCATGTGACGTGCTTTGCTCACGGAGTTCATCGACTCGCTAAAGAAGTACGATCCACGTTAGGAAATGTAAATAAACTGATTTCATCAGCAGAGAAAATATTTCTTAAGGCACCTGCTCGCAATAACGCCTATAAAGAAAAACTGCCAAATGTGCCTTTACCTCCCGAACCAGTGGTAACTCGATTGGGAACATGGATTGAAGCTGTACTATTTTACAATGAACATTTCGAGGCCATTAAAGGTATAGTAAATGACTTCGATAGTGCAGAGGCTATGGCAGCTCGTCAATTCAAGGAAGCATTTAACGATTCTGATATTAAAAAAACATAGCTTTGATTAGCGCTAACTTTTCCCACATACCTGCGGGTATTAAAAAGCTCGAAACTCGAGGTTTGGCGTTGACCGAATCAATTCAGTTAATGAATAAAATCCGTCAAATAAACTCCACATTGCCAGATGTATTCCCGCGTAGAGTTAAAGAAAAGTTTGAAAATATTTTGTGCAATAACCCAGGCTTTGAACCTTTGTGTCAAATTGATAGTTTTATTAGCGGGACGGGTGAACTTTTGCCAGAAACAATAAGTGCTAACATAGCACCCAAATTCAAATACTGCCCAGTTACCTCAGTGGATGTGGAACGGTCTTTTTTCCACTTATAAAAATATTTTAAGTGATCGGAGACACAATCTTACTATCCAACATTTGGAACAATACCTTATTGTTTACGTGTACAAAAATACAAATGTTAAATAATTTTAAAAAATGTTAAATAATTTTAAAAAATGTTAAATAATTGTTAAAAATTACTGCTTTTTAATATTGCATATTTTGCCCCTTTTCATGCATATTTTAAGCATTTTTCATGCATATTTCAAGATTTTTATGTTGCATATAATCCGGTCTCTAGTTATTACCATTACAACCCAACACTTTACTTTTTTACTCAACGCACGTTTTAATAACATCTTCAGGAGCGTTGACAGACTAAATCTAAAATTAAAGATTAGACTATCTATACAAAATTATGACTTAGTTTGGTCTAGTAACCAGTACAAGAAAATGGGAGAACCATGTCTTCTATCCTTATTTAGACTATTTTTACATTTTATAATTTCGATACTTTCGTATGCAACTAATAGTGGCCAATTTGTCACAATCTTAACCTTAAAATCTAATGATGCTATATTCTAAGCTACTATACCTCCAATGAAGTAAATATTATTTAAAACTTATTTGAATCGACTACAATCATTACACCTTATATAATTTACTACTTTTACGTTTGTAAAGTTTTCAGTTATTAATTGTTATATTCTTTTCTTTTTTAATACAATAAGAATGAAAAGTTTGTCAATCAGTTTTCGTTTAAATAAATATTAATTAAACCTGAGCATACTAGACATTCTAGCATACTAGGAGCAACTTTAGTACATGACTGATTATCAAGCAGGTTCACAAAATCTGCAATCCAAAGTAGAGGTACGAAGAGTAGAAAATCGCGAAAACATTTGAGCAGCAGCATTTGAATTGGGGTGTTTTAATTTTCCTTTAAGGTTTATTTTCCAAATTAAATTTGCAACTGTCATACCGCTTAGATACCCTTTTTTAAAGTGTAACAGTTACTTCATCGCTCACATTGTGAGTGTAATGTTAAAATATTGTAAGAAATTTTGAGTCGGTTCAAAAAATCTTTCCTTCGTTAACCTTATTAGTAAACTTCCATCTGGTGATTTTCTATTAAAGTTCATTAAAGTTGTAAATCATTTCTTAAAAAATTTGAATCATACAAAAAAAAAATTTTTTCTCCGATGTCGGGTTTAGTGGAAAATTGTTTTTTTCTGCACTCCACTGCTCGACTGAACTCTACCATAGTGCACTTTCCGCATTGATTAAGAATTGTTATTTATTTACGTATAGTAAGTTCAGACGGTGGCATTTTGAAGTAAAAGCGAGTATACTGAAAGTTTACATTCTTGTTTCCTGATGTGCGCATAAATTTTTTTTATGCAATCATACGAGTTAATAAAAAATATTACAGAAATAAGAAACAAACATGACACACAATGACAAAATACTGTCTTATCTTGGTAACAGTATGCAGAGATTATATTTTAATTGCCTTTTTTAAACTAATGGCATAATACAATCGCAAGAATTTTTCCTAGTTTTTTGCTTCGGATAGTAATAATTTAGTAACAAGTAAAAATAGTAAATTGATTTTAAATGTCATGTGAATTAAATAAATATAATAGATAATTGGTTTTAAAGTAAATGTAATTTCACACAAAAGATGTTTTTATTAGTACTTTTCTTATAATTTCAATAATTCAGAAAGGCAGTATAGAGAAAAATATTGATTAAGCAATTAATGTCGCTTTTTATTTCTTTCCTAATAAAAAATTAATAAGCAAAAAGGCCTTTTTTAGCTTGAATATAATAAAATTTATTATGGAAAGGGACGTTTTATTTTTAAGCGGTGGTAGCATAAAGATGTCGTTGTTAATAAATTCGTTATATATGAATTTTTATATATATATATATATATATATATATATATATATATATATATATATATATATATATATATAAATTCAAAAAATATATCAAAAGTGGATGAAATATCCTAAATTTATAATGCAATAGAAAAGAAAGATCAAATATTAATCAGCCCATAGGATTTTAATTACTGTTTCACTACTGTTACAGAAAATATAATAAATATTATTCTGTAAGTCAGAAAGGAATAAAATCATTTTTTAAATATATCCCAAAAGTAAACTCTAACTCTTCTAGTTTTGGGTTAGTCGGGATGTAGTTGCATCAGCAATAAAAAATCTTAAAAAAATTGTGGACACAAGATAGTTTTTAATTAAATGATAAAATGCCTAAAGAAACTGTTGATATTGTGGACTACCTAGTTGAGCCATTGACAGTTATAATTAGCAATATTATCTCATGTGGTATTTATATAGATATTTTTTAAATCTTTAAAATAAAGTTTTTTTTAACGAAAGTCATTCCACATAGAGAAAATGAAGTAGCTACACAAGAGTTATTACCATTACAACCTAACACTTTTTACTCAACGCTCATTTTAATAGCATCTTCAGGATCGTTGACTGACCAAATCTAAAATTAAAGATTAAACTATTTATACTAAAATTGTGATTTAGTTCGGTTTAGTAGCCAGTACAATAAAAATGTGAGAACTATGTCTTCGGTCCTTATTTAGACTATTTCTACATTTTATAATTTCATTACTTTCGATGCACCTAATAATTTCCTATTTGACACACCTTAACCTTCAAATCTAATGGTGCTATATTCTGAGCTACCGTACCTCAAATGAAGTAAATATTATTTAAAACTTATTTGAATCAACTTTCTTGTTGGTCAGACATGCCTCTTATTACAATCATTACAACTTGTCTCATATAATTTACTACTTTTACGCTCGATTGTTTTATCCTACTTACAGACTAGTATGAGGCTACCTTATGCATACTGAAAGCACCGATAGCACACTTTCCGAATCAAGTAAATCATTTGTTAAGGAAGCATTCCGGAACCAAATAATAAAAAACATAACGATAATAAAATGACAGCAGAAGTTAAAAACTTTTTGAAAATATTATCTCTGTTTCGGCACCATTTAAACTAAATGGAGCTATTCCTATCATAGCAAAGTTGTACTCTTTACCCAAAATTTATAAGCTTGGAAAGCAATGTGACCTAGAATTTGTCGACGGTGGGATCACCCATTATAACTTCTAAATGATTGGTAAAACAATTTTAAAATTTATCTTTAAGAGAGAACTCCTTTTCAGTGCAAAGCTCTTTAGAATTCACTAAAAAACCGAAGGATCTAGTTCTCAACGAAGACGAAATTTGAATTTCTTTTGGCGTCAGTCCTTTATTCCTTAGTATAATAATACCATAAACCTTGCTATACCTCCAAGAATTGATTACAATGAATGACCTTGAGGAAGAAACTATTCATGAGTATTAAATGCATGAAATAATTTCTTTTTCAATATAACATTAATTACAAGTTTTCACGTAAAAGAAAGACACAGCTACGAGTAATTGCTAATCACTATTCATGGCCAATTAACCATGAGTTAGTTTGAAGTCAGTCAATGTAATGAGTACTTTCCAGGGGTGTTAGTAGGTGGATGATTTTTTGGAGGTTTTCGATATAAATTTCTAAATTAAGTTGTCGATACGACCCGATTAAATTTGCTTATGAAATTGGGAACAACAAACAATTACCATTCCTCGATATGCTAGTTATAGAAAATAATAATATATTAGAATTTGACATTTTGGGGAAAGGTGTCGTAACGTATACACATATTCCTCAGGATTTATTTCATTATAAACAACATAAACCTGCCGTATTACACATTTTCGTTCATCGTTTAGTCACTTTCCCTTTGAAAAAAGTTAGGTTTAAGATTGAAAAAAAAAACTTATTAAGATTGTAGGTATGACCCATGGTTAAGCCGAAAACTTAATAACCACGTTATTTAATATACAGAAGGTTAAATATTCTTATTTCTACCTTTTAACAGGTAAACAAAACAAGATGAAATCTGTTTCAATCCAAAATGTAGCAATAAACGTAATAAGATATTTGATAAGGTAGGCCTCACGTTAGTTCATAAGTCATCAAAAACTTAATACATATCTTAGGAAGTTAGAAGAAAAAAATTTACGAACAGCAGAGAACTGGAATGTATCAGAGAGATCATAATGATTATAATAAAAGGTATGTTGGGCAAATAAGAAGGTCGATTCAAAAAACATTTAAGTAACATTTAGCTAGTTTTGAGTACGGTAGATCAGAAAAATGAACTATTTCCTGAACATATTCATGCAGTATCATTAGATAATTTCAGGTTCGTTAAAATTGTAGCAGACAGGAAATTATTCGATGCATACAAAAGTAATGGAATTATAAAACGTAGAAATACTCTAAATAAGGACTGAGAATCTATTTCTCAATCCACTGTTGTGGTTACTCGACCGAAACTCAATGTCTGTCTATGTCTGGTTGGTTCCGCTACTGTAAATCACAATTTTACTCTAAAAAGTCTAGTTTGTAATCTCAGATTCAGTGAAGCATAACTCCTGATGATGTTAACATGGTTAGCGAAACATATGTTGTGTAATGCCATTGTTCTAAAAATTCCAAACTTTTATCGAAGAGAAAGTAGAGAATTTTCCAGGAATAGACATAATTTTGATTTTCTTGAAAATTTATGAAATTTTTCTCAGATAAAATACTTAAATTTTTTTTGAAGGAATAAAGCAAGAGGACTAAGTGACATAACAAAATAGATGGAGACTGAGAAGTATTCAGAAATAACTATATTTTATTTAACCAAGGACATTGACTGTATTTCTCACATACTTATACTTGAAAAGTGGACCTACTATAACGTTACAGGAACACTAGTACTAGAGTCCTTCTTGAACTAGGTCGTCTGAAATATGGGGCACTACAACGGCCTATTTCGGGGCTAGTCGATCATATACATGATGATCCAAGTTACTGTATGCAGTTAAAATGTAGACTAACGTTGTTTGCAGATGACATGTTTTTATGGTCCTAATTTTCGTAATAATGTTTTGTGAGAGTCTATGTGATCATGGATGAAAATTAGTTTTCTGATAATTATTTGCAGCTAAATAATAGTAAATCTCAGACACTTCCAGTAATATAGCTTTAAATAATAACTCTTTACTGTGAACCACATAATCAAACTAAACCATAAACTTTTGAGTTATTTCTTTCTAATGAGATACTAGTCAAGAATTTTTAATTTAAATTTGATACTTCTGGAAGTAGCAATTTACATTTTAATCAACAGAATAATATTTCATTTAAATATTGACCATTGGATGACACTAGATTCATCTCCCGTGCCATGAAATATTTATTAAATTTTTGTTTTCAGTTAATTGGTACTTCTTAGTTTCCCAATGATTTGTTCTATTGACTTCAGTTGTATGTTTTTAGCCTGTTGTCTTTTAGGTTAACTGAAGTTTAATTTATATTACATGACAGAAATTTTACATTTTGATATAATTTCTTATAAAATATAAGTTTTTAAAATATACCTAAGTATTTTTTTAAGTAATATTTGTAATATTCTATGAAAATTGCAAATGTTTACGAACTATATATTAATCTATAAAATTGACTTTTACATAACGTCAGACTTACTTTCATATGAGATTAATTTGAGTGGTATAAATTTCATTATTGAACGAGTTCGATTTTACGCTGCATGAATTATTCATTGGGGAAACTACTTTATACTGTGCAGAAAAGCAAGTATCCATTCCTTAAACTCTGAAAGAAAAGGACGGTTTCCTCAACGATAATACTTCGTGTTTTCTTTGATTTAGTTTGTATCTAATTTCTCTCTTATTTTAGCAGATCTTACTTTGGTAATTGTTTTAAACCGCAAAAATCGAAACCTACATTTTGATTTTCACATACAAAAACGGGTTATTTTTTATTCTATGTTAAATCATTAGTAGAATTCATTTGAGGTCATTTTACATTACAGGTATTTAATAATTCTAGTGTCTGGGCGTGGAAAAAATTTGGACACATTTTTCGGTAAAGGCAAAAAATTTGGCAAACGTGATATGCAGAATTTGTAAAAAAATTTTCGATAAACCGACTGATAGATTTCTTTCTAGGACTGTTTTTTAACGTCAAAAAAAGTGTTGGCGATGAAACAAGAAACGATACGAAATATTTCCATCCATCAAGCAAGTAACCAATCCTTATCTAAATTGACAACGAAAAAGAAGATATATACTTCTACATATTTTGTTATTCAGGTTAATTAAGAGATCCTTATTCCTTTTTACCATACAACTGATAATGGAAATACCTGCTACATAAAATATACAGCAGTACCACAAAATACACACGATTTCATTGATTAATAATATTACTGTATTGTAAAGTTCCAGTAATTAACTGGTGCCAACTAAACTTTTTTTTTAAAGTCGTCTACAGGAAAATGAGCTTGAAAACTTTTATCAATATACCCCCTAGCGCATCAAGTTTTTTGAATAGTATGTTCTCCAAAACTTTATTTCATAAATTTTTAAATACATCAATTTGATCTTTAAAATGCCCATTATACACAATACCTCCGTTTCTATTTCCGTAAGCACTGCTTCTCGGAAGTTCTCCAACAGCGATGTCATCTTATCTTCATTGTCGTTGTATTTTCCAAATTTCATCCCCATAACATCAATTTACATTTAGGGGACAAGAAAAAATTGCAAATTCGATGATGAAGAGGAGGAGTACGTTCATAATGTAATTAAGCGCAAACTTTTTATTTATTTCTTTTTATTTTGTTACTTAATTTATTTTCCGAAAAAATACCTGCAGACAGGTGATGAATTCATCATACCTCCGATCGTACTTTAATACCTCCACGTAGGAAGCTGCTTTGACAGTTTGGCCCTTAAGTACAAATTCGTGGTGCACAATTCCATAACAGTAAAAAATAGATCAACAATGCTTTGATTATGCTAATCCTTCTATTTTTACTCTTTTCTTTGCGACTCCATTTCATTCTTATAGATACAGGACTCGTCAACTATGATGGCCCTTTCCAAGAATTCTTTGCTCTCCTCCCAGTTTTCAGTCGCAACGTTTGTTCAGGAGTAAACAGAAAGCAACGTATTTTATGGCCACATGTTCCGTCAAAATTGTATAAACAAAATGCTTTTCCAAACTAAGTCCTCCCACTAAAATCCTATCAATCGACGGTCACTGGACACGAGGTGAACGGGCGATTCGAGAACACTAAACTTACTTAAAAATTCTTATTTTCCTTTAAGCAAGCTCTTTTTTAGTCTTTTTTTTATGGGTCTAGCACACATGCTGCAGGGAAGTCCCTAAAGCGCTACAGGAGCGACACGTGTGCGGAAAAAGCGATTCACGTTGTTCTTGAATCGCTGTAAATTGTACTCGGTGGGAAACACAGTCCTGCGTAAGCCATTTCAAATACTCCATATAAAAGACTGCTTGAAAAGCGTTGTACGAGGAGTAACAAGCTGAACCTCATACGGATGTGAAGTATCAGCGCGACGTGTACTTCTAACATGCACCGCTCTAGGAGAAATTAAGCGGGCTACATCCTTGGAACACTCTCCATGAAAGAACAGATTCAAGTCGGCAACCGTTCTTCTGGGTCTCCAATCAGACGAACAGCCCTTCTCTGAACAGAATCCAACAAATGCAGTGTATGTTTGGGAGCGGAGAACCAAACATGGGAGCAGTATTCCATAGTTGGTCGAATTTGAGCTTTGTAAAGAATTAGCAATTGTTGTGGAGTGTAAAGCTTTCTGGTTCGAAATAATATTCCCAACTTTTGAGAAGCTCTCCTTGCTATGCCTGCAACATGTTCATGCCAGGACATATTTGCTCCTAAATTAATGCCCAACAAATTGAGTGACGATGCTAGGGGAATGGAGTGCCCCGACATAACTATGTCGGGTTCAGCAACGTTAACTTTTTTAGAAAAAAAAAAAACCGCCGCCTGGTTTTTATAGCGTTAAATTCCACTTGGTTATTGTCCCCCCAAGATAGAATTTCTTCCAGGTCTTTGTTATGTTGAATGACTTCCTGCTGTCTGCGGATATTCGCCTGAGCAGCCAATGTCCGTACGTTCAAAGTGAATGAATAGATAAGCGTACTGTCATCTGCAACGCTGTAGATTTGATTCCCGGTCTTTTCCAGCAGATCGTTAATGTAAATAAGAAAGATAGTAGGAGACAGTATGGAGCCTTAGAGCACACCGGCGTTAACAGTAAAGGTGTTAGAAAGAAATCCGTCGACTACGACTCGTAAAAAACGCTCTCTGAGGAAACATGAGAGCCACAAACAGAACTTTTCAGACATACCATAAGAGCGTAGCTTAGCCAACAGTCCATCGTGCCAAACACGGTCGAATGCCTTGGATATATCAAGAGCAACCGCTCGAGATTCTCCGAAGTATTCAATTGCGTTGTTCCAAACATGTGTTACGTAAGTCAGAAGATCTCCTGTTGATCTATGTTTACGAAAGCCATATTGGTGATCGCTATTAATGTTGAATCCTTCAAGGTATTTTAAAAGATGCTGATTGACAGCCTTTTCCATGACTTTCTATATTATTGAAAGCAGTGCGACTGGTCGGTAGTTGTATGGCAAGGTCTTGTTGCCTTTTTTAGGTATCGGCTGAACTGTGGCACATTTCCAGGCGGAAGGAAATATTTCCTTTCTGTAGGATAGGTTGAAAAGTCTACAGAAAACTGGTGTTAGTTCCCTTGCACAGTTTTTGAGAACTATGGCAGGTATTCCGTCAGCGACAGAAGCTTTTTTGGTGTCTAGCTTCATTAAAATATGGTTTATGATACGCTGTCTGAAGACAACATCGGGAATCCTTGACTGCACTATGGGAATAGTAGGTGATGTTTTTCCTTGGAAATCGGCAGTAGAATGTGAAGCAAACAATTCGGCCAACAAGTTTGCTTTCTCAAACAGGTGTCGTTGCAATAGAACTATCCAGCCGTATGAGTGGTGGTATGGTGGATTTGGTGAAATTTTGACCAACTGCCTTAGCGACTGACCAAAAGGACCTGGAATTGTTGGGACAAGCGAGAAGTTTGTTTCTAATTCGCTGATTCTGTGCCTACTTAGTTTGGTCGATAATTTCTTTGCATTTGTTCGGGCACGAACAAAGGTGTTACGATTTATGATGTTAAGATTTTCACGCCATTCTCGGTAGGCAAGATGTTTAGAAGCAACAGCTTCTTTGCATTTTCGGTCAAACCAAGGCTTGCCTTTAGAAGAACGTTTCTCCGAAAATGGAATGTAAACTTCCATACCGGCTAAGATAACATCGGAAACCTCCCTGGCGCAGTCAGATGGGTCGTCGGATCGAAAACAAACGTCTAACCAAGGGAAAGTTCGAAAATATTCCGTGAGATCTTTCCATTTAGATAATTTGTAATGCCAAATCTTGCGTGGTTTAGGCGCCTCTCTTTCACTGACTGGTAGGACACTCGATGTCGAAAGCATTTTATGGTCGGAAGATCTCAACGGCGGACTTACGGTGACCTTGTAAATCTCCGGATAGGTGGTTAAAAACAGATCAAGAAGACTGGCGAATTCCCCGTCTCGATCAGGGATCTGTGTTGGTTCGTCAATAAGCTGAGTTAAACCACAACTGATTGAGAATGATTCAGCTTCACGACCTTATTCGTCGGTAGTATTTGAATATTTAAGCCAGTTCTGCAGTCTGCAGCACATTTTATGAATTTCAGGGCCATTCTTGCCTATTTTCACAAAAAACTTGACGTTCGTTGCACAAGATGTAGTTCTATCTCCATTCTAAATTAATAACTATTTAAAAAAAAAAACAAAAGAAAATTGGTATTAGATTTTTACATTGATAGATGCTGTCTTCTCTTGTAATTCTCACTGCAAATTTTACTACCTTCTATCTATAGATAGAAACGGCAACATAACTTGACAGCAGTGAAAACAAGCGTATCTTTCTAGGTTACAGTCACCGATCACATCTAAAATATATGATATATATCATTTATTTACCTTAATTTATTATGCAATTAATAAATGAAGCGTAATAAAATTTACTAAAAAATTTTAGTAAAACTATTAAATACCTTATTATATTATACAGCATAATGTAAATTACTCTAAAATGTTAAAACGAATTTGTAATGTTCTGTTGAAAATCAATAATAAACCGATTAAAGAAAAATAGTGGGAATAAATCAACAAAAAGTGTGAATTTTAAATTCACAAAGATATTACATTAATCTCTTTAGGGTGAAGCCAGCTTACAAACGTATCACAGTATTATTTTTAGACCTCCATCTTATTGATACTAGCTATTTGTTGTGTTTATATGTGACCTGGAAGGTAAAAATAACATTTATTGGTACAGTCATCTTACTGTACTTTCGAGGTTAAATAATTTATACTCTATAATTCACTAAAATATTGGGGACAATTTAACCAGCACATAAAATAATTGTTTGGATTGGAAAAGTTTTACAAATACTATGCTCAATAAAGTATAAATTGTCTGTAGCTAATGCCTTGCCCGTATTTGGACCGATATATGTATTTGCTTTGCTATCGACATTGTAATTGCGAGATAACTAACAAAGGAGATGACGAGCTAGAAGGTTACAATAAAAACCCTAGTTACATTTTCCTGATAGTAAATTTATCAATGACGTCCAACCGCTGCAGTAGTACTACTCAGTATATATCACCACTACACCAAACACTTTATTTTTGCAATCGACCCGCGTTTAGCTAACTATGTTAGCTTCATCAGGAGCGATGATTGACTAAAGCTAAACTACAAATCTACCCTATTTATACTTAGCCTAAACCTTGAATTACTCAAGCGGAACTAATGACATAGGCAAGACCATCAGTTCCGGTCAAGTAACCAGCGGAGGGGACTATAACGAATAGGCCCTCTGTCTTTATTTAAACTACTTTTGCATTTTATGATTTCCATAATTTCGTATGCGTTCAACAGTCTCCTATCAGATACATTTTTTTATCAATCTTAGATTATCTAATGTTACAGTATGATCAGCTTCAAGGACATGTTCCACAATGCTAGACTTTTCTGGTCTATTGTATTTTAAGTGGGCTAAATGTTCTTTAAATCGTGTTTTAATTGACCTTTTAGTTTGCCCAACATACTTTTTGTCACAATCATTACAACTAATTTCATAAATTCCACTTTTCTAACCATTAGGAATCTTATCTTTGGGATTTCCTAAGATATTCCTCAGATTGTCTGATGACTTATAGACTAAGGTGAGGCCTACCTTATTAAAGACCTTATTGAGTCCCTTGCTATATTTCGGATTATATGGTATGGAGACATACTTGGTGTTATTTTCTTCGCATGTAAAAAAGGTGGAATTCTGAATATTAAACCTAAACTCATGTCTATTTATTAGCATATTTACTAAGTTATCGTCATAACCATTAACTCTAGTTATATTTCTAATACGATTCCTTTCTTTAATAAAGTTTACTCTATTCAGAGGGAAAGTGACCAAACGATGAACTAAAAAATGTAATGAGGCTAATTTATGTTGTTTGCAATGAAATAAATCATTAGGAATATATCTATCTGTTACTGTGTCCTTCCTTTAGATATCAAATTCTAATCTATTATTATTTTTAATAATTAAAACATCTGGAAAAGGCAATTGTCCTTTGTTCTCAACTTCGTAAGTGAATTTAATGGAATCATACCGGCCATTTAATTTAGAAACAAAATCATCAATATTTGCTTTCTTTGTATCAAAAATCGCGAAAATATCATCCACATACCTATACCATATCCTTGGGAAAATATTCGAATTCTTGACTGGCTTCGATTTCAAACTTACTCATGAATAAATTGGCTATGAAAGGTGATAAGCAATTACCCATAGCTGTTCCTTCTTTCTTAACATAAAATTGATTGCAATAGTCTTCATTTTATATAAACTCCATATAAAGCTCAATTTGCATAACACTATAAGGTTTCCCTATAAATAATAATCAAATATAGTATCTGAGTCTGTTAAGTAATTTTTTTTTTCTGGAGCTACAGCGCAAATTTTAATAAGATATATTTTATCCTGTGGCGTTTTTCCTACGCAATACTAGAGCTACCTATGCGCAGATTGTGACTTTGCCTTTTTCCTCTAAATGACAGTTTTAAAACGGCTTAGTTCATAGACGTATCTTTTAAAAATCTTCGAAAAATTTTTGTAACATACTTAAACAATACTTTATATAAGTTAACTTGTTTTCCAGTTTTCAACAGTTATTTCTGACTTCGTAAACAGACGTTGGGGGCTTTGGAGGTGGGAAGTTATCATGTGTTCTTTTTCTGATCCTCTCTAAGGCTTTCGACTGTCATTCGCATCTATATCCGTGGCATAAATTGTTGATGTATCGAATGCGTGGACCTGCATTATCATGGTAAAAATCTATTTAAAGAATAAAAGCCTAAAATTTGTCGCTACGAGTATTCAAGATATGTTCATTACTGAGAAATTGTCAGCACCAAGATTACTATTACAAGTCACTGCACATTTTTGAGAATTTACATTGTTTTCAATTTGAAATAAAATAAACATATTGAAATTTTGTCTAGTAAGCTGACAACATCATGTTACATGTTCAGAATTAAGTCCAAGTATCTATGTTTCGATGAAGCAGTTTTTTATTTATAGTATTATTTCTTAATATAAGTCATTAAATATCAAAAGAAAGCTATTTGAATTATGTTAAATATATTTTTCTTTATCCGAGTCTAGTGTTGGGATATTTAAAATTCATAAATTCTTGACGGGTCCCAGTATTTACATATGAGTCATTTCTATCTAAAAAGCATCTAGAGAGATTAAGATATTTAGAGAGAAACCATGCTCACTAAACTAGGGGGTAAACTAATAGTGTCTAATTATCCAAAGCGATCATTAACATAAACAGAAAGAACTGTCATGATGCGATTGCTTTCTATAATTGTTTAACCTCAGGGATAAAGCGAATCAGTAATTTTAAGTAATAAGTTGGCTACTTGAATATATAATTTAAGTTGAGATCTATAAATATCTTACCTTGTCTATTTCTTAATTTTATCTAACTTCAATGACGATCATTGGGCGCACCTTCATTGTCTGAACATATAAATATATTGTACAATTTAGTACTGACACCAATATTTGTTTATTATTTTTTTTTTTTCATTCGTGAATGCCTTGAATATTTTCCCAGCAACGACTGGTGACGAAGCAGTATTTGATATTATTTTTTTCTTTTCAATTGTTTTAAGTCGCCCAAATTTAAAATCAAGTCCAGTTTTTGGAGTCCCTGATGGGAGAATTGTTACTCGCTAGTACTACATAGGCCTAAAAAATGTTCTTCTTATTTTTTTACTTATTCGTTCTAGAATCTTCAACAAAAACCGTTTAAGTTTTTTACAAAGGGAGAAATGAAGCAGAGTCAATGATTGTCATTTAAACCATGTTGCAAAGTCTGATAAAAAAGGTTTATTTGCTTTTTCAGAGCTTGTTATAGAGTCTGACTAGTTCTTCTCAGCAGATTTTTTTTTGTAACATTTTTTCACTTCAGTTTCTTCTTCACCTGTTCACACCACCATGTTTGTCTTCATATTTTTGTTTTTTCGCAACTATATTTTCTTCTGACCTTCAATTCTTCACCGATCGGAACCTAGAAATACTGAATAAATAGTATATTAAAAACAAAAAATCGGACAAGGCCTAATGTGGGAGTGCCGTTTCATCTTTGGAATTCTGTAGGGATAAACGTAGCCACTGGGGACCATTACGGCCAGTTATAACTATTGTTTGGTAACAGGACCACTTATAGAGTAAATGATGCAATAATCTCTTTAACTTTTTATTATTTGAATAAAGGGAATAAGCAGTGACGATAAAAGTGAATCAAGTAGGAAAAAATTTGCCACCAGCGCGCTCTGTTGCAAACAATCCTAAACAATAATTCTGCAGTCCACGCGAGCGGATCTGAGGGCACAGCTAGTAAAGTAAATTAAAAGAAAAGTAAAACATTTTCAAAAGAGATCTATTAAATTTTTAAATTTGTTAGAACTAAAATATTTAAAAAAGAATGAAGAAAACAATAAAAAATATACCAAGTGTCTCATGATCGACAAAAAATGAGCATTTGTAAATTTTTAAATTTGTTCTTTTCTCAAAATTAAGAAAGCTCTTAGCAGTATTTATATTTTACCAGTCGACACATCGAGTACCGAACACGTTATTAAATCATTGAAGAAATTAAAAAAATAATGTACCAGACCTTGGTAATCAGAACGATTTAAGTGCTAAAATTTAAATCTTTATTGAGCAGTGCACGAGAGAACGCTTTAGAATTAAATAAAAGTTTTTCATGTTTATTATATAAATGAAAGAAATGTTTACAGTGTTACTGTAATGAATAAGTTAAACCTAATTGGTGTCCTTCAATATTTTTTTCTTACCATGTTACTTTATGTAACGGAAAAATATATGCAAAATAGGCTCGGGGTTCTTTAACAGTTTTGCCACTTGGACCTTCCCCATTAAATTCACCATCATGCGAAAGCTTTTTTCAACCCTTTTTACACGAATATTTAAAAAGATATTGTCTAATAATTCAACAAAAAAACAATCCCTTGAGGAAAGGAGTAGATTAAGTTGGAAAATATTTTAAGAGGATTAAAATCAAAAACAGATATTTTCAATTTAAGAGAAAGTGTTGCCTTTGCTTGTCTTTAATAAATGTTTTAAAATTATATTTAAGCTCGTCATTTGAGGGTTGTAAAACAAAAAGGTTTACTTTAAAATACAATAGGGATTCTGCAAAAAACAAGTTAATTTAAAGTTGGCTTAGGGAGTTATTACAAGAATTGTTTTATAAAGAAATTGACTTCCAAAAAAACAAGAGTAATCGTGAAAATAAGTATTAGCAAAATTGAACAAATGGGCAGGGGCATAGGCTGAAGGAGTAAGCGAAGCCCAAGTCTTCAACTTTTTGTGACATATACGCCATATTATTTTAAGGGTGCTAGACTAAATTTCTTTTATTTATAATAATAAATTTATAAATAATTTATGTAAATAATCTGTCTGTCCGTTAGTGCGTTTATCATGCGAGAACTAGTTATCCGATTTACGTGTTTTTTTTTTAGTTCATATATATTTTTTCTGGCCAGGTTTTATATACATATGTATACGTATATATTCGAGAGAGCGAATCCATATATATATAAATGAAAATGTAGTAAAAACAACAATAAAACAACTAACAAATGGAAAATCTTCTGGTCCAGGTGGATTAAAAACAGAACTACTGAAGGGTGGGACAGATAAATTATACAAATCGCTAGCATACATATTTACTAAATGTATTAATGGAAAAGACATACCCGAAGATTGGAAAACAGCTTATATCACCTCCATACATAAAAAAGGAAAAAAATTGAACTGCAAAAACTATCGCGGTATATCAGTGACAAGCTCAATAAGTAGAGTATACGAAAGAATTTTAAGAGATCTGATTGAAGCAGAATATAGAAACTATGAAGAGGAAGAACAATGCGGCTTCCGTGCAGGCATATCATGCACAGATAATGTGTTCTACTTAAAACAGTTAATAGAAAAAAAATTAGAAAGAAACAGGGTAACGCACCAACTGTTCATAGACCTGCAGAAATCATACGACAATATCACTATAAAAAAACTCTGGAAGGTGCTTCAAAACACCAACATCAATCATACAGTAGTTAAAGCTGTTCAAACCCTATATAATGATATGAAATCCGCAGTAAAAATAGGAAATAAAATATCAGATCCCTTTACAGTGAATAAAGGCTTACGACAGGGGTGTTGTATTTCGCCGACTCTATTTAAAATCTATGTCGCGAAAGCGCTCGAGAGACGGAAAAAGAAATGTAGTGGTGTGGGTATCCAAATTGATGACAACACCGGCCTATATACCCTTCAGTTTGCAGATGATCAAGTAGTATGTGCTAATGACATAGAGGATCTGTAATACATGACAAGGAAACTGAAGGAAGAATACGAATTATGGGGTCTACAAATAAATATAGAAAAAACACTATACCTCTGTATAGGCGAAGAAACAACGGAAATAAAATTAGACAACAACGAAACAATAAAAACGTGCGAAGAATATACATATTTGGGAGTAAATTTTTATAAAGATGGGTCAGATGATAACGAAATAAAACTAAAAATAAACAAGGCGAGATGCATAACTAAAGCATATTATGGAGCACAAAAATAGGTAAAGAGATGAAAAAAAGAATCTATGAATGTAGGATAAAGAGCACGTTGTTGTATGGAGCGGAAACATGGCGTATAAAAGAACACATAAAGAAGAAAATAGAAGCCACAGAAATGGACGCCCTAAGACGCTTAGGGAGAACATCAAGATTACAACGAGTTAGGAACGAATGGATGAAAGAACAAATGAATGTAATGACAGTCATGGAGAGTATAGAGAAGAAACAGCTTGTATAGTATGGTCACATTCAAAGGATGGGAGAAGAGAGATTGCCGAAGAAGTTAATGAAATGGATACCACCTGAGAACAGAGGAAGGGGAAGTCCGAGGAAATCCTGGATTGAGGGAATAGGAAGGTCAATAAGTGAGAGAGGCTTAAGTGTTGAAAGCTGAAATGATAGACGGCACTGGCATTTGACAATCGGACAAAGTCGCAAGACGTTATAAACCGAGTTTATGTATATATATATATATATATATATATATATATATATATATATATATATATATATATATATATATATATATATATAATATATATATATATATATATATATATATATATATATATATATATATATATATATATATATATATATATATATATATATATATATATATATATATATATATATATATATATATATATATATATATATATATATATATATGTATATATTTTGTTACGTTAGGTAATATAAGGAACAAGCAGTGACGATAACAGTGAATCAACGGGGAAAAAAGTTTGCCGCCAGTGAACTCTCTTGCAAGAAAACCTAAACAATAACTCTGTAGCCCATGCGAGCTGAGCCGCGGGCACAGCTAGTATAATATATGTATTAAAAATATATTTAAAATTCTACAATATTTTCACGTGAAATTAAATAATTTCGAAATGAATATAATGCAGTTAAAAAGCTTTCATTAATATTTATGTAAATTTTTGTTTAAAATTGGGTATGACTTAATCATTTTTAGTTAAAGATAATTAGAAAACATATGAATAATATTAATATTAAAACGTAATTGTTATATTAAAATCTACACCTTTAAAGTTACAATTAAATAAAATAATTGAAAATTTTAATACACCTTTAATTGGTATGTTGGGATTTTGGAATCTTTGGCACAATGGCACTACCCCGCAGTTACAACAGTTATCACCACTACGTCGAATACTGTTTTTGTGCTCGATGTGCGTTTAGCTAAACATCTTAGCATTATTAGTGCGATGATTGACAGTTAATCATCACTACTGATGACGCTAACATGGTTAGCGAGATACGCGTCGGTTGAAAAAAACAAAGTGTTTCGTGTAGTACTGATAACTGTTGTTAAATTAAAATAACAGATTTAAATAGATGAAGACTTACTTGAACAGCTTTTGCTTATATGACAAAACAAAAATTAAAGATTTAAGACATACATGAAAACAAAAATGTTAAGCCAGTCCTGATATATAGGGCTGAATAGGGAACAATCAGTAAGATGTAAACTATCCCTGTTACATGGAGAGAGCAATCCTAAATATAACATCAACATACAGAAAATGAAAAAATGGGTTAGAGGAGGTACCAAAATGAAGCTTATCAAAAACACGATACTAAAGTGAATACGGGATGGGAAGGACATGGAATAAGGAAGAAAAGGACACGACGTAAATGGCTAATGATAGAATGGAATCAATGATAAGAGAAAGCAAATCTGAGTACGTAATAAGATGGTATACTGGAGGATACATTAGGAAAGAGGTAGGAAAAAAATTGACGAGCCCAAGACAGAAACGTAAGGATCAATATGAATGATGTATAGGTCTAGTAGTGGATGCTGAACGCTGAATATAGAAATAAAAAGACGGAGAAAAATGTATATGGCAATTGCTAAAACCATCATCATCTAGTGCTGTATTATTCAGTATAAGTTTGTAGGTTGGTTGTGATTTATTTGTACGTTTTGTGTTCAAATATTTTTACTCAAAGACATACTCTTTTAGGCTTCGAAATTGTTGAAGAAATTTTCTTTTTTAATAGGAGAAATAATTCTCATATAGTGGTCATATCATGATCATATTACACGTATTTTGAAAATAATTTCAAAGCTGAAGTGTGGTATCTATATATTAAGGCACAATGTTTTAAAGTGACTGTCAAAATTTTTGAATTATACGCAAAATTTTTATTTTAAAATTTGTAGTAGTCTCTGAAGCGACGTATTATCCTAAAGTAAGATATTGCTTCTGGAGAAAATATGGCTTTGTAGTACTAAGTAATATAAACATCAGTTTTTTTATGTAAGCACGTCACGAACTAACGCAAAATTATAAAAGGTAAATTTGCATATTTTATAAAAGTTTTAAAAAATAATCACCTGTATAAGACATTCTGCATAAAACAGTCAATATTAAAATTACATAATAAATTATGGAATTTCTAAATACCACGGAATATTTATATTTTGCAAGTGAAATTATATATAAAATTAAAGATCCAAAAAAAAATGGTATCAAATTTTGCTTAACTCTTCTCTAGTTTTTGAGACGGTTTTGGAAATTTAAGTTAATTTTGCTATATAAACAATCGGCTTTTAAGGTAGGATATAGTTGTGCTACAGCTATAGCTAATGTAACGGTTGACATTGTATCAGCTCGTGATACTAACTAAATAATAGCTACGAAGCACGATGGTAGGATACAACGAATTGTACAAAGTGCGCATACCTATTACTCCATCGAAAGCTGACACAGCAGCTTTCGAACCGACTGAGTGGTTGACACAGTCAACGCTTTAAAAGCAGGTAGCGCTTTTTCGAGGAATCCTTCCTCAAGTATATATAATTATTGTAAAGCAACTGAAAATAGACAGAAGTCCATATATTTCAGCAGTTTACTAGCTGTTCTCTTGTCTGTCAAATCCATCCTGAGACGCGTTTCGCCGTATATCAGTCAGGCTAGGATTGACAAACAAGAGAACGGTATCAGTGGTCAGGGATACTCCCAGGGATAAGTACCACTTGATACCGTTCTCTTGTTTGTCAATCCTAGCCTGACGGATGGATTTGACAGACAAGAGAACAGCTAGTAAACTGCTGAAATATATGGACTTCTGTCTATTTTCAGTTGCTTTACAATAATTATACATACTTGAGGAAGGATTTCTCGAAAAAGCGCTACCTGCTTTTAAAGCGTTGACTGTGTCAACCACTCAGTCGGTTCGAAAGCTGCTGTGTCAGCTTTCGATGGAGTAATAGGTATGCGCACTTTATACATTTCGTTGTATCCTACCATCGTGCTTCGTAACTTCTGGGATAAGTACCACTTGATACCGTTCTCTTGTTTGTCAATCCTAGCCTGACTGACCAGCCGTGATACGGCGAAACGCGTCTCAGGATGGATTTGACAGACAAGAGAACAGCTAGTAAACTGCTGAAATATATGGACTTCTGTCTATTTTCAGTTGCTTTACAATAATTAAATAATAGCTATATTACTTAACTATACAAAAGAGTTTGATTATGTTAATCATAGAATATTAAGTGCTTTTACGTTAAAGTAGTTTCACGGATGTACCTGCATAGTAAATGGATTATCGACGGTTCGATTCCGACCAGCTGGGCATTGCGTGTGTGTATTAAAATAGTAGATAATGTGAAAAATAAAGCCACTGTATGGTCTTATAACTGTCCTGAAGTATAAATGTATGTGTCTCTATCCTCCGGTGAACGATAAAAAAACTGAGAATGCTTCACGACTACTGAACTTACCTAAGTGATCGCACAGCACTAAAATTGATAATACATTATTTGCTTTAAAATCTATCGCCACTAAACACTAATACTATTGCTTATGGTCCGTATCTTGTTAATTCCGATATACGTAGAATGCAGAAGCTTAATATTGCTTTGTTCATAACTTTCTTAGATTTGGATCTTAAAGTTTTACTTTTTCTCCTAATACGTTTAAGAGGTGGTACCTTAAGTTATTTAGTGATGCAAGTTTGGAAAACTAAGTAATTTTTTTTTTCTTTTTTTGATTTTTTAATTCTTTTTTAACCTTCTTTATCTTTTACACTCCATTTACTACCATCCTTTTCATCTCTTTTAAATATACTAATATGTGTTCCAAATTTTCATTTATTATACTGTGATTAGTTTGTATGGTATGAGGCGGGATTTTTTTTACCTAAATAAGATTACAACTTCATGAAATGCGTCATCCTATACTCTCCATAGACTTGAAGAGAGGAACTTTTTTTTTATTTATATTATATTCATATCTAAGTATGTTATTTATATCTTTATTTAGGATGACTAATTCATCATCATAATATAATTCTTTGTTCTTGTTCTAATAAAAACCTATTAATTATTAAGATTATTCCCTGTCATCTAAAATATTTTATTACCTATAATCTGGCAACATCACTATCTTAACAATGGTTGCAAATGGATTAAAATGTAACAAAAAAGGTTTTTTTAAAATTTTAAATCTCAACTCAAGTTATCATTACCTTTGGGAATACTGTAGGAAAACATTAATCTCACAATTTTCTCGGAAAAAGAAAATCATTTGTTTTGTTACATATTGTATATTTTGTTATTTTAATACGTTATTGGCTGTAGTTAAATTATAACTGAATTTTATTAATTTTAGTGAACTAATTTTCGAAGCAAATAGAGAATAATTCATCTATACCTTTAAGAAGTAGCAAGAATTAGATCAGTCAATGCTAATCTTGTGTTGTGAATTCTTATATTTTAAATATTTACTTGAAAATGCTTCTAGGTACTTTACATTAATAATACCAATTTGTTATTTAAAAATAATTTCCCCTATTTAAAAATTGATCGGTAAAAATAAAACGAGCTTGTCTACTGAAATTTTAAAACATAACATCTGCTTTACTATTAAAATAATAATGGGAAAATTATTTTATCATTTTTAATAATAATCCTACAAAGAATCCCATAAAATTAAATTTGACAGTTGAAGTAAAAGAAATCTACGATATTAAAATTAATGCCAACTGTGTAAAACTTTACATTCACGGCACCTTTTTAAGGGACCAATGAAAATATTGTTAATTATCATTTCTTGCCTGACCTTTTAATTATCGAGGTAGCATAAATTGGTTCTAGAACTTTGTGTTAAATTATTCCCATAAGAAGCAAAACACCGAGCAAATCATGAGTCCACACTTCTTTTGAATCAATCAAAATTTCTCACTAACCATGCAAAATATGTTTAATGAGTGTGTGTGTGTTTGTGTGTTTATGGGTTATTCTATCCTGCAGAAACAATATAATTAACATTATAATTATTAAAATTTTGTATACAGTATGCAGACATTTCTAATCAACTCTATACATCGCACCAGATTAACATTTGTTTTGTTGCGTCCAGCCTCCACAAAGAAGTACGGGCTGATTATTCTACGAGCCGACATTGTGATTAATATAAAAGCTTTTGATGCTTTTGAAATTGTCAGACTTCAATAATGAAAATTCTGTTTATTGAAGGAAAATTCCAAATTATATTATTTTAAAACTACAAAATATTGATCATTAGTTTCATAAGATTTTTAAGGAAAAAAAACTTCCAGGGAACTAATGCTGAATAGTTTCGATTAAAATTATTTATTGAATGAATTTAAAATTTGAAATATTCAGTATTTTTTTTTATATAAAATGAGTTGATTATTACTTACCAAATTGAGGTCTCGGAAAATTATCAGATAAATATTTAACATCAGAAACAAAACCAAAATAAAAAGAATAAGAAACAGTAGATCAGATCCATCATTTCATTTTCATATTTCCATTCAGTCCAACGGGTTGTAATGAAAAACAGAGGTGTCTATTATTAGGCCGAATTTCCCTCAGGTTGGGTAAAGATAGAAAAATAAGGGAAATATAATATTTTATGGGTTTAAATCTTGTGGAATCCTCCTATGTCTATGCTAATATTTCGCCGATCATCCTGCCGACTTCTTCAAAGCTTGTTTCGAGAATAAACTTCTTCGGAATCTAACATAAACCAAATTTAATTTTTCTTGTACACGCCCTTTATATTAGTGGATTGTCGTGAGGGGACGGGGCTTCATGATTGTTGAGACGTAAAGATATCTTAGCGTATTTTCCGCAATTCTTGGCAATATTTTGGAGTCCGCTATTTTCAGTAACCGTTGTGTTTTAAATTTGTATGAATCATTAATAATCTTAAAACGTTTTATGTATCCTAGATTGTATTTGTGTCATCCTGCCAGTCTACCTCTATACTAGGTTCTTAACTTCTTTCTCGACATCTTTGTAGCTAGCTGCAAGTCCAAAGTACTTCATCCCCATAACCTGTGAGTACTTACACCTCCAATTCCCTTCGCTCTACCCCTACTAAAAATCTAATTATTAGTATATTAAGATATTGTCTATAGTCTGAGCTCTCGGTATTGCATCCTTTGAGAAACAGGGAATTTTTGTTTTTGTCCCCTATTCTGTATCATCTTTCCTTAGTTACGTTCGTTATTATTTCACCCATTATGAGATTAGATAATAAGAAGTTTAAAGAGCGTCCATGTTTTATTACAGAGCGTATGTCGATGGGTTCGTTAAGTTTTCTCTCTAGCAAGTTTCCATTAAATTACTAATATAGATGCCTTAAATTGTTTTGATCGTACCCATTGTGCAGAACATTACTCCAGTAATCGCAACGGCTTTTTTAGGTCGAGGAAACATTGGAAAGATGGTCTATTTTAGTCGATTACAATATCCGTTTTCACAAATACTGCATCCTGGCATGATATTCCGCCGTGAAAACCCTCTTGATTGTTTATTAAAATCAGGTGAATTGTTGGGATGTTGAGATATTCCAATAAACTTCCGAATTTTCCTAGGATAGAAAAAGTAATTTGTTGCAAGGGTCTTTGGTTGGCCAAAGAGAATCTGGTATTCTATTTCATGCTGGTATTCTGCAGTGCTGAAGTGGAAATGTTACTAAAACATACTTTGATGTTCTTTAATTCTAGTGGATATTTTTTTGCTAGTTTCGCTAATATAAGTTTTGTTACAGCTATATAAGATATTGTACACTCCTGAATTTTTAACTGAAATCTTTATCTTTGACAGATCTGAGATGGTGTGAAACTTTAGGAATTATTTAGGGTATGGGAGAACTACAATCTCAAGAGACTTATCTGCTTGACTTCTAGTCTTCGAAGGTACCTGGGGAAATGCATGTTTTGAAATAGAGCGTTTTATGTCTCGGTACTAGAAATTGCTTTATTGAAGAACGGAAGTAAGATCTTTTGGTTTTAATTAAATATATTCTAGCGGAGAGACTGATACAGCTGAATAACAGAATTGACAGGGGAATTTTTTTTCGCGAGACGGTGACGCGAGGAAGCATTAAAATATGTATCTACGTAACTGGGCTGTCTGTCTACTGGATGGCTTAAAATCATATCTGACTTTGATTAATACAAATATCTAGGAAAAGGAGAGCATTATTATTTTCAATAACGAAGGTGGAGTGGATATTTGGATATAAAGAGTTGTAATGGTCAGGAAAACTTTGGATAAATTCTTGACCACGTAGCCAAATTATGAAAGTATTATCAAAGTAACGTTTCAACAGTTTTTCTATCACAAATAAAATATATTATTTGTGTTTAATGTGAAGATTATTTTAGTAATCTAAAAATTAGCCTCCTTATTTAGAGAAATGACTTTGGAACTCTTTATAGCTTTATGAATTTCCATATTTTTTAGTAAATCAAAATTGATCGGTTTTAACTTATTTTTGATATTAATACCTATAGAATGTTTCAAAATTCATTATCTTTGCAATTTGCCATATATTTAGCGTGACCGTGAACCCTGGTTTGAAATAATTTTCTTGATTGGCCTATATGTACAGGATCGCAATTACTGCGATTAAATGGATATATTCCAAATCTTTGTAACAAAAAAAATTGTGTGTAGAGTAAATGTCTTCCTTTAATACTCCCATTTGTTTTATGAAATATTAATATGAATTTAAATAAAAAAAGGCTTATAGCATGAAATATGTATGTATATATATATATATATATATATATATATATATATATATATATATATATATATATATATATATATATATATATATATATATATATATACTGGTGAGCAACAAAATCGACTCAAACGATTTTGCTTAATTTAACACAGATCCTTGAATTTAATTTTCAAATAGTGGTATTTTGATATCATTAGGATGCTGAGTTTCTACTATTTCCGGTTTTACTCAATAGAACGTACTCGCTGCGCACTATTCTTCCCTATAAAAACACATGTAACTGTATTTTCCTATCATTCTTTTACTGGAACTTGAACCGTCAATATCTCTGCAATACCTGCTCACTAATTACGTCAACGAAAAATAGATACGGCACAAGTCATTGCCCTACTGTAAGAGGGACATAGTCAACGTGTAGTCGTTTTCAATTGCACCTGAGCCAGTCAGCTCTCTCCAGAATCTACAGACGTTACCAAGAGACTGGCGCCTTTACACGGAGACCAGGATCAGCAAGAAGAAGGTATTCCTCGTAGCGAGACGACAGCTTCAATGTCAACATAACTCTAAGAAATCGTCACTTGACCGGCGTTGAGGTTCAGCACGAGCTACGATAAGTTCGTGGTCGGGCTGTCAGTCGTTGGATAGTCAGAGGAAGACTTAAAGAAGCTAACCTAACTCCGAAGAGTCCAGCTGACGGACCCAAATTGCCAGCAGCCTATCGACAAGCGCAACTCAGGTTTACCCAAGAACATGTCGACTGAACCTCAGAGCAATGGCGCTCCGTTTTATTCTCCGACGAAACTCGAATGTGCCTCCATGGCAATGATGGAAAAAGACGAGTTTATAGGAGGCCTGGGGTAGCGCTATGCACAGTGCTGAAACGGTAGCCTATGGACAAGGTTCTGTCATGCTGTGAGGATGCATCTCATTCACGAAAACCGATTTGGTTTTCGTGAACGATGAGACTCGTAGCGGTGGATTAACTGCTCACCTGTACATCGAGGAGATCCTGCAGGAACACGGAGTTCCTTACGCTGAGTTTGTTGGCGATAGGTCACATGCTGCTGCATTGGTGCGACAATACCTGGCGGAAGTGAAAATACCCACATTAGATTGGCCTGCCCGGAGTCCTGATCACAATCCAATCGAGCACATATGGAATGAGCTCAAAAGAAGGGTTCGAGGCAGAAATCCAGCCTCTGCATCGCTGAGGAACTTAAAGGTTGCGATGGCGAAAGAGTGGGGAAGAACCCACAGAAGACAGTGGTGAGAAAGCTTATCTGCTCCATGGAAAACCGGCTGGAAGCAGTAATGAGGGCTAGGGGGGCAATACAAAGTATTAATTTTAGTTTTTATTAATAAATTTAACTGTTAAACTTAAAATTTGTTTAATGTTTCCTTTCTCTTACCCCTATTTTAAATTTTCGGTCTCCTTGTTTCCCTTTTCAATCATTGTAATCAGTAAAAAGAATGAATTATGCTATGAAATTTGGTATCATTAGAAAGGGAATAGAATGAGCTTTCAAATGATACTAAAATCCGCAAAAATATATGAACACTAAACTCTAGGATCCGTGCTAAATGAAGCCAAACAATTCGAGTCGATTTTTTTGCTCACCAATGTGAAGGTGTTCACTTTACTTTGTTTCTATAAGTTACTCTTACCTCGCTTTATTTAATTTGAGAGAATAACCTTTAAAACACAAACATATCTTTCATTGTATTTAAATAGTTTTAAGACGATTGTCTGTAGATTTCTATTCTTGTTGGTTTGTTTATTATTTTAATTATTTATCTTATAATTTTCTGAGACAACAAATTGATAAGCTATATTTAACCCAGTAAATAACTGTTTATTAAGAAAATTTTATTATATATTAAAGATTTGTGAATGGTGTTACCCGAAAGTATAAGTAACGGTATCTTTTTTGTAGCACTCAATTTAAGAGTTTTACGTTTGTAAATAGGATCCACTTGGAATAATAACTATTCTTTTATGTTACAAAATAATTTTAGTTTTTTTCGCTGTATTTTAAAATGAATTTTTTTTTACACTATTTTAAATTTTAAAGGCTGTATCATGCTTGTAAGTTTACAAAACAAGTAAAAAAGCAACGTAGTTAATTAATACGGTATGGCTTACTAAACAAGATAAAAAGTATAATGGCATTTTAATTAACATTTTTGCTTTTTCGCGAATGAACGCGAGTTTAAAGGTGTGAAAAAAATAATTAGCAAATCTCTTCTGTTTAATCTAATCTGTAACTAGTCGACCTCATAAATCTGACTGAATTAAGGGATTTAAATAGAAAAGTATTTAGCTTTTGTAATCTAACAAAAAAGAGACTTACGACGCCAGCGAACAAAAGTCAAGCTTTCGCCGGAGTTGTTTTCTCTTCACAGGCGTCTGACGATGTCTGAAAATATATGGCTTCAGTGTCATGGCTGCCATTGCCTGACATAGATTTGCCGGATGAGATCCAACAAATTGGATTTCTTTCTAGATTGGCACGTCCGGAGGAGCCTCCGGACTTTTATTGCAGTACATAAGTTTGCTGATAATCATTCGCGTCCTAATCTATTAATATAAATCACACAATTAGCTCTTTCTTCTTTTTTTAAAGTATTTTTAAAGTAGTGCTTATTATCTCAGATAGTGCTAGAGTACGTTATGTAAAAAAATTCATAGAGTTGTTTAACCAAAATTTTGTCCGCTTGTACAAGTTGCAATATAATTTTTTTTATAATAAAAAATAACTTAATTTGAGCATGCCAACTTAGTGTTTTAAATGATTAATAATATATGGTGAGATATCAATCACAAAAGAAATTAAGTGTTGGAAAATCTTCAGACATATTTTCAACTAAAGACAATTTTGCAGCAAATAAGCATTTTGTAGTAAAGCAGCCTAATATATTTTTATTTCACTTTTATACACTCTACTAAAAAGTGTAAATGGGACAGAACTGTAAAATTCTAACACAGTTATATACAGTCGGTCCAAAAAGTTTCCGTACACCACCTGCTTTCTCTATGTTTAACTAATTAATTGGAATTATGAGAAAACATGTTCAACCTCCACAATCACCCGATGTTAACCCCATCGAGCATTTATGAGAGGCACTTAAACGGCGAGTTCGCAAACATAGTGTTTCAAATAGAGAAGAACTAAAAAACAGAATATAAAACCAATGGAAGAACAGGCCAGCAGATGTTACTAGAAAGCTGGTTACATAGTTCCGTAGTTGTTTTTAATACTAATTCTCGTTGGTTAAGTTTCAAATATTAATTTATATATATTTTCTGGTAGTTCCAATTAATTAGTTAAACATAACAGAAAAATAGTATAGAAGGCAGGTGGTGTACGGAGACTTTTTGGACTGACTATAATTGATATATTAATCAGTCGAACATTTGTCAAAGTCTTCAAATTTTGTATTTAGCTGATAATAAATCGGCGATTTTTTAAATATATTTTTTCGGTGTGAATGAAAAGAAATTTAACCTGTTATATTTTCAAAATATTATCTCTAAGCAACAAAAATAAAATTGCATTTAACACCTGTATAAAAATGTTTAAACACTATTAGAGCTACTAGTTCTACTTTTTCCAATTTCCTCTAGTAAATGATTCAATATAATTTTTAAAACACACACACTCACACACACACACACATACACACATATATATATATATATATATATATATATATATATATATATATATATTGAAAACTAGTCCCCTTCTCACACCTACTGTTTCCCATATATATTATATATATATATATATATATCTATATATATATATATATATATATATATATATACGAAGCTGATTTGAAAAATCCGTGCAAAAATAAAAACTACTTATGTGTTTGGGGTAAACCTTTTTCATTTTTCGACATAGTCTCCTTTTAGGCTTATACACTTCGTCCAACGATGTTCTAGTTTGTTGATCCCTTCCGAATAATAAGATTTGTCCAAGTGTGCGAAATATCCATTAGTGTCTGCAATCACCTCCTCGTTTGAATAAAATCTTTGTCCCGCCAGCCGTTTCTTCAAATTGGGGAACAAATAGTAGTCCGAGGGAGACAAGTCTGAAGAATAGGGGGGATGTGAAACGAGTTGGAATCCTATTTCCATTAATTTTGCGACCACAACTGCTGAGGTGTGTGCTGGTGCGTTGTCGTGATGGAAAAGGACTTTCTTGTGGGCCAATCGCGGGCGTTTTTCTTGCTGCTCGGTTTTCAAACGGTCCAATAACGATGAATAATATTCACCTGTAATAGTTTTACCTTTTCCAGATAGTCGATGAGGATTATCCCTTGCAAATCCCAAAGACAGTCGCCATAACCTTTCCGGCCGAAGGAACGGTCTTCGCCTTTTTTGGTGCAGATTCCCCCTTGGTAACCCATTGTTTAGATTGTTGTTTGGTCTCAGGAGTATAGTAATGTATCCATGTTTCATCCACAGTGACGAAACGACGCTTAAAGTCCTCCGGATTATTCTGGAACAGCTGCAAACCGTCCTTGCAACACTTCACATGATTCCGTTTTTGGTCAAGCGTGAGCAATCGCGGCACCCATCTTGCGGATAGCTTTCTCATGTCCAAATGTTTATGCAAAATATTATGTACCCGTTCAGTCGAGATGCCCACAGCACTAGCAATCTCACGCACCTTAACTCTTCTGTCATCCATCACCATACCATGGATTTAATCAATGATTTCTGGAGTCGTAACCTCCACAGGCCGTCCAGAACGTTCAGCGTCACTTGTGCCCATATGGCCAGTCCGAAAATTTTGAAACCACTTGTAAACTGTTCTAATCGAAGGTGCAGAGTCACCATAATGTTTATCAAGCTTCTCTTTAGTCTCCTGAGGCGTTTTGCCTTTCATAAAGTAATGTTTAATCACCACACGAAATTCTTTTTCGTCTATTTCTTGAAAATCACTCAACTTCCTTGATTTACACGAATGCCAAACACAAAGAAATAGACCGATATGGCTGAAACTTGGTGTGCGTTCATTCAAGAGATGCTACTAACTAAACATGACCTCGATACGCGCCGGTGGTACCATCTCTCGGACTTTGCACGGACTTTTCAAACCAGCCTCGTATATATATATATATATATATAGATATATATATATATATATATATATATATATATATATATATATATATATATATATATATATATATATATATATATATATATATATATATATATATATATATATATATATATATATATATATAATAAAACGCTCTTTTTTCTCTATTTTTAATAAATATTTTATTTATTAATTAAGAGCCGTTATTGGCTCCTTATGTATATCTTAATTTTTCAGAATGAATTGAGTTGATATTAATACTAAGAGAGAGCAAAATCAAGATATAAGCTAGCCCGTTTTTTTCGGAGAGATTTCGATAAGAGATAATTTTTGAACGTTTTTTGAAAATAGTCTCTACAGTTGTTAAAACTTAGTTGTACTGCTTTGGGCACCGTTCATTTTAAAATGAAAAGAATCTAAGCTCAGCTTTAAAAAATGAAAAAATACTGAAGAGTTATTTAGTTCTTGATATAAAATTGAAATGGGTACAAGCTTTACGTCCTGTAAGATAAAGCAGGAGTTCAGTGAAACACTACGCTATTACAAAAAAAGTATATTAACAAAATAAAAAATTCTTACATTTATTATACTCTTAAAATTACATAGACTCAATAAAAAAACCTTTTATACTATGAGAGTGCACACATTTGCAGAGAGTCTTTAGATTAGAATTATGGAGATTTTAACAAATGACTTTAAATGACACGATATAAAAAGTTTATTTCTGATTCGCTTCCGACTTCGGAATCAGACGTGTTACGTAGTCGTTGGAAACACACGTTGTAGAGAGGAAGTGAGATATTTAACTGATGTACTAATGATTTACTGTTTGATTTTTCCTCATGGGTTTTTCGTCAACTGCTTGGCCTCTCCTGGTGAGATTCTCATCAAAATATTGCCGCACACACTACTCCTCCATTCTCATTTGGGTAACTGATCACTCTTTGACCCGAAATGCCTTAGGATGAGTTGAATATTTTTGGAACGGGAAAAGGGCTCAGACTTGAGGTCTGAAAAACGGCACCCACTCGGTGATAAAAAACGCTTCACTACATGATGGAAGAACTACCTATCACTGCATAACTGAGGAAAGAGCTCACTACGGCCTGACGACGGAACAACCCTCGAAAAATCCGAATTGGCGGCTTAAATACCCTCTCCCTTCTTCTGCGTCGAAGTGAAATCTTCTAAAGGTACTGGTTCACTTCAGGAACGCAAAATGAGACGGGAGTGTTAAACTCGCGACTTGATAGACAAGGACCGGTGATGCTAGTCTTAATCCTAAATCAGACATATTCAATACAAATGAAATAAAATAACTCGATGTGTGTCTACGTGTCTACTACAAGTTGAATTACACTGCTTAACCAAATATAAAAAAAAACTGTAATAAAATTTAAATTTACTTCTTAACTTAAATTAGCAATTATTACATGAATTAAAGAAAGAAAACGGTGTTGTAACATGATCTTAAAATCTAGGAAAAAATGAATGTTACACTATATTTGAAAATAATTACACATAAAATTAGCTTTCAACCAAAAAACTGGTAGAAAGTACTATATAATATTGCTAACAATTTCTATTAAGTTCACCATATGATCACATTCTAGCTTCCGCTATATGCTAGATTAATTCCGTTAAGATTTGAAATAAGGAAAACGGAATATTATTTTGAGAAACCCGAAAAGAGCACATATTATGATTTACTCAAAATTATACTCTCTCATGCACTTCTCTAACACAACTCACGGAAATTCAAATTAATATATATTTTTTTTCTTTTTTGATATAGGGACCCCAAAGCATAAAGGAATGCAAAATTGTCATTGAGAAATTTTTACATAAATACAATACTTCCTCTAGTAAAGGCAGTAATTACATTTTGTGTTAACGGGTAAGGTCACTCCAGAATTTTCAAAAAATCGACTTTTTTGGTGAATATATTATCTTGAAGCCTTAGGAATAAGAAAAAAATTGTTACATAGCCTTGACAAATCTTAAACAAGTGGTTTACGAAGGTTTACCGAGCCACGTCGCTATGCGCTCCAATCCTTTTACCTGTCAATACATTACGCTTGAGTTTGTAATCCTCTTACCTGATAAAAATCACTTATCTGTGGGATTCTAACATAGGAAGTTTATAAGATTCTTATAATAGTTCAGAGATGTTGTAAATAGTTTAAATACAGCGAAATATTAGTATATATTCAATAAAGGCGTTGAAAAAGCGCCAAGCGCAAGCTTTTATTTTTCGTATTCCATTAGCTTTATTTTATTACTTAAATTAGTGATTAAAAATGAGTGATAAATCAAAATATAATTGTCGTAAAGGTAGCAGAGGCGGAGAGAGTTCTTTGCATACTCCGTCACTGTCATTTTATACACTGCAAAACCAATTTGAGCGTCGGCACCTTCGCAAAGAAACTCAAAACTATCTGAAGATGTTCATGGCATTGAATTGGATAACATTTAATCAATTTTGGGGCTGTTTTTCTGCAATTTCGCAAGTAGTTGAGTGTAAAGTTTGCAAATCAAACGTCACATTTACTGAAAGTAGCAAATGTGGACTGGTTTCAAGATATTGCTTTCTTGTGCAAACTGTGAAAACTGCATATACATAGCATATGAAATTAAGAAAATAATAGTTTTAGCCATGCGATTGTTAGGAATTGGTTTACATGAAATCAAAAAGTTCTGTACCTTCATGGATCTTCCTACGCAAAGTTTTCATTCATTCTCTGATAAACTTACTGAAACTATTTGCGAAGCTACAAAAATGATTCGTAATGCTAGCATGGCAAAAGCAACAGAAAGAGAACAAAAAGAATGTGCTCAAAAAGGCCTAATAAATGGGTTAGTAGTGTCAGGTGATGGTGCTTCGAGGAAACCTGGATTTTCATGATTGTTTGGCTTAGTATCATTAACTGGATGGAGTACCGGAAAAGTGAATGATATAATTATCAAATGAAAATATTGCAAGGCTTACGAATATTGGAAAAAAAGCAATACCGTAGAGTATGTTGAGTGGCTGGAGATTCATCAAAACGAATGCCAAATAAACCACAAGGGCTCGCCATGTAAAATAGAGGTCTACGCAGTTTCAGCATTCTAAAAATTTGTATCAAGTGAAATACGCCACTTACATAGGAGATGGTGACTCTAAGACATTCAAAGGTATTTTAGATGCTAGTCCTTACAGGAATTTCACAGTACTAAAGAAGTATCGATCAAGTTTAGAAAAGGATGAAAACTAAGTTAAGAAGTGTGAAAAAAAAAATAAAAGCTCGCTGCGGAAAAGAAAAATTGACGGGTAAACTCATTGATCAGCTTTCAATATACTACGGCTTGGCCATTCGCAGAAACCATAATTAAATAGAAAATATAAAAAATTAAATTTCAGTGACATTGTACCACAAACTGTCGACAGATGAAAAACCATAACAAGACAAGTGCCCGTCCGGTGAAAATTCGTGGTATTCTTGGCAAAAGGCCAAAGCCACTAATATTTTGTCTGATTATTCACACAAACAGGCTCCTCCAGATACAGTTTTTAATGCGATCAAGTTCACCTACAAAAAGTTGAGCAACGGTGACCGTCTTACAAGGAGCTTAGGTGGTTTCACAAAGAATAGCAACGAAAGCTTCAATGCTACCGTTTGGTCAATGGCCCCAAAAATAACATCAAGTGGGTAAACTGTCCTTGGTATTGCGGGAAGTCTTGCTGTGCGTACCTTCAACGATAGAATAAGCAGTATTATAAAAATTATGGCTGTTTATGGTTTTAGGTATGACTATAGGGACCAATTGTTACAACTTCTGCGTTGAAGCTGACCGCCGCATCAAGTTATCCGACCATTCGTTGACTGAAGCTGCAAAAACATCTCAGCTTCCTTCAAAATCAGCCAGAAAGGAAGAGGAATAGAAGAATATTAATGTGGAAGGCCAGTTGTATTGTCAGGCATTGCCGATTATAGGTATAATGACATTATCTACTGTAGAATGTCACTTAAATTTTCAAGTGCATTTTTCTCAAAACTGTATTTTTCAAATCGAGCCAAATGACAGCTGCTACAAATCTTTGTCGATTCGCTTGAAATTTTGAGAGTAACTTTTCAGATACTTTATCTAAGGGAAAGCCTACCGATTTTGCGATAAGTTATAAACTTCCTTTTTTATAAACAATTTTTCGTAAAATTTCAAATGTGCACCATGTTTCAAAAAAATGATGTTTTCAAATTTTTGTACATTATCTACTAATTTCTGACATATATTAATGAATTTTTTTGGTTTTTTATTCTAGGTTGAAATCTACCTACGGGAGCAATCATTTCGCCCGTTTCAGGCCTCGCATAAATGGTGCCTTAACGTCTTAGATTTTGAATTAAAAAGATGAAAAGAAAATATTTTTTACACACTAAATTTTCGACTGCTTTTATTATACTCTGAATAAATATTCCCGAAATTAGCTTTTTTTTTTCCTGAAACCTGGAGTGGTCTTACCCCTCAATAAATATACAGTTTTAAATAAAATAAGATAGTTTAAAATATTTTTGCAAATTAGCATTAACAGATTGTTAAGTAGTTTACCAGCACTTCTATCCTAATACTTAGTTTTAAACCAAATACTGAATTTAACTTACTTTCAGAAATAACTTACCACAAGTATTAAAATTCTATATTTTAAATGTTATTTCATGATGAGATATTAATTAGACAAACAAGTTGAGCACGCTCTACATAATGTTTCTTTCTATTAAGATTAAAAATAAGGAAAATATACTATACTTTTTAGATTCTTCTACTCTATCCGAAAAGGATGTATAATATGATTTAAAGAAACCATTCAAATGCTTCCTGAACCATGCTTAACCTGTAAATAAGTGCACCTAAAATATGCATAATATCACAACCAAAAACCAGAAAAAAATTTCATAATACTGTGGAAAGTATACAAAACTTAATTATCCCTACTCATTTTACCCTTTCGGCTTAAGTGCATGTTAATGTTTGTCCATCCGATACTAATGATATTGGGTAAAATAAATTTTAATATAAAAAAAACCGGTCAAGTGCAAGTTAAACTTGCGCAATTAGTGTTCCGTACGTTGATTGCTTTTAAAATAAAAAAAAAATTGTTACAGAGGTATAAAACGATCAGTGACTTCACAAAATACACCCCAAATGAGTTTTCAACAAAGTTTGTTTTCAATCTTTACTGAAATCTGATGACCTTCAAATTTTTGTTTTTTATATATCATATAAATTATTAAAGGTAATGCACTCGTGATAATTTTCGTTCAATTTACACCCCGTGGAGAATATTCCAGAATTTTTTAGAAATTTTTTGATAAGTACTTTTCGAGATAAGGCCCGGGACAGCGATTTTTCGCGAATTTTTAAAAATAATACAAAGAAAAGTGCGCGCAAGTATAATATTATATATATATTTTTTTACTCGTGTTTTCACAAGCTTTGATTTGACACCACACTCGATAACCTAGTAAAAAATTTTTTTTTCACTTCCGACTTCACCCCCCAAGACTAACCCCTTAAGTCAAAATTTAATTCTCAAAATTACATGGCTCTGATGAGGCCATCAATTCCTATATTCCTATATTACCAAATTTCACTTTTCTATGTCAATAGTTTCGGGTGTGACAGACAGACAGACACCGAAGTGATCTTATAAGTGTTCCGTACGGAACACTAATAAAATCAAAAATTATGACGTCAGTTTCCATGTGATATTTAAAACTGAAAACTGATATTGTCATCCGATACCTTGTCTGGTAAAACTGAAAATATAAAAAAATAAATAACATGATTATTATATTTTTAAACTGCAGAAACTCTGAATGAAATGTATCTTTTGTTATATCAGAAAAACCTGCCAACCCTCACCTTATTCCTTATATATTTGTTTACAGGTAATTTTGCTTAAAATTTATTTATTATTGCAATCAAAAATCTGAAAAAATTCTGATAATACTATTGATAGTTATCCTTCTGTTTGGTAAAGGAAGCATAATAGGAATTGTACGTGTACAAAAAATCCATCCTTATTTAAAATTTAAATGCAAACTCGTTGTGACACGCACTGATATTCTCATTAAATTTCAAAACTTTTATTTATTTATTCATGTTTTTTTAAATCTGGCTTAGCCATATTTTACAACCCCATCAATTAACGACAGGCCTTGGTTTTGACCGAAACTACGAGGCGTTTAAATTATTCATTACAGAAATCACTGGCCTGATGTGGAAAATGGGCGTCTATATCCTAAAAGGTTATCCGGTAATTTGAATATAGGGTTGTAGCCTTTCGTTCGCTGAAAAGTCAATTATTTTGCTTTCTTTGAATATCTGTTTTATTTCAAAGTGTTTATTTTAAAATGTATGATAATATGAAGCGTTATTTAAGCCTTTAGTTAGGCCCTAGAGACACTCAAATGCCATTTTTGGTCCAAAATTGGACTAAATAAATGAAATATGATGTCCATCATATGAAAAATTGATCATTACTTGTTAAAAGGTTTGCTCGACAGGATGTAAGTGATATTGTTCTCCACTGGTTCACGTCTTATTTAATGTACAGTTATTTTCACGTCATCATCGGGTGTAACCCATGACAGTCATCTTTATTATTTATATAAATAATATTTACACATTTTTCGGACAATTTTATTTATTTTTTACTTTCCGAAGGTAGGATACAACAAATTGTTTTAAGTACGCATACCGAATACTCCATCGAAAGTTGTCACAGTAGCTTTCGAGTCGACAGAGTGCTCGACAGGGTATACACTTAAATGCAGGCAGCGCTTTTCGAGGGATCCTCCATACGTGGTTTAATGTAAATGTAATTAATGTAAAATAACTGATTACGGACAAGGCCAATATTTCAGCACTTTACCCACTGTTCTCTTTTTCGTCAAATCGATCCATTGATGGAGTATTAGGTACGAGTACTTAGTACAATTCATTGTATCCTACCACCGTGTTCCGTAACTACTTGGACAAGTAAATTCTGCTCTCTTGTTTGTCAATCCTAGCCCGACGGATGAGCCGTGATGGGGTGAAATGTGTCTAGGGATGAATTTGACGAATAAGAGAACAGTGTGTACACTGCTAAATTATGGGCCCTGTCCGTTTTCAGTTATTTTACATTAAACCATATATGCCTAGGGAGGATCCCTTGAAAAGCGCCACCTGCGTTTAACTTGTGACCGTTTTAACTACTCTGTCGGCTTCAAAGCTGCTGTATCAGCTTTCGATGGAGTATTAGGTATATGTACTCAGTACAATTTGTTGTATCCTACCATCGTGTTCCGTAACTACTTGGATAAGTACCAGTGAATTCCGTTCTTTTGTTTTTTAATACTAGCCCGACGGACGAGTCGAAGTCTCGAGATGATTTATTGCGAATAGTTGGTAAGCTGCTAAAATATGGGCTCTGTCTGTTTTCACTGCTGTGTCAGCTTTCGATGGAGTATTAGGTATACGTACTTAGTACAATTCATTGTATCCTACCATCGTATTACTTGGATAAGTACCAGTAAATTCTGTTCTCTTTTTGTCAATCCTAGCCCGACTGACGAGCCGTGATACGGCGAAACGCGTTTTGGGATGGAGTTGATCAATAAGAGAACAGTGGGCAAACTGCTGAAATATAGGTCTTGTCCTGTTTCGGCTATTTTACATTAAACCATATTTTTTACATTGTTTGATATAAAGTGTTCAAGAAAATAGTAAATTTGTTAACCTAAATGGTCTTTCTTAATATCATTTACATGTAATTACAATAGACTACGAAACAATTATTATTGGTTCATATTTTTTAAAGGAAGAGAGTCAAGGACGAAAAGTTATATTTATTACATTTGGACAATGAAGATAAGAATGTAAATATATAATAATGTATAGAATTCTGTTTTTTTGTTATTCGTGAGCGTAACAATGCTACACATTTTAATGAAATGTTATTATGCTTACGTATTTAGCCGCCCCAATTTCCAAAACACCCTCTAGAAGTTTATACAAAGTGAAAAAGGTTTTATACAAGACAGGTAGATTTAATTTTTAAAAGAGAAACAATCTCTTATCGAGCTTTTGTCTCATGATACTAACTTTATAATAGTCAAATGATACACAATGTATATTGTTTTGTGGTTATTGTACAAAATAACAACGAAGAAACACTTTTCTTTATTTTGCTTAAGTTGATCATGTATGTTCCATACTTTTGTGGAAACTAAGGGAGAGTCATCACCATCATTAGCTTATTCCATCCATAGTCGGATGTAAGCCTCCCCAAGTTGTTTGTTGTTTGCTTTTTACATCCAATCGTGTCACGTTAATATTTTTGTATCCTCCATCCATCTTGTCTGTGGTCTACCTCTGCATCTTTTATGTTCTTTAGCCCTACATTTATTTATATCTACCTGTTATTATTCATCCTTGCGATATGCCCAGCTCAATTCCACCTTAATATACATATTCGTTGTATTATATCTGTCACTTTGATCTTCTTCGTATCTCAATGTTAGGTATACAATCTTAGAGTCTAATATTTAGCATTCTCCTCTCTATTGGTGTTTAGGTTACTTGAAGTTTATATATTATACTTTTATTTAAAGCCCACGTTTCAATGCATATGTTAATACCGGCAGTACAGGGTAAGTAACGACAGAGGAAAGTTCGTTATCTCATTTGTTTCGGGTATGACGAAAAAATGTTAAATACAATAGTTTTAGGGAAAGTTAAGGTGCACAGTTTAAAATTATTTTTGAGTATACAGGGGATTTCAAAAAAGTGTTGTAGATATGATATATATATTTTTTTTAATGCAACATCCTATTTTCTAATTTATTTTTAAATTCTGTGTAAAATTTTATAACTTTTTTATTAATAATATTATATACCTATTCAGTTTTGTAAAAAATTGCCAGTAGCGCCATTGTTTCTGAAGATGAAATACTCATGATTGGTACTAGCGTTCTATAGAGACGAAAAAAAAAAAAAATATATGTAAAGAAATTTGAATTAGATGCTACAGGGTGTTCAAAATAAATGTTTGCATTTAGACTATTTAAATTGAAAAATCTCAAATTTTTTAAATGGCACACCTTGTATATTATTATTTTTTCTGATAGACTTTACAAAACCCTCCAGCTTTTATTAAGTATGTTATATACCTGTTTCTAATAGTTTTCGATTTATGTTGAATTTTTCAATTTTTACCCTTGTTTTTAATATATTCAATTATTGTAAAAACTTAAACAAACAGTGAATAATAATTTTAATATATTTAACTTGTCTAATGATTAGTTATTATGACGTAATAAATGTTCAAAAATATGCCCGTCTACTTGAATACACATGTTTAGTCTTTTTATTATATTTCCCTTCACTTTTCTTAGCATAAAAGGCGTTATTGTCCTGCACGCATTCCGTATCCTATTTTCCATATCTACTGGTGTTGTAGGGGGATTCACATAAACACGATCTTTAATATAGCCCTACAAAGAGAAGTTTAAAGGTGTTAAGTCATATGATCGAGGGGGCCACTGAATGAATCCATCCCTACCGATCCATTTTTGTGGGTAACGATCTTTTAAAAATTCCCGAACTTTTCAGTGGTAATGAGCAGGAGCGCCGTCTTGTTGAATCCACATTTGTTCCCTTTTAAAGTTATCAACTTCTTCAAGAAGCTGGGGTAATTCGTTTTGCAAAAAATTTAGATATCTAGGCACGTTAAGCGGTTCGCGGAAAAAATATGGACCACTAACTCGAAAATTTAATATTCCACACCATACATTAAGCGACCAATGGTTTTGGTTTTGAACTTCCCGGACCTAAAATGGATTAACTGTTGAATAATAATGCATGTTATGGCTGTTAACTGCTCCATTACTGCGAAGAGTAGCTTCATCAGAAAACATTATTTTGGATAAAAAATTTGTATTGCTCCATTCGTGGTGGTACAAAAGTTTACTCGTCGTTCAAAATCACGGTCTTGAAGTTCTTGGTGTACTTCCATATGAAAGGGATAATACTTGTATTTTCTCATGGTACGATTATCCGTAGATTGTGAGGTGTCAGATAACTCATCTAGTTGGCGGCTGCTGACCTGGGGATTATCTTCAACATGAAGTAAAATCTCCATTTCTTTTTCCTCATTGGTAGCATTCTGGTTTACCAATTCCGGTTTCGTACACTCAACGCTACCACTACCATCAAACTGTTCCATTAAGCACTGAAAAGATTTTCTAGATGGTATATGTCTATTAGGGTACTTCGCTCCGTAAAACCTTACTGCCAAAAGACAATTTTTTCCCGCCTTGCCCAGTGTATAAACCATATCAATTAATTCATTTTTAGGAAAATCCATAACTATTACCTTTATATGTCACTTACTACAACAAATTAAACTATTTTTACTTGTTTAATAGACATGTCAAAATTTGACAATGGGGACATTTTTGTTTTGTCTTAGCAACTATGATGTTATAGCGTAAGTGTATTAAAAAACAAGGGTAAAAATTGAAAAATTTAAAATAAATTGAAAACTAATAAATATAGGTATATGCCATACTTAATAAAAGTTTGAGGGTCTTGTAAAATCTAGCAGAAAAAATATAAATATACAGGGTGAGCCATTTAAAAAATTTAAGATTTTTTAAATTTAAAATAGTCGATATGCATAAATTTATTTTGAACACCCTGTAGCATCTAACTCAAATTTCTTTACATATATCTTTTTTTCATCTCTATAAAATGCTCGTACCAATTATGAGTATTCCACCTTCAGAAACAATGGCGCTACTGGCAATTTTTTACAAAACTGAAAACTAGTATTTTTAAAAAAAATTGAAATATTAGAAAAACTAGTAGGTTTAGGTATATTTTATATATATATATATATATATATATATATATATATATATATATATATATATATATATATATATATATATAAAATATATTATTAAAAAAGTTATAAAATTATACGCAGAATTTAAAAATAAATTAGAAAATAGGAAGTTCCATTTAAAAAAAAACATATGTTATATTAGCCACACTTTTTTGAAGTACCCTGTGTACTCAAAAATAATTTTAAACTGTGCGCTTTAACATTCCCTAAAACTGTTGTATTTAACATTTTTCGTCATTTCCGAAACAAATGAGATAATACTTTACTCTATCGTCGATTCACCCTGTACATATTGAACGAACACTCTAGCTTTTATTGTATTTGGGATGTCTAATTTAAATGTTAATTGTGACCTTCCGAACGCAGAACAAGCCAACGTGACTCTTCTCTTCAAGTCAGCGTTTAAATTATTCTTTGATATTTCGATTTTTGGTCCTAAATATATGAATGTTTGTACCTTTCCTATTCTTTCACCTTATATTAACAGTTCCTGGCTGCTATCTTCTGTTTCATTCTTCAAAAATTTGGTTGTGGTGAAGTTTATTTTTAGACCTATTTGTCCAGACTTTATTTTATTTAATTCCATCAACATTTCTTGTAATTCTTCTTTTATGTTGGGGATCAGAGTGACATTATCTGCGAAGTGATTTAATCGTTCACCATCTATTAGTATTCCTTTATTTGTCCACTTTAACGATTTGAACATATCTTCTAGAGTCAACGTGAACAGCCTTGTCTCATTCCTCTTTTAATTTTGATTTTATTTGTTTTTTCTTCAAGCATTATTTGTGATATGGCATTTATATATACACGTATATATATATATATATATATATATATATATATATATATATATATATATATATATATATATATATATATATATATATATATATATATATATATATATATATATATATATATATATATATATGTCCAAGAAGAGATGTGTATCTTTCATCGACTCTGCTATTAATTAAGGCGTTAAGGAATGCCCATATTTCTATCGAATCAAATGCTTTTTCGTAGTCAACCACTGCTATCCACAAGGTGACCTTATATTCATTTCCTTCTTCCACTAGTAGTCTAATTGTTTAAAGATAGTTCAAAGTACTATATTGTTTAATTTAAGAAGAAATTAAGAAGAGTACCTAGCCTAAATACATTTCCAAGAATATACAACTACATTTTAAGTGAGACAACGTTGAAATAAAAAAAATATTCAAAAGAGATGAAAAACTGCCATAAGCTTAGAATATATATAAAAAATAACCGGTCAAGTGCAAGTTGAACTTGCACAATTAGTGTTCCGTACGTTGATTCTTTTTAAAACAAAAAAATTTTGTTAGGGTGGTATAAAAAGATCAGTGACTTCACAAAACACACCCCAAATGAGTTTTCAACAAAGTTTTTTCTGATCTTTACTGAAAACTGGTAACCTTGAAATTTTGGTTTTTTTGTATACCAGATAAATTATTAAAGGTAATGATAATTTTCGTTCAATCTATACCCCGTGGAGAATATTCCAGGATTTTTTCAACATTTTTTGATCAGTACTTTTCGAGATAAGGTAGGGGACAGCGACGATTTTTTTTCACGTTTTACATTATATATTATTTTTTTTACTCGTGTTTTTTTTAAAAGTAATACGAAGAAAAGTGTGTGAGCAAGTATTACATTTATGATAATTTTCGTTCAATCTATACCGTATATTATCAAAATTTTTTGATATATATATAAATATACGAAGAATATATATATACATATATATATATTTTTTCAAGTGTTTTTACAAGCTTTCATTTGACACCACACTCGATGAAATAGTAAAAAATTTTTTTTTTTTTCCGATTTCACCCCTCAGGACGAATCGCTTAAGTCAAAATTTATGTTACGGTGATATAAAATGATTAGTGACTTCACAAAACACACCCCAAATAAGTTTTCAACAAAGTTTATTTCCAATCTTTACTGAAAATTGATGACCTTGAAATTTCTGTTTTTTTTATATACCAGATAAATTATTACAGGTAATAATAATTTTTGTTCAATCTACACCCCGTGGAGAATATTCCAGAATTTTTTCAAAATTTTTTGATAAGTACTTTCCGAGATAAGGCGGGTGAACAGCGATTTTTTTTAAAAATAATACAAAGAAAAGTGCGCGCAAGTATTACATTATATATATATTTTTGACTCGTGTTTTCACAAGCTTTCATTTGACACCACACTCGAGTAACTAGTAAAAACATTTTTTTTTTCACTTCCGATTTCATCCCCCAAAACTAACCCCTTAAGTCAAAATTTAACTTTCAAAACTACATGGCTCTGATGAGGCCATCAATTCCTATATTACTACCAAATTTCAACTTTCTATGACAAATAGTTTCGGAGAAAATCGGGTGTGACAGACGGACAGACAGACGGACAGACGGACAGACAGACGGACAGACAGACGGACAGACAGACAGACAGACGGACAGACACCGAAGTGATCTTATAAGTGTTCCGTACGGAACACTAAAAAAAGAAGTTCGTGTCGTTACAAAAAAATCAAAATTGATTGTTAAATATTCAGTATGGCTTCCATTCTGGTTAATGCTTTTATAATAAATTCCTTATTGTCTTACAGTAGTTGCCAAGATGATTAATTTTGTACCAAGGGTTGCTCCTATGGAAATTATCCTCTATGCAATCTAGAAAGAAAAAATAAACTATTACATATGTCATTTTTAATTTATATTTATACTCTATAAGTGTAAAAGAATTCCAATACTAATTTTGGTTGAAATTCTTAATGTACGCCAACTTAGATTTGTTTGAAAATAATAGCAGTCATCAGAATGAAATTTTTTCCAGGCCTGTGTTAGGTTGTACCACCTTCTGATATCTACGAAAATTTATATTAGCAGCTGATCTTCGAGTGTTCAAGGTAAATGGAGAAAGAAGGGTTGCCATTTTTCGGAAAAGGACCTAAGCTTCTATGCCAACCACAATGACTTCAGAGATCACCGTAATGATACCAGAGAGCTCCGAATTATGCACCTGTTATTATAATGACGAACGCACGATTTATGGAAAAAAAGACACTATTGATAGCAGAGAGAGGTGTTTTTTTAAACATATTGGCTAGGCACTGATCCACTTGCCCCATTGTACTTATGGTAAAGGACCAAAGTAGTAGGTATTTAGTGTTCTAGAACTTCGTTTATGTTTATTATTATTACCGTGATAAAAATAGTGCAGTCCAAAAATGCGAAGCAGCAAGGCACTTGCAAGTAACTTATAAATTAGGAGACTTCTAGTTTACATTAAGGGATGAGTAGAGTACTTTAAAAAGAAATTATCGTTCTAATGCAAGTATGTAACAAGAAAGTTCAAAAGAACTTTTAAAAGTCTTGAAAATGTTATTTTCCTTGTAGACGTAACATCGTTAGTTCTGGATAATATTTCAGTCATGATACTCAAGCAAGGGAAAGCTTTTAACTCAAAAAGAATGTTACGTTATGTTAGGAGTTTTTTCTACGTTAATATATGATCATTGATGCGAAATGTAGTTTATAACAAGCGACTTTTACGGCAACAGCTTTTAGAGTTTAGAGCGTTTTTGCATCACGTATAATATTTTTAATTTCAGAGAGAAGCGTGTACTGAGATTTCCTGGAAATCCTTTTAAAATAATAAAACAATTTACATACTTATTACGGATGTACCAAATCTAGTTTCATCTGAGCTTCTACTGACTATTTAAAATTTAAAAAAAAAATTCTTTACGCGCTATTTTATAAACAAAGTTTACCAAATCTTTATGAGAAAATGCTCTTTTTGAATGATTAGAATTTTTTTTTCCGCAAGTTTCGTCACCCGGTGTGGTCGATATCATCTATCCAAGTAAAAAGTCAGAAAGAAAATAATCTCATGGATATTTTATCATATTAGTGGTAGCTGGGTTAAAAAATGACCCCAGAAATTCCAGGATTATAGTCAAATACCATGAAAATTATTCATTAACGAAGACATTTATTCTATTGTAAAATATTCCATACCCCAAAAATCTCAGATTCCCACCATGACTACAACTTTGTTGCATGTCCAAAAGCTGGCTTTTCTAATTAACGATGTATTATAACTTTCTTAGTAGATCAACATGGAGAGCTAAGAGGTGTCCTCAACTAGGGTATTAAAAGCATTCTGGGATGAAAGAGTATACTTCGGAGCATTTACGGTTATTAATTAAACTGACTCTAGTGTCGAATTGACTAACTTAACTAGTTACAGATTTGGTATTAGAAATAACAACGTCTCCCTTTTTTTTCTACGGGTCTAGCACATGTGCTGCAGGGAAGTCCCTAAAGCGCCCCAGGAGCGGCATGTGTGCGGAAAAAGGAGTCATGTTGTTCTTGAATCGCTGTAAATTGTACTCGGTGGGAAACACAGCGCTGGGCTTCCAAAGGGATGACGTTCCAAAGGGATGACGTTCTCCATATAAAGGACTGCCTAAAAAGCGTTGTACACGGAGTAACAAGCTGGACCTCATACGGATGTGAAGCACCAGCGCGACGTGTATTTCTAACATGCACCGCTTTGGGAGGAATTAAGCGGGCTACATCCCTCGAACACTTTCCATGAAAATACTTGTAGAACAGACTCAAGTCGCCAGCCGTTCTTCGATGTTCCAGCGAATCAAGGCCGCCGGTCAATTCCAGGTCTCCAATCAGACGGACCTCTCTTCTCTGAACAGAATCCAACAAATGCAGTATATGTTTGGGAGCGGAGCCCGAAACATGGGAGCAGTATTCCATAGTTGGTCGAATTTGAGCTTTGTAAAGAATTAATAGTTGTTGTGGGGTAAAAAAGTTTTCTGATTCGAAATAATATTCCCAACTTTTGAGAAGCTCTCCTTGCTATGCCTGCAACATGTTCATGCCAGGACATATTTGCTTCCAAACTAACGCCCAACAAATTGAGCGACGATGCTAGGGGAATGGACACGACTATGTCGGGTTCAGCAACGTTAACTTTTTTAGAAAAAACTGCCGCCTGGGTTTTTGTAGCGTTATATTCCACTTGGTTACTGTCACCCCAATATAGAATTTCTTCCAGGTCTTTGTTAAGTTAAACGACTTCCTGCTGTCTGCGGATATTCGCCTGAGCAGCCGATGTCCGAGCTTTCAAGGTGAATGAAGAGACAAGCGTACTGTCATCTGCAAAGCTGTAGATTGTATTCCCGGTCTTTTCCAGCAGATCGTTAATGTAAATGAGAAAGAGAGTAGGAGACAGTATGGAGCCCTGGGGCATATCGGCGTTGATAGTGAAGGTGTTAGAAAGAAATCCGTCGACCACCACTCATAAAGAACGCTTTCTGAGGAAACATGAGAGCCACAAACAGAACCTTTCAGACATACCATAAGAGCGTAACTTAGCCAACAGTCCATCGTGCCAAACATGGTCGAATGCCTTGGATATGTCAAGAGCAACCGCTCGAGATTCTCCAAAGTGTTCAACTGCGTTTTTCCAAAAATGTGTTACATAAGTCAGAAGATCTCCTGTTGATCTATGTTTACGAAAACCATATTGGTGATCGCTAATAATATTGAATCGTTCAAGATATTTTAGAAGATGCTCATTTCTTTGACTTTCGATATTATTGAAAGCAGTGCGACTGGTCGGTAATTATTTGGCAAGGTCTTCTTGCCTTCTTTAGGTAGTGGCTGAACCGTGGCACATTTCCAGCAAGACGGAAATATTCCCTTTCTGTAGGATAGGTTAAAAAGTCTACATAAAACTGGTATTAGTTCCTTTGTACAATTTTTGAGAACTATGGCAGGTATTCCGTCAGCGCCAGAAGCCTTTTTGGTGTCTAGCTTCATTAAAATACGCTTTATGATGCGCTGTCTGAAGACAACATCGGGCATCCTTGACTGCAATATGGGAATAGTAGGTGGTGTTTTTCCTTGGAAATCGACAGTGGAATGTGAAGTAAAGAGTTCAGCCAAGGCCCTAAGGCTATTTTATTTATATTTATTTATGGAATATTTACTTAAAATTATGCAGAAGTTCTTAACAAATATCCCACTCTGAAGATAATTTGGGGAAAAGTTCAACAGTTTGCACTTGAGATATACGACTGTCAAAATATTGAGGCAACAGAAGCTTATAGAACCTATAAGTATCTAGGTATGATACAAGCGAAGGCAGTTAACACATATGCGTACTCATACGCTGCTACCAATTTGGATTTGTGAACTAATGCAAGATAGATATCGAAGATTTGCATAGAAAAATATTTGAACATTCCTCATCATAGCTCAAAAAAACCATTTTTAAAATATCACAGTAAAACACACTCTGCAATGTAATATGAAGATGACGCTGAGGTTTATTGACTACTGGTATGTTTGGATGTATGCTATATACATCTCTACCGCTTCTACAGCTGTGTTGTGAATACCTTTTTACCTAAGCTTGCTGATGAGCTCTGATATGGAGCGGAGCATGGCATGTCCTAGTTTAGTGACTGATAGATCGCACACCCGAGTTTTCATTGATCCTGAACGTCTGTACTTTTGATATAAGTGCAAAGAGACGTATTTCCCTACTTATACTTTATACTCTGTGTACATTATTAATACGTACGCTGAAAAGTTTTTGGTCTGACACATAGATGTCGCCCTTGTCAAAAAATCCATTTGATTTTTAAGAAGTACCAACTTTCAAACGATACGTGTCAAAATTTTATGACATTTCGACGATTAGTTTACGAGTTATTTTAGTGACGCTACTTTTGATATTTTCATAACAATAAAGAAAATCAAATTTCGTGTGTTGATTAAACACTGTTTTTTGATGGGAAAAAATACCGTTCAAGCAAAAGCAATGACTTGATAAGTGTTACGGAGACTCTGCCACTGGAAAAATCACTCATCATTTACTGTTATGCGCAATTTAAATGCGATCATACAGATATAAATGTTGCTGAACGCTCTGGATGTTCAAATAAGGTGGTTACAGCCGGAAAACAACACAAAAATCCACAAAATTATTTTGGACGGCCATAAAGTGAAATTGCATGAGATAGCTGACATCCTAAAGATATCAAGAGAACGTGTTGGTCATATTTTGCATGAACAATTGGGCATGAGAAAGCTGTGTTCGAAATGGGTACCGCGTTTGTTCACAGTAGACCAAAAACAACAACGAGTTGATGATTCTGAGCGCTATCTGGACCTGTTTAAGTGCAGTAAAAAGGATCTTTTCATGCGATATGTGACAATGGATGAAACTTGGATCCACCGCTACACACCGGAATCAAATCGGCAGTCAACTGAGTGGAAAGCACCGGTGAAAGCCGTTCGAAGCGACCAAAGACACTGTCGGCTGGGAAGATTTTGGTCTCTGTATTTTGGGATGCACATGAAATAATTTTCATCGACTAGGCTGAGAAGGGAAAAACCATCAATAGCGAATATTATATAAAGTTATTGGTGCGTCTGAAGACAGAAATCGCGAAGAAATGGCCTCAAATGAACAAAAAAAAAGTGCTCTTTCACCAAGACAATGCATCGTGTCACAACTCAATGGTTACAATGGCAAATTGCATTAATTGAAGTTCGAATTGCTTCCTCACCTATCGAATTCTCCAGATTTAGCCCCCAGCGACTATTATTTATTCGTAGACCTCAAAAAAAAAATGCTCGCGGGAAAGAGATTTGGCTCCAATGAAGAAGTTATCGCCGAAACTGAGGCCTATTTTGAAGGCAAAGGCAAATCCTTCTATAAGAAGGGTATAGAAATGTTTGAAAAGCGTTGGATTGATTGTATTGCTTTTGAAGTAGACTACATTGATGAATAAAGTCGAATTTTGCAAAAAAAAATGTGTTTTAAGTAGCTAGACCAAAAATTTTTCAGCCTACGTGTTATATTTAACTTTATTACAATTTTCTTCTCGAGATTGTAGTGTTTTTATTTAATTTTATTCATAATTTTTTTTTATGGACGATGCGTGTGCGAAAAAAGCGATTCACGTTGTTCTTGAATCGCTGTAAATTTTACTCGGTGGGAAGCACACTCCTGGGCAAATTATTCCAAAGGGATGATGTTTTCCATATAAAAGACTGCTTGAAAAGCGTTGTACGAGGAGTAACCTGAACCTCATACGGATGTGAAGTATCAGCGCGACATGTATTTCTAACATGCACCACTCTGGGAGGAATTAAACGGGCCACATCCTCCGAACACTTTCCATGAAAATACTTGGCGAAAGTCGCCAACCGTTCTTCGATGTTCCAGCGAATCAAGGCCGCCGGTCAGTTCCGGGTCTCCAATTAGTACGAATAGCTCTTCTCTGAATAGAATCCAATAAATGCAGTGTGTGTTTGGGAGCGGAGCCCCAAACATGGGAGCAGTATTCCATAGTTGGTCGAATTTGAGCTTTGTAAAGAATTAACAGTTGTTGTGGAGTGTAAAGCTTTCTGGTTCGCAATAATATTCCCAACTTTTGAAAAGCTCATGTCAGGACATATTTGCTCCCAAATTAACGCCCAACAAATTAAATGACGATGTTAGAGGAATGAAGTGCTCCGCCATAACTATCTCGGGTTCAGCAACGTTAACTTTTTTAGAAAAAACTGCCACTTGGGATTTTGTAGCGCTAAATTCCGCTTGGTTACTGTTACCCTAAGATAGAATTTCTTCTAGGTCTTTGTTAAGTTGAATAACTTCCCGCTGCCTGCGGACACACGCCTGACCAGCCGATGTCCGAGCATTCAAAGTGAATGAAGAGATAAGCGTACTGTCATCTGCAGAGCTGTAGATTGGATTTCCGGTCGTTTCCAGCAGATCGTTATTGTAAATGAGAAAGAGAGTAGGAGATAATATGGAGCCTTAAGGCACACCTGCGTTGATAGTGAAGGTGTTAGAAAGAAATCCGTCGAACGCGCACTGAGGAAACATGAGAGCCACAATGTTTCCATAAATAAGTATATGTGATTCTTTTTTCAAGTAAAGACAGTAACCTAAAGAAATGAATATATCCCGCTGTTGATGTTGGTCAAAAGAAATGTCGAACTGCGAGATGGTTGACCAGGCTGTTACACAGTCGTTAGTAAAAAGTGTTTAATATATTGTTCTTTAACTATATTCATAACATCCTGTACATTAATCTAATATATCAGCGAACCTGCTGTTGGACTACCCGTCTTATAATTTATTTCGAAAAGCCTCAAGCTTTTACGATTTTTAAATTCCTGTTTATAGTTATTTAACAAGACCATCCATTACCGTCTGGCCTTGGTCTCGGCCGAAACATCGAAGTATGTAAATTATTCATTGCGGAAATCACTGGAAAGATATGGAAAAATAGGCGTTTACACCCTTAAAGGTTATCCGGTAATTTAAATATAAAGTGAGACCCTTTATTGGTAACTTAATTTTGTCGAGCGAAGGTTTTCATTTATGCTGTTTATTTCCTAAATATATGAAGCTAATGGATAATTCATTGTACTGTTATTTATAGTAACAGGTTTATTAAAATTTACGCAACTATGAACTATATTTTGTAAATTCAGAACAAATTTCTGTTACTTATGTTTTTCCCAAATTCAAATCCTATTTTGCAGGATACTGAGTAGACAAATATTTCTTACAAAATGCACACATGCATTTTCCACAATATAGTGTATATCTGTAGTGTCTGTTTCCCTTCCAGTTGAATGTCTTCATAATTTGAATTCGTCGTTCTAGCTTTACTATGTGGAATAAAATTAGTCATATTAATTGATGATTCGAGAATATACAGTTGCTTCAGACCTGCTTGTGTATATTTACCTTAGAAGTCGTTGTTGTCCATAAAATGTGGTCGTGTCATTTGACTGAATACGTATTTGAAAATTCATTATTTTTGAAACTGGTAATTTCTCAAGTTTGTACGCTAAGATATAACCAATTGAACGCTTAAAATTACTGGTAATCTAGATGTAGACGGTGTTGGAGCCATATTCAAAACACAGTCTTCTTAAGCATTTATCTTGATTTTAGAAATAAATAAATTTTAAAAATTATCTACCTAAATTCTACCTAATAGCAAAATATACTTTATAAGTAAATAAAAATATTCTAGAATTGTACTATATACTGTTATAGAAGATATGATTATGTCAACGAAATGTTTGTTCCTACCATGTTTCAGCTAGTACTCCATAGAACCTATGAAGTTCGTCTAATTTATAAATAAAATATATTTTAGAAGTTTGTAATAACCTTGTTAGTCGATTTATAATCTATATTAATATAATAAAGTTTGTTGTAATCCGATTTAAAAAAAAAAAAATACTGGTATGTAGTCTGGACTTTTGGGGTGAACGTAAACTACATTTAATAATGTTGTGACAAAAGGGAACTGACGCGGCGGGTAATTAAACTTGCCACAACCGAGCGCAGGCCAGCTCACTCGTAGCGTGCTGTGAGACGGCGATCAACAGACCTGCCCTGGCGGGGTGTTGTGTTTGTCTTGCACATGCAATAATTTAATTTTCTTGAAGTTTAGGGTACACGATGACTTGATGTTATATTTTTGAAGACGAAAATGTTTGTCGTTTTGTTATTCATAGTTTTAAAATTCTTTAATTCTTTTGTAAGTTTATCATAGGTGCTTTATTGGTATCAATAGGTACTAAATAACAATAAAAACTTTTATTTACATTTGTTTATTTTTATTGGTGTATTTTTGTTAAATAAGTACCTAATTGTATGAAACTCATTTAGGCAACAAATATTATTTTAGTAATCTTTCTTAATTTAGGTATACTTACCTAATTCATTTAGGTTTGATTTCTCAGATATTTGGTAAGCATGCTCTGAAATATCTATTAACAATTGTGTGCAGTTATTGCATTTCCTTTCACAACTGTTACGTAGTTAATTTCAGTTTGAGGTATATGATAAAATTATTTAATTATTAATCTGGTATTTTTCAATGTTCTGTACGAAACACTTATGGGATTACTTCGGTGTTTGTCCATCTGTCTGTCACACTGAATTTTCTCCGAAACCATTTGACATAGAACGTTAAATTTTGGAACAAATATAGGAATTAACGACTCAACATCATGGTACGGAACATTAATTACCCAAGTCCAACTTGCACTTGATCGTTTATTTTTTTTACTTTTAAAAAATTGTGCATGTGTGGTTGCTATTAAAGATTAAGTAGTATCTAAAGACAACATTATGCCTGAAATAAAATCGTAACTTTCTAGAAATACGTCTGAGTCGAGGGCAGCTAGAACACGTCGAATTAGGAGTCTAGCACTGAACGCTCACAACGGCAAAATATAAGAACAATAGCGTCTATTCCTCATATTTCTATGATCTCAACTGATCTACCGATTCATCTCAAATGGTTGCAGTTTCCGGTGAAAGGATTGTTTTCTCTCACAATAAACAACTCTCAAAGACAAACTTTCAAGCTTGTGGGACCGATTTCAGATAGGAACGTTTTTCGCATTGCTAATTATATGTCGGGTTATCAAAAGTCGGAACTCCAGAAAACCAATATATTTTGCTACCAGAAAATATTAAAACATTAAACATAGTATACAGAGAAGCTCTAACCAGGTAGGTGCCTAAATTTAAAAAAAAAGACATTTGAAAAAATAACGCTTCCACGAGAATAAAGTCGCGGGCGGTTGCTAGTTTATACAAATGTATCAACTTCTCCTAACATTCTCTAGAAATATATATAAATCGTGGGTTTTGAGTAATTTCCATACACAGTGTCAGCCAGACTTAACTCATACTAAATGTCAATCTTAGCTTAGCCCAACCTAAAACTGTAAACTAATTCGTAGTAAGTTCATTTTTAACATATACAAATACTCTTGTCGCCAATATTTTACACTCCATTTCACTTTCAGCTCCAACATACTTTTGACTAACATGTGTCTACAAGAACCCTAAATAGGAAGCATATATTTTAACCCCTCCCATGTGTGTCTCTAAATCTTTACAGCAAATTCTGTAGTACAAACAAAAGCAGAAAAAATATCATGGTATTATAGGAATTACAAGGTTCATCAACCGTCCCCCCTCCTCTTGAGGCGATATTGTTCAAGGAATATATGTTTCTTTCTGGTTTCAAGTATTACATGCATGCCAAATTTGAAATCGATATATTATTTCGCCCTAAAGTTATCGTACTATCAGATCGACAGACAGACCAACAAAAAGTCGACAAACATTAAAAACTGTGCTTTTTGTGAAAAAGTGGATAAATCATTTTCATGAGACGAAAAATGTCGACGTCTTGCCAAAACGTGGCTCGGTAGGCAAAGTCACTCCGAAAGTCGAAAAACGAATCGTGTCTTTGTTTTCACGGGACCCGAAATAGACGCTGCATCAAGGGGCGGCAAAATTAAGAAAATCGGGTTTGAATGCGTTTCATGAGACCATTTGATAACATCTTCGTGCTAATGATGTCAAATTCCGATGCACTTTGAAAAAACCTTTGCTGGTCGAAAATCACGTCGCGAAGCGATAAAATACTAAAGTGGCCCTCACAATCACCATACGCCAACCCTATTAAAAATGTTTGGTCCCTTGTAAAAAGAAAGCTCAGAGGGAAGAATCTGACGCTTTTGACACAATTGTCTCGCGAGATTCGAAAAATTTGCAGAGTATGCAGAAAATCTCGTCGACAGCATGCCTCGAAGATGCCAGGCGATTATTGATGTAGGAGGCGATTGGACAACTTACTAAGGTCCGTTGTGAACACATCAAAGAATTCATTGATGGCAAGAAACACATTTTTTCAAGAATACGAGCAGTAACGTTCTTACTTGACAAACTGCACTGAGGAATTTTAAAAATATTTAGGGTCAATTTTTTCACAACTATAATACATTCCTTAGAGAAGTAATAAAGGTGAACTAAATTGAGATTTAGTTATTTATGCAATTGTCACTTTTAAAAAGAGAAATTCTCTTTTTTCACACTGAAAAATAATCATTATTGCCTAATATTTTTGACCCCTTAACTTGAAACATCAGTCACAAAATATGTGTATTTTACCTTACGTTATTAATCCTTTATATATGATTGATTGACTACATCTAAAATTAGCTATTTTCTTTTTCTAACTAGAAACAGGTCAAAAGTGAAATAATGATAATGATTCGTTTAAGGTTACAAGTAACCTGATCTCTGACTTTTTTTTGACATATGCTTTGTGTTTACATTGAAAATAATAAAAAATAATAGCGTTTTCAGATACTTAATTCCAAAACCCTTATATTGATATACGATATGATATATATGAAGTAACTTATCAAATTATCTTTCTCTTCCCTTTGGTTCTTTATGTTTTATTGTATATAATTAAAAATAATGAAGAATAAAACAATTTCCAGATTTTTTGACTCCAAGTGCTATATGTTTAAATACAAAGAATTATGTGTAAAACGTATTTATTATCTCAATCAAAAACCACAAATTATTCTCACAATAATCTAGAAAAAATACAACATTTTTCCAATCCAACTCCTTTTACCCCTACTCCTGAAGTTATATAGTAAAAATTTATAGGCTCTCCCCTTATAGTGTTATATGTACACCAAATTCGAACTTCAGAAAACCAATATATTTTGCTACCAGAAAGTAATAAGACATTAAACATAGTATACAGAGAATCTCTAACCAGGTAGGTGCCTTAATTTAAAAAAAAGACATTTGAAAAAAAAATAACGCTTCCACGCGAATAAAGTCCCGGGCGGTTGCTAGTTTATACAAATTTATCAACTTCTCCTAAAATTCATACTTATACAAATCATGAGTTTTGAGTAATTTCCATACACAGTGTCAGCAAGACTTAACTCATACTAAATGTCAATCTTAGCTTAGCCCAACCTAAAACTGTAAACTAATTCATATTAAGTTCATTTTTAACATATACAAATACTCTTGTGACCAATATTTTATACTCCATTTCACTTTCAGCTCCAACATACTTTTGACTAACATGTGTCGACAAGAACCCTGAAAAGGATGCATATCTTTTAACCCTTCCCATATGTGACTCTAAATCCTAACAGCAAATTCTGTAGTACAAACAAAAAGCAGAAAAAATATCATAATACTATAGAAACTACAAGGTTCCGTCACCCCCTCCTCTTGAGGCAATATTGTTCAAGGAATATATGTTTCTTTCTGGTTTCAAGTATTATATGCATACCAAATTTGAAATCGATATATCATTTCGTCCTAAAGTTATAGTATTATCAGATCGACAGACAGACCAAAAAAAAATCGACGAACATTAAAAACTGTGTTTTTTTTTGTGAAACAGAGATCCTTAAAGGTGAGGAATTTTAAAAATATTTAGGGTCAATTTTTTCACAACTATAATACATTCTAAGTTGGAAATGTGGAATCTTTGGCACAATGATACTACCCAGTATATATCACTACTACACCAAACAATTTATTTTTGCACTCGACGCGCGTTTCGCTAACCATGTTAGCTTCATCAGGAACGACGATTGACTCAATCATCGCTCCTGGTGAAGCTAACATGGGTAGCGTGTGTGTTTGGTGTAGTGGTGATATATACTGAGTAGTATAATACATTTCTTAGAGAAGTAATAAAGGTGAACTCAATTGAGATTTAGTTACTTATGCAATTGTCACTTTTAAAAAGAGAAATTTGCTTTTTTCACACTGAAAAATAATATAATCATTATTACCTAATATTTTTGACCCCTTAACTTGAAACATCAGTCACAAAATATGTGTATTTTACCTTACGTTATTAATCCTTTATATATGATTGATGGACTACATCTAAAATTAGCTATTTTTTTTCTAACCAAAAACAGGTCAAAAGTGAAATAATGATAATGATTCGTTTAAGGTTACAAGTAATCTGATCTCTGTTTTTTTTTTTTGACATACGCTTTGTATTTACATTGAAAATAATAAAAAATTACAGCGTTTTCAGATGCTTAATTCCAAAACCCTTATATGGATATACGATATGATATATGTGAAGCAACTTATCAAATTCTCTTTCTCTTCCCTTTGATTCTTTATGTTTTATTGTATATAATTAAAAATAATGAAGAATAAAACAATTATCAGACTTTTTGACTTCAAGTGCTATATTTTTAAATACAAACAATTATGTGTAAAATGTATTCATTATCTCAATCGAAAACCACGAATTATTCTCACAATAATGTAGAAAAAAATACTAAGTTTATCCACTCCAACTCCTTTTACTCCTACTCCTGAAGTTATATAGTAAAAATTTATAGGCTCTAGTGTTATATGTACACCAAATTCGAAAAATATATCTTATTTGACATTACGTCTGTCGACAGACAGACTGACGGAGAAGGGTGACTATGTTCTTCGTAATCTAGCGACCCTGGAACGTGTAGGGAAGTAAAAATTCGGTCGAGTGTTTCACAACTATCTACCTTTCACCTGTATGTACTTCCACATCGTTATAATTAGCTTAAAAAATGAGTTTTGTTTAATATTTTCAATTCTGTGCTGTAACTAGTAATCACGTATGAAATCCAGCATTTTCCATACGAAATTGCCCTACTGCTAGTTTAAAGTAATCGACACGCCATCTTAAAACTATATAGTTTAAGCTTTTACAGGAGTTTTAACATTATTTATTTTAAGAAACAACATTTAATCTGATTTTTGCAAGAGTAGAAATGGATGGCATTGGTATAACAACTAAAGACAAATTGAAAGATTCGCATCTTCAGAAGTCACCAGAAGTGTTCTTTGTATTTGCTGAACCATCCTAAGATGCGTTTCGCCGTATCACAGCTCCTCAGTTTATCTTTAGTTTTTATACTAATGCCATCTAATGCCTTCGAGCAGTAAGCTCGAGAAGATGCGTTTCTGCAATAAGTGCCAGCCGTGCTGTGCCGCTCTGCTTGAAAAGACTTTGTAAGTCACCGACAGAGTGCAGTATAAGCATCTATTTGTCATAGTTTTCCGTAGAAATGGATGTTTTATTAGCCCTTCATACTTACAAGCACTAAAAATGGGCGACGAGGACGAAGTTTAAAAACGTTGTAAGGTGTTACTTTCTTTACAAATGGTAGTGCATTTGTGGTTTATATTCCAGCGATTACATTTAATGGAGAAAGCTTTTAACCTCAAATGTCACTGAAAGTATTATGAGTTTTGCGATGTTAACAAATGATGTTGCTTTTCCTGTATTGTATGAAATAAGGTGACTTCTACGAAGTGACCCAACAACAATTTTGCTACAGCAGATAAAAAGTGGCGGATAATTTGACGATACATACAAGAAAATTTGGCGTCATTGTTACAATGTAATATTTTAATAACCGGCAAGTGCAAGATGAACTTGCACAATTAGTGTTCCGTAAGTTGATTGCTTTTAAAATAAAAAATTTTGTTACGGTGGTATAAAATGATTAGTGACTTCACAAAACACACCCCAAATGAGTTTTCAATAAAGCTTGTTTCCAATCTTTACTAAAAACTGATGACCTTGAAATTTTTGTTTTTTTTTATATACCAGATAAATTATTAGAGATAATGCACATGACTAACATCATGGTACGGAACATCAATTACTCAAGTCCAACTTGCACTTGACCGTTTATTTTTTTACTTTTAGGAAACCACACATGTGTAGCTGCTGTTAAAGATTAAGTAGTATCTAAATCCAACATTATTCCTGAAATAAAAACGTAACTTTCTAGAAATACGTTTGAGGCGAGGGCGGCTAGAATACGTGGAATTGGGAGTCTAGCGCTGAATGTTCACAGCGGCTTGACAGGCAACATACAAGAACAATAGTGTCTATTCCTCATATTCTTATGATCTCAACTGATCTACCGATTCAGTTCAAATGGTTGCAGTTCCGGTGAAAGGATTGTTTTCTCTCACAATAAACAACTCTTAAGGACAAACTTTCAAACTTCACCTTATCAAGAGTCAGAACTGCAGAATACCAATATATTTTGCTACCAGAAAATAATAGAACATTAAATATAGTATACAGAGAAGCTCTAACCAATTAACATGGGTGCCTAAAAAGTCTCGGGCGGTTGCTAGTTGATACAAATTTATCAACTCCTCCTAACATTTTTTAGAAAATTATATATACCATGTGTTTTGAGTAATTTTCATATACAGTATCCGCAAAAAATTAGTATAATATGCAAAAAAAAAACTTAACTCGTACTAAATGTCAATCTTACCTAGCCCAACCTAATATATACAAATACTCTTGTCACCAATATGTGATACTCTATTTGACTTTCAGCTCTAATACACTTTTGACTAACATGTATCGACAAGAACCCTGAAAAGGACGCATTTAATCCTTGTGTAACCCCATGTGTGACTCTAAATCCTTACAGCAAATTCTGTAGTACAAACAAAAGGCAGAAAAAATATCATAATATTATAGAAACTACAAGATTTATCAACCCTCACCCGCTCCTCTTGAGGCGATATTGTTCAAGGAATATATATTTCTTACTGGTTTCAAGTATTATATGCATACCAAATTTGAAATCGATATATCATTTCGTCCTAAAGTTATCGTGCTATCAGACCGACATGCAGACCAAAAAAAAATCGACGAACATTAAAAACTATGTCTTTTGTAAAATAGAAATCCTTAAAGTTGAGGAATTTTTTAAAAATGTTTAGGGTCAATTTTTTCACGTCTATAATATATTCCTTAGTAAAGAGAAGTAATAAAGCAAATCTACCAGATGTATAAGTTGAGTGTACATTATAAAGGTGAACTTTCTAATCCAAATTGAGATTTAGTTTTTTATGCATTTGTCACTTTTAAAAAGAGAAATTTTCTTTTTTCACACTAAAAAATAATCATTACCTAATATTTTTGACGCCTTAACTTGGAACATCAGTCACCAAATATGTGTATCTTACGTTATTAATCGTTTATATATGATTGAATGACTACATCTAAAATTAGCTTTTTTTAGTGTTCCGTACGGAACACTTATAAGATCACTTCGGTGTCTGTCTGTCTGTCTGTCTGTCTGTCTGTCTGTCTGTCACACCCGATTTTCTCCGAAACTATTTGACATAGAAAGGTGAAAATTTGGTAATAATATAGGAATTGGTGGCCTCATCAGAGCCATGTAGTTTTGAGAATTAAATTTTGACTTAAGGGGTTAGTTTTGGGGGGTGAAGTCGGAAGTGAAAAAAAAATTTTTTACTAGGTCATCGAGTGTGGTGTCAAATGGAAGCTTGTGTAAACACGAGTAAAAAATATATATATAATATTATACTTGCGCGCAGTTTTCTTTGTATTATTTTTAAAAATTCGCGAAAAAATCGCTGTCCCGGGGCTTATCTCAAAAAGTACTTATCAAAAAATTTCGAAAAAATTCTGGAATATTCTCCACGGGGTGTAGATTGAACGAAAATTATCACGAGTGCATTACCTTTAATAATTTATATGGTATATCAAAAAAAAAAAAAATTTCAAGGTCATCAGATTTCAGTAAAGACTGGAAACAAACTTTGTTGAAAACTCATTTGGGGTGTATTTTGTGAAGTCACTGATCATTTTATACCTCTGTAACAATTTTTTTTTTATTTTAAAAGCAATCAACGTACGGAACACTAATTGCGCAAGTTTAACTTGCACTTGACCGGTTTTTTCTAACTAAAACAGGTCAAAAGTGAAGTAATGATAATGATTCGTCTGAGGTTACAAGTAGCCTGATCTCTGTTTTTTCTTTGACATACGCTTTGTGTTTACATTGAAAATAATAAAAAATAATAGCGTTTTCAGGTGCTCAATTCCAAAACACTTATATGGATATACGATATGATATATATGAAGCAATTTATCAAATTTTCTTTCTCTTCCCTTTGATTCTTTATGTTTTATTGTAGATAATTAAAAATACTGAAGAACAACATAATTTCCAGATTTTTTGACTTCAAGAGCTGTTTAAATAAAAACAATTATGCGTAAAATGTATTCAATATCTCAATCAAAAACCACGAACTATTCTCATAATATCATAGAAAAAATACAAAATTTAATCACTCCAACTTCTTTTACCCCTACTCCTGAAGTTATATAGTAAAAATTTATACGCTCCCCCCTTATAGTGTTATATGTACACCAAATTCGAAAACTATGTCTTGTTTAACATTAGGTCTATCGACAGACAGATCGACGGAGAAGAGTGACTATGTTCTTCGTAATCTAGCGACCCTGGAACGTGTAGTTTTTATGAATAAATTACTTTTCTTCATCAAGAGAAGTAAAAATTGTTATAATTAGCTTAAAAAATGAGTTTTGTTAAATTTTTTAAATTCTGTGTTGTATCGAGTAATCACGTACGGAATCCAGCATTTTTCAAACGACATTGCCCCACTATTAATTTAAAGTAATCGACACGCCATCTCAAAACTATATAGTTTAAGCTTTTACAGGAGTTTAGCATTATTTATTTTAAGAAACAACATTTAATCTGATTTTTGCAAGAGTAGAAATGGATGTTTTATTAGCCCTTCATACTTACAAGCAATAAAAATGGGCGACGAGGACGAAGTTTAAAAACGTTTTAAAGTGTTACTTTCTTTACAAATGGTAGTGTATTTGTGGTTTATATTCCAGCGATCACATTTAACGGAGAAAGCTTTTAACCCCAAATGCCACTGAAAGTATTATGAGTTTTGCGATGTTAATAAATGATGTTGCTTTTCCTGTATTGTATGAAATACGGTGACTTTTCTGCGAAGTGACCCAGCAACAATTTTGCTACAGCAGATAAAAAGTGGCGGATAATTTGACGATACATACAAGAAAATTTGGCTTCAATGTTACAACGTAATATTTTAAAAATTAACGCAACAAACTTGATGCTGTTTTAAAAACTGTTGATTTTTGAGTGAATGTCAATATCTTGGAAATTCAGTCATATAGCGAAGTTTAGAAAATAACATGCATTTTTTTAATAACATGGTTAGCCTTTATAGTATGGGAAAGTTGGAGATTCTGGGGAGATAAGGCGAAATATTTGGAGATAATGCGGAATAATGATAGATAAAGCAATATAAGATTTTAGAATAAGAGAAAGTTGGAGATTCTGGGATATAAGACGAAATATTTGGAGAATACGCGCGGAATAATGATAGATAAAGAGATATAAGTCTCTGTAATATACGAGAATTCGAGATTATGGTTGATAAGGCGAAATAATTGGAGATAATGCGGAATAATGATAGATAAAGCAATATAAGGCAAATTCTGACGAAAAGCTCTCATTAAATGTTAACAAGCGGCATTATGGTCTACAGGTCGTTTTTTGGACATATAATACGTTAAAAAAGTTTGCTGCTCTAAACTGTATGCTAAATCTACAAAATCGAGAACAAAATGAAACATTTGGTTTTTTCTCCAAAAATAAAAAAGATATCGAAAAACTAATAACAGCACATGAAAAAACGAGAAATTTTACAAAAAAATAGTATATAGATTATTTTTTTTAGTTTTACCGTAATTTAAAAAAATATTTAAAATAAAATGGCTGGTTTAACCTCTTCAGTTGTAGTGGGAATTATGCTTCCACCTCATTTATGATTAAATTAACGTTTTTGTACATCGCCAAATATTTTGAAATTGGCTATTAAGGGGTTTCTAGGGGTACTGATTAAGAATCCGGTGACGGATTTGAAACATTCAAAAGACGGATCTAATATGACGGCCAGAGAGTACGTAATTCATTTAATTTCTTCGAGTAATTTAGAATTTTAATATTTTTAATGTTTTCTCTGTACCGGGATGTTTAAATGAAATATACGTAAAATACTGTATACTTAAAGCTTAGACTTTTATCTTTCATTTATCACCTTTAAATATTTTTTTTTATTTTAAGTTTAAGTTGTATGATTAATAATAAGCAAAAATTGTCCGACTTTTTTAATCATTTCGTACTGCTTGGAACAATAGCGTGCAACTTTTCATATTTACAACTCAATTCTTAAGTAATACAGGCAATGTGGGTATTTTTAATTATTGAAGTATTTAAGTATTGAAACTTAAGGTATAATAAGAATGTATGCACAAGGATTTTTTTTAATTCTATATTTTATTCAATATTTGTAATTTACTGTATGCCCGTTAAAATCATGCAAACAAAAATTTAGTTTTAAATTTTACAAATTATAAAACAACAAAAATAAAAACAGTTAGTATCATCGGAAGGCTGAAAGTCTTCAAAAAGCTTCTTTTAATTTTTTTTTACACTCTCTGACTTTTAAAGTTAAAACAAATAGTAATGCTAATAACAAAAATCTGAAAGAAACCATATAGTAGTATCTTGTAAAATTTCCCGCTCTTTCACGTGGTGTGTTAGTTTTTCGTTATCTTTTTTATTTTTCCAGATATTACCGAAAAACTGAATTTTTGATTTTGCTTTGAATTTTGTGACCATAGTATACAAGAAACCTTAACAAACTTTTTTTTTATCGTATTCTACGTCCAAAAAACTACCTGTATACTAAAATGTAACTTGTTAACATTTAATGAGAGCTCAAAACCTCTGGCGATTAGGTTGGGTTTAAATAGTATACAAATTACGAAACGTTATTCTAATATTAGTTTTCACTTCATTGCTTTATCCTCGAGACAAATTTCATTTCTTTTCTGGCCAATAAATAAAGAGAATAAGAATCTTCTTACTTTACTAATGGTATTTGTAACTAATTTCTAGTCTGACAAGCAAACAAACCACCATATACGTGCCCTAAAAGGACTTCTATAGTCTTCTAAATCCTCGTGATACAATTCTCGCTTAATATTGGAACTTTCATTTAATTTTTTTCCTCTACATTTCCCCCTGATATCTTAGAAATCGGTTAAATCATGCTAAGTAATCCGTCATAGATAATAAAAGTATTATTTTTATGATAATTTAGCCATACGGCTTTTGATACTCCCTCATAAAGGAACACTGACACATCCCAGATATGCTTACAGATTATAAGATTTGTTCCCTTTCCATATTATCGTGCCTTGTGCATCTCCTACGAATTTCAATACAGTTCTTGCTATTGTCAGTAGCAGTGTTTTCTGCATAGTTTTATAGCAGGGTTAATTTTTCCAGTAGTTATTGGCGAAGTACCTTAGCAACTGCGTCGTGTCTTGCCATAAACTCACATCCAGTTGTGCTTATATGCGCCAGTCCCCTACGTCCTTGATGTCTAGATAGTATTGTCCTGTCGGAAGCACTCAGGGGGTAGTGTTTTTCTGCCTTCGTGAGGAGGGTTCTAATTTTTCTCCGCAAATTTTCCTTGTGGTCATACTACAATTTAAAATTCCAGGTAAGTAGCTCAGTACCTTGAATAAGTTTCTGTTGTTTACATTCGTTTTCAATACATGCCTTATCTTCTTTATAAACTTGGCTATTAATTCAGTCTTCATTTCTCTGTGTCAGTTATCAACGTATGTTTTATACCATGTTACTTGTAGGTTGTCTAGCCTCAATTGCCTCGATTGCCTCAATTGCTTCAATACTCTGTCCACCTTACCTCTCAACGCTAGCCTGTCAAGTATTTTTCAGCATTATATTTAGGTTTTGGCATTTGTCCAGTCTGAATTGTTATCCCATATCTCTGGAGATATCTTTCAGGTGCTCTAGCTGGCCTCTAGTTGGTGCCCTTAGTTTAAGGTGGTCTATATACAGTAGCTGATTTAGCCCGACTACTACTTCTTGTTGTTTCTAATTCCAAATCTATCTCTAATTGAATTTAACCGACTCGATAGTGGATTCAGTTCTAGGCAAAACTACAAAGAACTTAAAAAATCGCCTGAAATCCAACATTTTGTATTGGTAATGTTTTCTTAATGCTAGCGGAACTTTAAAGTTGGATCTTAGTTCTTTACGATGAAATGCTATCCTATAGGATGTTACAATACCATTATCAATTCTATAAAGTTTTGGTACAAAAAGTCGCTTATGTAGTACTATCTGGAAAGCTTTTTTGAAGTCTATATAGGCAGTATAAACGTTCCTTATATTTATGTAATCATGACTACTAATGACGGAGTCAATAGTTTGTAGCCAATTGCTTTCTTAATACATTCTTTTGGCTTAATTGCGATGATATTATTTCATTCCCAGTATGTTGTTATAGGCAAGAAGTTGTAGAGAGTTGAGAGGAAGTTTACTGGCCGTTACTAAGTGGGAGGATTGTTCTGATAATTTCTCTAACCAAGATTGTCGTACCTTCTCTCGGTATTTAAATGAATTTTCCCATCTGATAACCACATATTGTCTGAACTTTTAAGACCGTCCTCTATCCAATTTGATAAAGGCACATTTATCAAATCTAATTCAATTTCTATACCTACATCACGCGTATAATCCTCAACTACTCCAAGAAATGGATTTAAGTCCGTTCTTGAAGCAGCATAAAGGTTAAGGTAATCCACGTAAAAAATATGAGTGACCCTAGGTCTACGATTTCCTGATTACCACTGTTACACCCACGGCTTTGACGTAGAACTTAGAGCGTAATGAGTCCCCTTAAAATACTAATTTAAAATTCTTTGGCTTCATTTCTACCTTTTAATTATCTAATATTATGTTAATTTTGGGGTTCCCGAACGGTATTAGACGTTGTATGCAGTTAATTAAGGAGGCGCCATTCTTATTTCTGATAAATAAACTAAGTCTTCACAAACTGCAATTCTGCACGTGATTGGTCTGTCGTTTTTGAAGACTGTTAAGTCACCCTTTTTTGGAATAAGTACAGTTTTTCTCTTGCTCAAGATCTTGGAATTGGCTGTTCCTCATTTAACCAGTTATTATAATAACATTCAAGCTAGATGTTCGTAGGTGCTAGATAAATTATTTCACCAAAAATTTTTAAAGACGTCTGATTCTAGGGCCGCAAAGCTCTTCATGCTTTTAATGACATTCATAACTTCTTTGATTGCCTGACTAACTTCGTTCTACTCTTGGAACTATAAGCATTAAGTTCAGAAATAGTTTAGAGCCGCATTATCTTTATTTAACGGTTTTCCGACAATCGATTTTATTCTTCTACGAGGTATTCTTTTACTTCCATGTTATTATTTTATTATATAGATCACAAAAAAGTTCTTTCTCACATTTGATCAATGTGGTTCCATGTTTGGCTGACGGACCCAAGCCAAGTCAGCACAAATGCTATTACCATACCAACCATATTAAGGAATAACCTGACAATGTTACATGTTTTCAAAATCACTGACTTCTGAATGTTTCTGTGTATGTTTGTGCTGAGTCCTAATTGTATGTTACTAAGTGTGGTGTCAATGTTATTGGTGTAAGGCCTGTGGCTGATATGATGAGGGGGAAAATGTTGACTTTTTTTGTTTCCATAGCCTTTTTAGTTCTGTTGCAAGGTCTGTGGATTGGGAGGTTTTTTCTGTGTATTTCGTTTGGATGTTTGTGTCTTTGGGGACAACTATGTCAATTAGATAGGTGACTTTTCCTTTTTTGCATTGAAAAGTAATATCCGGTCTATTGGCGGAGACTGTTTTATCTGTATGGACACTGATGACTCAGTAGAGCTTGTAATCTTTATTTTCAAGTATGGATGTTGATGTGTATTTGTAGTAGGGATCTGTTTTTTGTGTGAGTTTGTATGTTGTGGCTAGTGCTTGGTGAATTACTTTTCGCAGCATGTCTGGCTGTGTATTCCTCTCCGGCTAATATTTCACATCCGCTTGTTATGTGTTCGATCGTTTCTTTCTGCTGGTGGCATTTCCCGCATCTGCCTTCTGTAATAGTTGGGTCTTTGGTGGTATGCTTTGGGTAGTTTCTGGTTAATACGACTTTATCCTGGATGGAAGGTAAGAAGCCTTCTGTTTCAGGGAATAGCTGCCCATCCTGTAACCAGGTGTATGATTGTTTTTTATTTAAGTGGTCTTGTTCTATGTGGTAACGGGGTTTTTCGTATTTTTTTTTTATCACGTTTTCATCTTTTCTTGTTGTAATTGGGTGTGACTGTGTGTGTCTGCTGGGTGATCTGTCCGGAATAATTCGAGAAGTGTGTGGTTTTGTCTGCTTTCATTGTTGCTGTGTGGAGGCTGGTTTGCTTACTGTGAAAGAATTTCCTGAGTGCTTGTATTTGTGTCGTGTGTAGTGATCTGATGTCTATGATTCCTCTTCCTCCTGCCCTTCCTCTCGATGGTAAGCCTTCCTTTACATGCGTTGAGGTGTAATTTCCTGTATTTGGTGAATTGAGCACGTATAAGGATGTGAATGTTATTTATGTCTGTTGAATATGTTTATTTTATTGCTATTATTACAACTATAAATGCTGCAAAATATAGTTCAAACTAGCAAATAAAAATTATTCTTCTTTCAAAGCTGATACAAGTAATTATAATAATAATTTGCTAAGACTAATTTATTAAAACATACTAGACGCCCTTAATTTATTTCATTTCAAGCTACAAATTTATTTCATGCTAATGGAAAGTAGATTAAACTAAGATTAAGTCTCAAGTTTTAGATTAAAAGCAGTTTGCGATGCGCTTATCTAAAAGAACAAAAGTTTATTTCTCTCGTAATTTCTGGTAATTAAATGATATCATGCAGCAGTGCAAATTGCTTATGTCGATAGTCCTCTGAAATAACGACTTAACTGAAAAATCTTCAGGAGAGCGATTTAAAAGTTCTTGGCTCATTTAAATTTTACTTTATTACCTTTTATTTAAAAATTAGTTAATGAAATAAGATTTTCTTTTAATCTGTAGAATTATAGTAAAGATTTTCTATACAAGGACTGAGTGATATAATAAAAAGATATAGTAGGTGAAGCTATTTAACAATTCCTTTCGATTCTGTATACATTATTGTTTAACCCGTGATTATCTCTCGATATAGTCAACATTTTCGTTGTGATATTAAAAAATGTATATGTCATTGTTAGTAATTTTTGTAGCGCAATTTTGATTTCAATTGCTAATATTCGGCCGGTGTATGTTCAATTTAATAACAGTGCTGGAGGTCTCTTGGAATCTAATGTGTATATTTTCTTATATATTGATACGACATGTTGGCGCCGACTTGACAGTCAGGCTTTTTATATAGCTTTGAGAGTAAAATTTATTTGTTTCCTACGTAACAATAAATTGTAAAAGCATTGACTGAATCGAACGAAAACAAAAAGTGTGCATACTAGGATCAACTGAATGTAAAAGACAGTTTTCTGTCGATACCATCGTTATTAAAGCAGATTCAAAATAATAATCATACGATTTGAAGTCTGTAGACAATCGTAAAATGGTTTATTCTGTGCCTTGTGGTCAGCCTATCCAGGTTTTGAAAATGGAAAAAATGAGCCTGAAAATAAAATTAGTACTTACAAATATAGAGTCTTAGTAAATGTCAATAGTCACAGTAAAGGCCATATATTCATAATTCTAGGAAATTCTTTCCTAAAATAAATAAAAGTTATACTCTCATTTATATATACAATGAAAATTTAGGTGCAAATATAATTACGATTTCAAGTTTATAAAAAGCTATAACAAATATATGCTTATACTGCACTCTGTCGGCGACTTACTAAGTCTATTCAAGCAGAGCGGCCCAGCACAGCTGGCACTTAATACAGGCATAGATGGCAGAATTGGTATAACAACTAAAGACGAAACGAAAAGAATTAAAATTAAAAATGTGTTCTCGTATTTGCTGAACCTAGCCCAGCTGATGAGCCGTGATACGGCGAAACGCGACTTGGGATGGTTCAGCAAATACTAAGAACACTTTTGGTAACTTCTAAAAATACGATTCTTTTCGTTTCGTCTTTAGTTGTTATACCAATGCTGCCATTTATAAAAAGCTGTTTAACTACACGTACTTATTATGATTGCAGATGTACTTTTATTAGCTTTCCATTCTTATTCTTAACATTTAAGAGGATATTTATTATCAATAATGTTTTTTTGAGGAAATTATAGGAATAATTTGAAAAAATCTTTGATCATATATATTTATTATATTATTCGCAAATATTCTTCACAGTTCTCTGTAAGGATTTTTCGACCTGAATTAATGCTCTGACTGTAATTAGTTTTACTTGAATGATTCCATGTTTTGCATAAATAGTATAGTTTTTAGTGTTCCGTACGGAACACTTATAAGATCACTTCGGTGTCTGTCTGTCTGTCTGTCACACCCGATTTTCTGCGAAACTATTTGACATAGAAAGGTGAAATTTGGTAATAATATAGGAATTGATGGCCTCATCAGGGCCATATAGTTTTGAGAATTAAATTTTGACTTAAGGGGTTAGTTTTGGGAGGTGAAGTCGGAAGTGAAAAAAAAATTTTTTTACTAGGTCATCGAGTGTGGTGTCAAATGAAAGCTTATGAAAACACGAGTAAAATATATATATATATATATATATATATATATATATATATATATATATATATATATATATATATATATATATAATATTATACTTGCGCGCACTTTTCTTTGTATTATTTTTAAAAATTCGAGAAAAATCGCTGTCCCGGGCCTTATCTCGAAAAGTACTTATCAAAAAATTTCGAAAAAATTCTGGAATACTTTCCACGGGGTGTAGATTGAACGAAAATTATCACGAGTGTATTACCTTTAATAATTTATATTGTATATAAAAAAACAAAAATTTCAAGGTCATCAGATTTCAGTAAAGATTGGAAACAAACTTTGTTGAAAACTCATTTGGGGTCTGTTTTGTGAAGTCACTAATCATTTTATACCACCGTAACATTAATTTTGACTTAAGGGGTTCGTTTTGAGGGGTTAAATCGGAAGTGAAAATTTTTTTTTTTTACTAGGTCATCGAGTTTGGTGTCAAATGAAAGCTTGTGAAAACACGAATAAAAAAATATATATATAATGTAATACTTGCGCACACTTTTCTTCGTATTAATTTTAAAAAATCGCTGTCCCCTACCTTATCTCGAAAAGTACTGATCAAAAAATTTTGAGAAAATTCTGGAATATCCTCCACGGGGTATAGATTGAACGAAAATTATCACGAGTGCATTACCTTTAATAATTTATTTGGTATATAAAAAAAAAAATTTCAAGGTCACCAGTTTTCAGTAAAGATTGGAAACAAACTTTATTGAAAACTCATTTGGGGTGTGTTTTGTGAAGTCACTGATCATTATATACCACCCTAACAAAAATTTTTATTTTAAAAAACAATCAAAGTACGGAACACTAATTGTGCAAGTTCAACTTGCACTTGACCGGTTTTTTTTAGTTTTAGATTTATTCAATCATCACTCCTAATGATGCTAACATGATTGTCGAAACACGTGTAGAGCGTAAAAACAAAGTGTTTGGTGCAGTGGTGACAACTGTTGTGAGGTCTCATTGTGCCAAATCCTAACCTATTCATTGATGAAGAAAAATCTAAAAACAGAGATGTATTTCAATCAACATCTACAATAAAAAAAACTTCCGAATGAGAATTTTGCAGAGAACACTATAAAATTATTTTAAAACTAACAATTTCATTATAACACAGATATTCCAGTGGAATGCTAACAACAAAAAATGCAATCATAAATCGATGATGGTTTTAGTGACATGACAATCACAGGTAACACACTTATGATAAAAAATTATTATTTAAACCGAGCCCAGTTAAAAAGCGTCTTTTACATTTATATTGCAAGTTAAATTGGTTCTGAGATAATATATGGCATCAAACCTAACACACTGCTCTCTAAATACAAATACATCCCTTTCATTCACATTATTGATCAAACCTGCTACAATTCAGACTTTAAAGTCTAAAAATATTATTTTTTGTTACGTCTCTTTAAACTAATAAGCACATTTATACGGACCCTAAATTGAAGCAAGTTTTCATGTATTTCTAAAGTCAGAGAATCGTTACCATTACAGCGATAAGTTTCATTTAATTCCTTGAGATATGTTTGTCTGAATGAAACTGAAATATTTTAGTTTGGTGAAACTTAGATATGGTTTTGCTAAAACTTTCTAACCGTACAAAATTAACATTATTTAAGCTTAATGTCAGTATGCAAAGTCACACTTTTTTTAATGTTTATATTTTTTAACATCGCCCCGATATTGCTATGATATTTTTAAAGTTGTAAAAATTAAACAACAAATTAATGAAGATATAGAAAACAAGCTAATATTTTTTCTATTTTTTTTCATTCACAATATTAATATTAATTTTAAAATTAATTAATTGCCCAAGATTTATTATTAAATAGCTCGAAATACAGAGATGAAATAGTCCTTTATTTTTGAAGTAGATAAGATAACCTATGAATTTGAAAATTAGCAGTTTAGGATTTGATCTGATACTTCAGTTTTATTATCTATCAACTACAGTTAGAGATTCCCATCCTCCGTGGCGCTTCAAATCAAATATATCTCCTCTTTCATTGACAAAGAGTGTGACTAACGTTCCCCGAAAGTACAGTACAGGCCTCGTAATTTGATAATTTTAGGTACTTTACTGTTAGCTTCGGTATTAAATTAAATTCAGTAAATTAACTGACGCATTCTTTGAGCTGATGTTCCAAAAACAAACCTAGGTTGGTTATATGGTTTGGAAAGAGAGTTGGATATTTTTCATAAACTTCGATATAATTTATTTGGAAACTGTAAAAATACGTTGAGTACTTTTATATCAAGATCTTAACATCGTCCATGTCATCGGTAGTCATTTTAATAGTTCTTCATTGTGAAAAGCATCTGCAACATCCATAATCAAAATAACCGGTCAAGTGCAAGTGCGACTTGCGCAATTAGTGTTCCGTACGTTGATTGCTTTTAAAATAAAATTTTTCGTTACGGAAGTATAAAATGATCAGTGACTTCACAAAAAAACAAAAGGTTTTTTTTCCGATCTTTAGTGAAAACTGATGACCTTGATTTTTTTTTTACATACACGACATTAATAGTCGTGATAACTTTCATTCAATCTACACTCTGCGGAGAATAATTCCGAATTTTTTCAAAATTTTTTGATCAGTACTTTTCGAAATAAGGTGGGAGGACAGAGATTTTTCGCACTTTTTAAAAATAATACAAAGAGAAGTATTACATTATATATATTTTTGGACTCGCCTTTTTACTTTTCATTTGACACCCCACTCGATGACCTAGTAAAAAAAATTATTTTCACTTCTGATTTCACCCCCCAAAACTAACCACTTAAGTCAAAATGTAACTTTCAAAACTACACGGCTCGCATAAGGCTATCAATTCCTATATTATTGCCTAATTTCAAGTTTCTATGTGAAATAGTTTCGAAGAAAATCGGGTGTAACACACAGACAGGCAGACAGATAGACAGACAGACGGAAGGACACGGAAGTGATCTTATAAGTGTTCCATACGGAACCCTAATAATTTAAACATTGAAAAATTTTGACCATGTGTATTAGATGAAACAATAATTAAGTATTTTACCCTAATCATTAAACAAACCTCTCGGTAATATACTAATTAACTTGCTCTCGTGTTCAAATCTCAAACTCCTTTTAACAGTGTTAAACTGACATTTTTCCTTATTAAGTCCCGATTTAATTATGGACTAAACTTATTGTAGATAGTTTAACTTTCGTGGACAATACCACGAAAAGTGCCAATAAAATATTCTTACTTTTCTTTTTTGAATTATATTACACCATTCTTTACATCGATAATACGTGCTTTTCATTCATAATAATTGAATGACCGAAGCGAACTGAGAGCATATTTCCTCCCTGCCAGAAACGCGCTACAGTTCAGCCGTGATCCAAAAAGATAAAGATACTTTACCAAACAATTATCCACCAGTCGCACTGCATTCAATAATATGGAATGTTATACAATAGACTATCACTCAGCATCTTCTAAACTATTCACAAAGATTGAATATTATTAATGATCATCACTATGGCTTTTTAAGCAAAGACCAACAAGAAATCTTCCAATTTATGTCACACTAGCTGTGCCCGCGGCTCCGCTCACGTGGACTTGATTCGCCTTTATCGTCACTGCTTATTCGTTATGTTTATATTATTATATAGTTCAAGGAGCCTTAGAGGCCCATGGCTTGGTTGCATACTTGTCTCCACTTCTTCTTAACTCCTTTTAGCTTTTCCCAGTGCGGGATTCCCATCAACTCCGGATCTTGCTTTACTGCCTGAATCATGTAGATCGAGGTCTATCCTTGCCTCTTCTTCCAACCACTCCTCTTATTACGGCTTGCTTTGCCTGTCTTTCTTCCTTCATCCTTCCAGGTGTCCCAACCATCTTAATCGCTGGCTTCTTATGATTTGGCTTATAAGGGGTTTCGTATATAGACATTTTAATTCGTAATTTATTTTTCTTCTCCACGGTCCCTCTTCTTTCCTTCCTCCGTAGATTCTTCTCAAAGCTTTCCTTTCCAACACCTCCAACGTCTCCTTTTCTCTTGCATTCAATTTTCACGTTTCGCGTCCATATGTCACCGTGGGTCTGACAAACTGTCGTATTTATTCTTTCTTTTGCTTTTCTTGATGCATTCTTTGATTTCAATATTGGATTCATTGCCCCCAAAGATCTCTGTCCTTTCGCTATTCTTCCTTGTATCTCTGTCCTTTCTTGTCCACTCTCTGTTATTGTTACTCCCAGATAATTAAATTTGTCTACTTTTGCAAACGTATATCTTTTCCCTAAGTTGTTTATTATATCTAAACTTTTGTTGTTTTTATTATCCTTCTTCTTTGTAATTTCCATGTATTATGTTTTTTCCTCATTTATCTTTAGTCTTCTCATCCTTCCCCTTTCTTCTATCCTACTTAAGGCTTTTTTGAGGTTCTTTTTGCTCTTGCAATTACTGCTACATCATCCGCATAGGCCAAGCATTGGCAGGTTTGTTGGTATATCGTTCAATTTGTTTTTATTTCTGACTCCCGGATTATTTTCTCTATTACCAAATTAAATAGACATGTCGTCACTGGATCCCCCTGTCTTAATCCTCTCTTCACCTTAACTTGTCTGGTACTTTGCCCTCAACCAACACTCTATTTTCTGTGTCATTCAGGGTCATTCTCACCATGCGAATCAATTTACTTCGAATTTTTGGTTCTTCCATTATCTTGTAGAGTCCTTCTCTATTTATAGAGTCATATGCTTCTCTGAAATCCACAAAGACCAAGTGTAGTGCCAAATTTTGTTTTAAGCTATTATCTTGGATTTGCTTAACCGAAAATATCTGGTCTGTAACCGATCTATTTTTCCTGAATCCACACTGGTACTCTCCCAGAATAGACTCGGCTTTCTCTGCTAGTCTGTTTTTGATAGTCAACACTACTATCTTGTACACGACATCCAGTAAGGCTATTGGTCTATAATTAACACATATAGTTTTTTTTCTCCTTTTTTTGTATATTGGACAAATGAGCAATTCTCTCCAGCTCACTGGCATCTTTTCTGTTTCCCATATTCCTTGTACCAACCGGCATATTTCATTTTCCAGATCTACTCCTCCTGCTTTGATCAATTCTGCTGTTATACAATTTCGGAGACTTATTTTTTTTGGGTTCTGAGTATTTTTCTTATTTCTTCTTTGCAGGGTTTGTTTGTCCCCTCCTGCCCCTTAAGTTAATTTTGCTTCCTTTTTCTCATTCAACTCATTTTTATCTCCATTCAGTGTTTCTTTAAAGTATTCCCCCCATCTATTCAGTCTTTCTACCAAGCTTACTGCTAAACTTCCATCTTTTTTCCTACATATTACCATTTTGTCTCTGTTTATTCCCTTTGTATTTTATAAAAAAAAAAACACGTAAATCGGATAAGTGGTTCTTGACTCCTAAGCACAGTAATAGATAAACAGACAGACAGAGAGACTTTACGTTTTATATATATTATAGATTTTTTTTGACATATATTAAATTAAGAATTAAAAAAAATCACGTAAATCAGATGAGTGGTTCTCGAATGATAAGCACACTAACGGACAGACAGAGAGACGTTGCGTTTTATATATGGTATATTATATAGATTATTATTATTATATAACCTGGCCAGAGAACATATGTATGAATTAAAAAAAAAAACGTAAATCGGATAAGTGGTTCTCGAGTGATAAGCGCACTAACGGACAGACAGACAGACAGAGAGACGTTGCATTTTATATATATTACAGATAGTCTTTGCTACATTATATTGTTCCATATTTAATGATTTAGGCAGTGTATTGCAAGAGAACGCTCTAGCGGCAAACTTTTTTCCGACTTAATTCACTATTATCGTCACTGCTTATTACTTATGTTAACTAACGTAATAAAATATAGCCTATAACCTGGCCAGAGAACATATGTATGTTTTAAAAAAAAAGCACGTAAATCGGATAAGTGGTTCTCCCGTGATCAACGCACTAACGGACGGACAGACAGACAGAGAGACGTTGTATTTTATATATATTATAGATGTAATAAAATATATATCTATAAACCTGGTCAGAGAACATATGTATGAATTTAAAAAATCACGTAAATCGAATAAGTGGTTCTCTAGGGATAAGCGCACTAACGGACAGACAAACAGACAGAGAGACGTTTCATTTTACATATATTATAGATATAAATTAATATTATTATTATTGTATAACCTGGCCAAAAAATATATGTATGAATTTAAAAAAAGACACGTAAATCGAATAAGTGGTTCTCGCGTGATAAACGCACTAATGGACAGACAGAGAGATATTGCATTTTATATATATTATAGATATATAGATATTCTCTGCTACATAATATTGTTCCAAATTTAATGGTTTAGGCTGTGTATTGCAAGGGGGAATGCGCGGCTAACTTTTTTCCGACTTCATTCACTATTATCGTCACTGCTCATTCTCTATGCTACCTATCGTAATAAAATATAGCCTATAACCTGGCCAGAGAACATATGTATGTTTTAAAAAAAAAGTACGTAAATCGGATAAGTGGTTCTCCAGTGATACGCGCACTAACGAACAGACAAGACAGACAGACAGACAGACAGACAGACAGACAGACAGACATAGAGACGTTGCATTTTATATATATTATAGACGTGTTGGAAAGGCAATTGAACATTTGCCATCCAAAGCATTCGAACGTGTTTGACATAATGGATTGTTGGCTAAGCTATGCTTTTGTGATATATCTGAAAGGCTTGGTTAATGACTTCCGTGTTTTCTGCGAGACCGTACTGTACTAGTGGTAGTCGTCAGGTTTCTTTCTAATATGTTCCCTATGAATGCCGGCGTGCTCCTAGGCTCTACACTGTCTCATACTCTATTTCGTATTTACATTAACTATCTGAAGGTAAAGACGAGGAATTCAATCTAAAGCTTTGGAGATGACAGTACTCTTATTTCTTAATTCACACCTGACACTCCATTCCTAGAGCATCCTCACTCAATTTACTGGGTGATAACTTGCGAGCAAATATATCTTGACATAAATATGTTGTATTCACATCAAACAGAGCTTATCAAAAGCTGGGAATATTTTTTGGTTTTAGAAATCTTTAGACTCCACAACAACTATTAATTATGCACAAAGATCGAATTCGACCAATGACGGAATAGTGCTTTCATATTTGGAGCTCTACTCTTAAATAAAAAGGGTATTTGCTGGATTCTATTCAGAAGAGAGCTGTTCGTCTGATTGGTTGTATCCCACTTAATTCCTTCCAGAGTCTAGTCTTTTATATGAAGCACCTCATCCCTTTGGAATCAATTGTCCAGGACTGTGTTTCCCACCAAGCATAATTTACAGCGCTTTAAGACTAGCCTGAATCAGTTTTTCCGCACTCGCTTTGCTCCTGTAGAGGTTCAGAGATTTCCCTGCAGAACATGTGCTAGGTCCATAAAAAAAGAATTTACTGCATCTGCTATATTTGGTGGAATATCGCTATATTCATCGCCACTCTTAACGATTTATTATTTGACAGTCACTAAATTTAAAAACCGAAGCACATGCTATGTAACTATGAAATCCAACTTTATTGTTTTCATATCTACCATTATAAATTGCCTAGCTCTATTTTTCAATTAATTAGCCATTATAATATTTAAATTAAAACACAACGATTGTAGAGAACGTATTCTTTTGCCACTCTTGCATGGAATCTTTTTGGTGATATTAAATGATTTTTCGACTTGGCTCTACCTCGTCAAAAAATTTTCATTCTCGACCACCATACAAGTTTTTCGCACAGTAGATCCAAAAAATAATCATATTGAGATAACTAAGTATTTAATTAATCCTTGATATTGAATTTTCAAATTAATTATAAACAGCGTTTTTTCATCTTTTTTTTTTTGTTTAATGTTTATAAATAGAATAAGCTTTTTAAAGCTAAATTTTTTTGATAACCTATAATAGAAGGTATTAAAGCTCTAGTAAAATGTAGAATTAAGCTGATAGAAGTACCGCATACCCATATATGCCTATGGATATGGGTTATGCAATCCAGATAAAATTTTATATTCTAGTTTAATTTAGAAATCCAAGCTCGACGGCTTCAAATTAAATATCTATTTTTAATAATAAACAAACAAAGATATAGGGTCTACATAATAAAATACAAGAAGTAAAATATAATATTAAGATGTTGATTTGAGATAAATAACTTATTAAAATTTATTGCGTCCTATTTTCTTGGGCACGCAAAGAACACATTGTTTTCGAACTGAAATATGACGGATGGAATGAGACTTTGTTATTAAAATATTTTCAGATAATCAATAAATATGTAATAAAAATAAGCAATAATTATATATACATTCTATTATACCGGGGCTCTTCTGTAGATATATTGAATTGATAATAGAAAGAGCAAGTATCTGCCAAATATAATGAAAGTACAATACATGCGTTTTAGACTTTTTAGTCGTCATCGGTAGAGATTATCAAGCTATAAATGCTATA
>CM032446.1:80858628-80877880 GCA_019049505.1 Pachyrhynchus sulphureomaculatus
CTTCCTCAGCTTATTTTATCCGTTGTCGGATAAAAGCCTCCCCCAACTGCAGTCGTTCTTTAACATCTATTTAACTCATCCAGTCATGCCCAATTATTCCCTGTATGTCATTTGACCACCTAGTTTGTGCTCTTCTCCAGCCTATTTTATTTGCTCGTGGTCTCCGTCGTATAGTTTTTCGTGTCCATCGATTTTCCCTCATCCTAAAAATATATCCTGCCCAGTTCCACTTTAATACATATACCCTTTCTTCTACATCTATTAACATGGATCTTCATCTTATTCTTTTGTCTGGTATGTGATCATTAGGTTTAATACTTAGAATTATTCTCTTTATTATTCGTTGAGTGACATGTAGTCTATGGATTATACTTTTATTTAGTGCTTATGTTTCTGTTCCATAGGTAAGGACTGGGAGAACATACTGCTCGAAAATCTGTGCTTTGAGCATGTTAGGCACATCGGATTTTAATAATCCCTGTTGTCTTTCAAACGCTGACCAGGACATAGATACTATTATTTACAGATCTGCTGTTAAATTGTTTTTGACAATTCGAATTTTTGACCCAGGTATATATATAACTATCAACTTTCTCTATTTGTGTTTTTTATTAATTAATTATTATTCATATGCATAGTTTGTTAGAAGTTTAAATAATGATATATAATATATTAATACCCCCAAGAATAGTTGAAATGTTCTTGTTGAATTATTTTAAAGCGCTAAGTAGATAACCATTAAAAACAATTTTGTTAAAATGTGGTTTGTATCCGTATTATTTCAAAATCTAGGAAAACCATAAGAGTAGCATTCAAATCAAGCCAAAACATTCAGTTTATATAGTAAATGAATAATTTTCAAAGAGTAGAAGCTATATTTATTTTCCCTAACAGTGCTTAGGCTTACAAAGTTTCGCCATTGTCAATATGCCTGTGATCCATCCCAGGGCAACCCATCATCAGGGCTGTATTGCTGTAAGTGCAGTCAGAGGTCATCATTTTTGGGGTCCAAATAGGTCTAAACCCAGATTTTAAGTTAGCTATAGTAATATATCCCAGCCAAATTACTGTATTGCGCACGCAGTTTAAGCTTAGTAATCAAACCAGAATATAATAGTGCCATGTTTGTTCTAGAAAATACTGTTCAAAATTTTTGGTGATGATGAGTCTATATGCATGGAATGATGTACCTAAATTTCGTCACATGTATTTTTTTATGGACATAACTCACGTGCTGCAAGGAAAAAGCGAGTCACGTTGGTCTTGAATCGCTGTAAATTGTACTCGGCGGGAAAGACAGTCCTGGGCAAATCACTCTAGCGGGATGAGGATCTCCATATAAAAGAGAAGAGCGTTGTACGAGGAGTGACAAACTAAACTTCAAACGGATGTGAAGTGTTATCGCGACGTGTATTTCGAGCTTGTACACCTTTGGCAGGAATTAAGCGGGCTAAAGCCATCTAACACCTTCCATGAAAATACTTGTAAAATGTAAAATAGACTCAAGTCGCCCCCCGTTCTTCGATGCTTCAAGGAATCAAGGTTGGTGGTCAGTTTTGGGTCTCTAAAGTGACCAGCTCGCTACTTAATAGAATTCAATAAATGCAGGGAACGTTTGGGAGCAGAGCTCCTAAGATGGGAGCAGTATTCCATTGTCGGTCTTTGACCTTTTCCAGTATTAACAGTTGCTGTGGAGTGTAAAGCTTTCAAAGTCGAAATAATATTCCCAGCTTTTAAGAAGCTTTCTTTGCTAAGGTTGCAACATGCTTGTATCAAGACATATTTGGTCCCAAACTAACGCCCAGCAATTTGAGTGAGAATGCTGGAGGAATGAAGCGCCCCGACCTAACTATGTCGGGTTCAGCAACGTTCACTCCTTTAGAAAAAACTGCCACCAGGGCTTTTGTAGCGTTAAATTCTACTTGGTTACTGTTCCCCCATTATAATATTTTGTTAAATTGAACAACTTCCTACTGTCTGCGGATATTAGCATGAGAAACCGATGTTCGAGTATTTAAAGTAAATGAAGAAATAAGCGTACTTTCATCTACAAAACTGTAGCTAGCTAGCATATCGTTGATGTAGATAAGAACGAGAGTAGGAGACGTATGGAGCCTTGGGGTACAGCGGTGTTGACAGTAGAGGTGTTAGAAAGAGGTCCGTCGACTGCCTCTAACTGAGGAAAAACGAGAGCCATAAACAGAATTGTTTACATATACCATAAGAGCGTAGCTTAGCCAACAATCTATCGTACCAAACAAGGTCTCCAAAGTAATCGATTTAGTTGTTCCAAACATGTGTTATATAAGTTAGAAGATCTTCTGTTGATCTTTGCTTACGAAAGCCATATTGATTGTAACTAATAATATTCAATCCTTCATGAAATTTCAGCACATGCTGATTGATCGCCTCTTCCATAACTTTCGATATTATTGAAAGCAGTGCGACTGGTCTGTAGATGTTTTTCAAGGTCTTCTTGGGTTTTTTGGGTATCGGCTGAATTGTAGCTCGTTTTCAGCTGAAAGAGAATATTCCCTTTCGGTAGTATAGAATGAAAAGTCTACAGAAAACTAGTGTTAGTTCTTGCGCACATTTTTTTTAGTACTATGGCAGGTATACCGTCAGCGCCTGGAGCTTTTGTGGTGGTCACAGTAGAATTCAGAAAATCTTAACCTTTCCTGTCCAATTACTTCCCAATTCTCTATAAACTCTTCTATCTTGATACCTAGAGTATGTTATCTTTTCGAAGATGCAAATGTTCGTTAATAGGTTTATAGTTTTCACAAAGTCTCGTAAAATTTCACTATAGATTATGTATTGATTATTTAGTGTTTTTTGTGCATGCGGTGCATCTTTGAGATGTTTACAACGTTGACATGTATTGCTGTGATTGGGCTCCTCAACGCCTTACTGTAAAATTTCACTATAGATTATGTATTGATTATTTAGTGTTTTACGTGTCTAATGACACTGCTGCATAAATTAATTATTTTATTGAATTTGAGAAGATCGATAGCTTGCATTTTTCCCAGCATTTTGAAAATGTTATTTCAATAATATAACTCCAGTTTCGAAACGCAAGCGACACAGGTTTTCAAACACGTCTTCGTCTTGATGCTTTCCCCATAGCGGTAGTCATGAGTGCCAAAAAAGGCAACACAAAAGATGATAGAAGATATTAATTTCCTCTGTTCCTCTAAAACTATATGGTTAAATTTTAATACCTAAATATCAACAGGAATATCACAGATAAATCCGCCAGTTAATTTAGTTGCCGAAACATGCTACTGGTTAGTCAAATGGTTTTTACAAGCCAAATGAATATCTTCGTATTTTGTGGAAAGTCTAACAGTATAGAATCCTAAAACCCCTTTGACTATGCTTGAAGAAGGTGGAAGGATTCCAGTTCACATCAGTAAAACGACCCAGCACAAAAGTATAGGCAAAAGCCGTTCGGTCAAAATTTTTAAAAATTTGGGAAAAAAGTTCTCCTAGTTATGCTAAATAAAAGTTCTCATGGGCATAATGCTCAAAATTAAATAGTTCGGTCGCCAATGGCCTTTGAAGCCTAAAAATATAGACCAAGTAGATTCTTTTATTTTCTTTTTTTAAAATTATTTTCACTTTCGAAGAAAATGTTTCAGACAAAATATTCCCGATTCCCGATTCTGAGGATCGTAAAGTGAAAATGATTAAAAAAAGGGAATAAAAGAATCTAACTGATCCATATTTTTAGACTTCAAAGGCCACTGGCGGCCGAACTATTGAATTCTGAGCATTGTGTCTATGAGAACTTTTGTTCAGCATAACTTGGAGAACTTTTTCCCAATATTTCAAAAATTGCGACCGAACGGCTTTTGCCTATACTTTTGTGCTGGGTCGTTTACTGATGTGAACTGGAATCCCTTTATAGCCGGGATAGTAACTAAAACACCTGTAGCATAGAAAATCTAGGTATCTCTATTGAAAGACAAACCGGTGGAATAAAACTTCGCCGAAGAAGTTGTATTATATGTTATAATGAGGAAAAATATGCGCAGCGTCTCTCAAAAACTCGCCGTGGTACATTTTAACGATCCTCCGGAAGCCAACCGGCTTCCTTTTGCGGCAACGTTTTATTCCGAGAGATTGTCTTTCTGTAACGACAGCTAGTCTACAGAAAACTAGTGTTTTCTTGCGCACATTTTTTTTAGTACATGGCGTATACCGTCAGCGCCAGCAGCCTTTGTGGTCGTTGAGATTGAAAATCTTAACCTTTCCTGTCCAATTACTTCCCAATTCTCTATAAACTCTTCTATCTTGATACCTAGAGTGTGTTATCTTTTCGAAAATGCAAACGTTAATAGGTTTATAGTTTTCACAAAGTCTCGTAAAATTTCACTTATGTTTTTTGGCATGCTGCCTTTGAGATGTTTACAACGTTGACATGTATTGCTGTGATTGGGCTCCTCCGCCTTACTGTATTGGAACATTTCTGTAGATATCCGCCGGTTCTATGCCTCTATTCACTCATCACTATTCGCTGTTTTCTTTACGCACTAACAATAATATAATAATAACTTATAACAACCTTCACTAATAATAATAGTCACCTTGATTAACAACGTCTGGACGGGCATGCGATATGTGTGCCACCCATCAGTAATATGATAGAGTTAGCTGCGTGTAATGCAGCTATAGCATCCCATCTTGTATAAACTATTAAAGTTAAATTTCGCATTTGATTTGACCGCATGTCGTATAATGCGATATACCTAAATTCAACAATTTTGGAAGTATACACAACGCCATATCCCAATTTCTAAGACAAATATTCTCTTCTACTGAGTTAGCATTATGCATCATATCAATCTTACGTTAATGTTATACTAAAAATTTTTCTTTTTTTATGTGCGTAATTGACCCAAATTCTCACAGAAATATACTTAAGTGATTTTTAAAGTAAAGAAATCTTTTACCATTTTTAAAGTGTTGGCCCATTGCCCAAACAATTTTTATGGCTTCATTTGCATTTAAACGTAAATTATTCCTCTTCCTTCCGAGAGAGCTTTTTGCAAGTTTAAAACGACTGTCACTACTAAAACGTTGGAATATTTTTCAGCGCTTATTTCTTTTACTTTTAGCAAATTATACAGTTACCAGACAAATAGTCTCCCTAATGTCAATAATGGACCTATCTTTAGAATGAAAAGCACTAGACATTCTTTGTTTAGTTTGTTGCTTACATTGTTGACGTTTTCACCAAAGTAAACACATAGTGTTTTTATGCACGAAAGATTTCGGTTCTTTCATTACATGTTACAGCTCTTTCGTACCATACTTGTATGAAATTATACTAAATCTCAGAGTGTATTCAGAAGAATGTAGATAGAAAAGAACTTGTGGAAAATTTTACTACAATTACCAATATTTCTGTAACAATTTTTTGGTTTCTTTGCGATTTCTGCCTTCAAACGCACTTTATGTAATATTCGCTATTGATGGTTTTTCCCTTCTCAGCAACATATTGTTGTGTCTTTGGTAGGACGACTTTCAACGGCTACTCCACTTAACTTTTTATCCGATGCGCGTTTCATCCATTGTCATATATCGCTTAAAAAAATCATTGCGCGTTTTTTGTTTTTGGTTCACTGTGAGCAAACGCGGTATTCATTTCGAACAGAGATTTCTCATGCCCAAATGTTCATGCAAAATATGACCAACACGTTCTTTTGATATCTTTTAGCTATCTCACGCAATTTCACCTTACGATAATCCAAAACAATTTTGTGGATTTTTTTATGTTTTCCGGTGTAACCACATCATTTGGGCGTCCAGAGCGTTCAGCAATGTTTGTGTTTGTACGAGCGCGTTTAAATTTAGCATACCAGTAAATGATGAGTGATTTTCCAGGGGCAAAGTTCCCGTCAAATCATTGCTTTGCTTGAATGATATTTTTTCTCATCAAACAGTGTTTAATCTACAAACGAAATTCGATTTTTTCGATTGTTTTGAAAATATCAAAAGTAGCGTCACTAAAACCACTGTAACTTGTAAACTAATCGTCGAAATGTCATGAAATTTTTTCACGTATCGTTTCAAGGTTGGTACTTCCTAAAAATCATATGAATTTTTTGAAAAATGTGACATCTATGCGTCAGAACAAAAACTTTTCAGCCTACGTGAATATATAGATATATATATATATATATATATATATATATATATATATATATATATATATATATATATATGTATATATGTATGTATGTATGTATATATTATATATATATATATATATATATATATATATATATATATATATATATATATATATATACATATATATATATATATATATATATATATATATATATATATATATATATATATATATATATATATATATATATATATATATATATATATATATATATATATATATATATATATATAATATATATATATATATATATATATATATATATAAATTATATATACATATATATATATATACATATATATATATACATATATATATATATATATATATATATATATATATATATATATATATATATATACATATATATATATATATATATATATATATACATAAATACATACATATATATATATATATATAATATATATATATATACATACATACATACATATATATATATATATATATATATATATATATATATATATATATATATACATATACATATATATATATATATATATATATATATATATATATATATATATATATATATATATAATATATATATATATATATATATATATATTATATATATATATATATATATATATATATATATATATATATATATATATATATATATATATTCATATATATATATATATATATATATATATATATATATATATATATATATATATATATATATATATATTTGTGTGTGCGTGTGTGTGTGTGTGTGTGTGTGTTTGTGTATATAAGCGCTAGCGGCAAACTTTTTTTCCGACTGGATTCACTATTATCGTCACTGGTTATTCCTTAAGTTACCTAACGTAATAAAATATATTCTAATATGAGCTAACCTGCCCAGGGAATATATGTATGTTTTAAAAAAAAAGCACATAAACATAAATTGGATAAATTATTCTCGAGTGATAAACGCACTAAGGGACAGACAGACAGACAGAGAGACGTTGCATTTTATATATATTATAGATTATAGAGGATTATAGATAACCTGGCCAGAGAACATTGAAGAGAGAAAAGTGAACATATGAATTAAAAAAAAAACGTGTAAATCGGATAAGTGGCTCTCAAGTCATAAGCGCACTAACGGACAGACAGACAGACAGAGAGACGTTGCATATATATATATATATATATATATATATATATATATATATATATATATATATATATATATATATATATATATATATATATATATATACATATATATATATATATATATATATATATATATATATATATATATAAATCCTATATATATAATACTCATCCATAGTGGTTTAGGCACTGTATTGCACGAGAACGCGTTAGCGGGAAACTTTTTCCGACTTGATTCACTATTATCGTCACTGCTTATTCCTTATGTTACCTAACGTAATAAAATATATCCTATAACCTGGCCAAAGAACATATGTATATTTAAAAAAAAAAGCACGTAAATCGGATAAGTAGTTCCCGAGTGATAAACGCACAAACAGAAAGACAGACAGACAGACGTTGCATTTTATATATATATATATATATATATATATATATATATATATATGTGAGTTTTAATGCAACTGTTCAAAGGTCTACATCGTGGCTATAAATTCCAATGCAGGGCTTGGAAGGAAGTTAATAAACCTCCTCAAAGCGACAACATTCCTGAAACCAAAAGAAAATAATTATATTATTCGCACCTATATTACCCTTAAATTTAACTAACCCATGGGCACCTAGAATAATATTATTCTAGCAAAAAAAAAAAAAAAATTTTAGTCGATTTTGAACACCAAAATTATTCAAAAACACGGTCATCTCTTCGAGTAAATCCTGATTGTATCCATTAATTCCATTAAACGATTTTCTAAATTCTACATGAACATGAAAATGTGCAAAAGTTATTTTTAATGGAAACGAGTAATAATGAATATTTTTAATGGACGATAAAATGTTATGCTTTTTTATAGGATTTAGAAACTTTGGTGACCCAATCTGGGCCGTGTGGTCTTTGAAAGTTAAATTTTGACTTAAGGGGTTAGTTTTAGGGGTGAAATCGGAAGTAACAAAAAAAATTAAAAAGTCATTGAGTGAAATGTCAAATGAAAGCTCGTAAAAATCGAGTTCAAGAATACATGTGAAGTAATACTTACGCACAGTTTTCTTTGTATTATTTTTAAAATAATGTCCAAAGACTTTTGTCTATCGACCCTATCTCGAAAAGTACTGATAACAAAATTTTGGAAAAATTCTAGAGCACTCTCCATAAATTGTAGGTTGGGCAAAAATTATTACGAGTGCATTACGTTTGATAGTTTAGTTGGTATAAAAAAACTAGCTGCCCGCCACAATGGTGAAGGTTTATATCGCCGAAAGTTATGAACCGGAATTTATAGCTACTGCTTTAGGCATTAGGTACCAAGACAAAACCATTTTATTTTATTTGTTTATAATTAAAGAAATATTTAAGTTAGTTCAGGTTCGTAAATAATTGTTTTAAACTTTTGCCACTAGATTCTAGCTTGAGTTAGATTGATTTATTGGCTATTACATACATTATTGAAAAACATGCTGGATCTTAAGATATGTACATGTCAGGAACTTATTGTCTTATTCTGTTTGGTCTCATTAGCCTGTTGAGGCAGTATCTTACTAAAGATGTTTGTAATCTGGCCTCTTATTTTTTTTATTGAGAACTCATTTGTCTTTTGTCAAGTCATCATTTTATATCTTCGTAACAAAATTTTTTATTTCAATGGCAATCACATTACCGAACAATACGTGCACAAGTGCAACGTGCACTTCACTGCTTTATTTTTAAATAAAAATAACTTTTGCACAATTTCCTGGTTGTTAGCTTTCAAACTGTCTAATTTCTTTCTGTTCTAATACTTGACTTCATTTTTGCTCAATTCACACACAAACGTTAACTTCGGAGCAAATAAAATCATGTTTCATGGGCAGGGAAAAAATCTTTTCACAAATGCAGAAAATTATTAATTAATAAAATCCAGAAAAGCTATTAGCCTGATTGGGAAACCAAATCTGACGGGAAACCTGCATCCTTTGGAACACAGAAAAATTAGTGACTTGAGTCTAATTTTTAATGGAAAGTATTCGATGGATGCAGTCCACTTAATTCCTCCTAGAACAATGCACGCATGGAGTATACGTCGCACTAACATACATTACATCTGTATAGATTCGGTCTTGACATTTAAAAACTCTTTAATATGAAAAACCTCATCTCTTTGGAATGAATTGCGCAGGAGTGTGTTTTTTACCAAGTATAATCTATAGAGATTCCACTCTATTGCACCATTAAGTGGCACCAGATAGTCATTGTAGGTCTAATTAAAAACGATTATTTTTAAGTCAATGTTTTTAGACAAGCGACAGTGGAGAGTGATAGACGTTATAAGGATTTGAAATGAGAAAACAACTAAGCTGGCGCTACTTTATGGTAGAGTGAAACGTTTGGAACCATACTAAGTGCCATTTCACACGCACAACTTTTCAGCCCGCAAGTAATAACGTGCTGTTGCTGCCAGTTGTCGTCTCATTTAAAATCATTACTTTTTATTGAAGGTATTCAGTGTGGCTGGTATGAAAGTATTTACTCAGATGCAATGGTTATGTGTGTGTGTATAAACGCGCTAGCGGCAAACTTTTTTCCGACTGGATTCACTATTATCGTCACTGCTTATTCCTTATGTTACGTAAAGTAATAAAATATATTCTAACCTGAGCTAACCTGGCTAGGGAATATATGTATGTTTTTTAAAAAAAAAAGCACATGAATCGGATAAGTTATTCTCGAGTGATAAGCGCACTAAGGGAGAGACAGACAAACAGACAGGCCGAGAGACGTTGCATTTTGTATATGTTATAGATTATTGATGATTTTATAGATAACCTGGCCAGAGAACATTGAAGAAAGAAAGAGAGAACATAAGAATTAAAAAAAAAAAAACATGTAAATCGAATAAGTGGTTCTCAAGTCATAAGCGCACTAACGGACAGACAGACAGACAAAAGAGACGTTGCATTATATGTATATATATATATATATATATATATATATATATATATATATATATATATATATATATATATATATATATATATATATATATATATATATATATATATATATATATATATATATATATATATATATATATCCTTTGCTACGTGATACTCTTCCATAATGTTTTAGGCAGTGTACTGCAAGAGAACGCGCTAGCGGTAAACTTGCGACTTGATTCACTATTATCGTCACTGCTTATTCCTTATGCCGCTGCCATTTGTCGTCTCATTTGAAATCATTACTTTTTATTGAAGGTATTCAGTGTGGCTGATATGAGAGTATTCACTCAGATGCAATGGTTTTTAATGAGACAACAACTGAAAGCGACCACATGGTACTACTTAGTAATGCTGCGAAGTGGTCAGTGTAAAATGAAACTTAAAGCTTTTCCTTAGTCGCATGTGCTGTACTCATAGGGAAAATAATTAAAGTGGTACCACAATTCCATGTTTAAAATTACAACTCGTTAAGCCAACTGACATCGTTGTCCCTCAATACAAAGTACGTACAGTAAGAGGAAGTACTTTTAAGCACTTTTTCTGGAGCCGAAATTAAGTATTATTTGAAGATATTTTTTTTCCAGCATGTATTTTTTTTTAAATCTCGAAGCTCTGTTTGAAAAAAAGATTTATTCAAGTAACTATTATACGTCTTATAAATTAATTTGCTTTTTTAAAATGGGTGTAGCCTCTAATTCAATTCATTTTAGTATTGTGATGTATAATTATTTCGTTTCCGGGTTTATAATCGATAGTTTTCATTTTAACCGTGATGACAGATGTAGGAATAATTTGGTCAAATGTCAAAGTGATTCATTATTATTGTGAGTTTACCAACTGTTTAAGCAGATTTAAACTTTTGATTCTAATAATTCATAAATGATAGGTTTCGAAGAATAATTGATTTGAAACTATTTCCATTGTAGGCTTAGTAATATGATTGTGTTTCTTGTACAGATGCAACGAAATAATTATTGTGGACCCTTAAGAGATTTTGGAGACACGCTGAACTGTTGCCTTAGTAATTTAACACATGTATACTAAGAAAGCTTATTTTAGTTAAGTACTAGCCGTGCCCGCGGCTCCGCTCGCGTTTACTTGATTCACTATTATCGTCACTGCTTATTTCTTATGTTGCCTAACGTAATAAAATATATCCTGTAACCCGGCCAGAGAACATATGTATTTTATAAAAAAACACGTACATTGGATAAGTGTTTCTTGAGGGTTAAGCGCACTAACGGACAGATAGACAGACAGACAGACAGACAGACAGACAGACAGAGAGACGTTGCATTTTATATATATTATAGATTCTAGATTGTTATTTTTATTGTACAACCTGGAAAGAGAACATATGTATGAATAAAAAAAAAACACGTAAATCGGATAAGTGGTTTTCGACTGATAAGCGCACTAGCCAACAGACAGACAAACAGAGAGACGTTGTATATTACATATATTATATTCCTTTCTTCATGATATTATTCCATATTTAATGGTTTAGGCAGTGCATTGCAAGAGAATGCGCTAGCGGCAAACTTTTTTCCGACTTGATTCACTATTTTCGTCACTGCTTATTCCCTTATCTAATGTAATAAAATATATCCTATAACCTGGCTAGAGAACATATGTATGTTTTAAAAATAGCACGTAAATCGGATAAGTGGTTCTCGAGTGATAAGCGTACTGACGGACAGACCGACAGAAAGACGTTGCATTATATATATATATATATATATATATATATATATATATATATATATATATATATATATATATATATATATATATATTATAGATTATAGAAGAATATTATAGATAACCTGGCCAGAGAACAAATGTATGAATTAAAAAAAAATGTAAATCGGTTAAGTGGTTCTAGAGTGATAAGCTCATTAACGGACAAACAGACAAATAGACGGAGAGACGTTTCATTTTATATATATTATAGAAGATTATAGATAACCTGGGCAGAAAACAAATGTATGAATTAAAAAAAAAAAAAACATGTAAATCGGATAAGTGATTCTCAAGTCATAAGCGCACTAACAGCCAGAGACACTGACGCAGAGACGTTGCATTTTATATATATATTATATTTTTTGCTACATGATATTCTTCCATACTTAATGGTTTAAGCAGTGTATTGCAAGAGAACGCGCTATCGGAAAACTTTGTTCCGACTTGATTCACTATTATCGTCACTGCTTATTCCTTATGTAACCTACCGTAATAAAATATATCCTATAACCTAGCCAGAGAACATATGTATTTTATAAAAAAACACGTAAATTGGATAAGTGTTTCTTGAGTGCTAAGCGCACTAACAGACAGACAGATAGAGAGACGTTGCATTTTACATACTCTTGCATAATGTTTTAGGCAGTGTATTGCAAGAGAACGCGCTAGCGGTAAACTTTTTCCGACTTGATTCACTATTATCGTCACTGCTTATTCCTTATGTTACCTAACGTTATAAAATATATTCTGAAACCTAACCAGAGAATATATGCATGTTTAAAAAAAAAAGTACGTAAATCGGATAAGTGGTTCTCCAGTGATAAGCGCATTAACAGGACAGACAGACAGACGTTGCATTTTATATATATATTATAGATGTTTTCAAAAATTCATAGAAGTAATTTCAAAATAAGGAAAGTTTTTTAAGTTACATTTCCTTCTTTTATTTATATATCCCCCCAAAAACATTTCTGTAAAGATTGAAAATAATGAAGGAATAACAAAATTTTCGGCTTCTGGACGTTCCTTTAACCACTTTAAAAACCTGGTTCCCAGATAAGATAGTAGTAAGGATTAACCAATAGATAGTAGAGTCTTACCTTACACAAAACTACTGACAAAATGGCCAAATTACTTAAAAGTTCCAAAATTCTCACAATATTTAACATTATCATCATCAGACTTCTCGTCCATTCCTGACATAGACCTCTCCTAAGCTCCTCCGTTCGTCCCCATTCGGAGCCCTCCGACTCCAATATTTTCTATCTATTCTGTGCATGTCGTCTACCCATCTCGTTGCCGGTCTTCCTCGTCCTCGTGTTGTTTGCTTAGGCCGCCGAAAGGTTATTCTTGATGTTCATTTACTACCGCTATTTCTTGCTGTATGTCTTGCCCAACTCCTTTTCAATTTTGTAATACGTTCGGTAATATCTTTTGTAGCCGTCCTGGATTTTATCTCTCTATGTCTGATCTTATCTTTGACAGAAACTCCCAGTATTGTTCTCTCTATGGCTCTTTGCATTATTCTTAATCTATTTACACTTTTCTGTGTCAGAAGTGACAAAGTGCAAGAATCAAACACTTGTCTTTTTAGATTTAGGGGACTTTCTCCATCCTTTAATATTTAGTTCAATCTCCCGAAGACAGCCCAAGATCCAATTCTGCGGGAAATTTCTAATGTTTGGTTTTCTTTGCCTATTGTAATATTATGTCCCAGGAATGTGTATTCGTTTACCTTTTCTATGTTGTTACCACCTATTTGATCTGGGAACTGTCATTACTTATGATCTTTGTCTTAAAATTAATCCTAAAACCAACCTTCCGTTACACTGTGTTTAGTCCTACTAGCATCTGTTCTACTTCCTTGATCTCAGAGGAGATTAAAACTATATCGTCTGCAAAACACAGATGGTTCAGGTAAATCCCATCAATATTTATGCCCTTACCTTCCCACGAGAGTACCTTAAAATCATCTTCCATCTGTTTTTAGGTGTTTATTAATTTTTACGTAGAAAGTAGCATTTTGATAGATATTCTCAATAATTTTAGTATATCTGAAGTCTATCTTAGCACTTTGGAGTAATTTGAATATTGCTCACATTTCCTCATTGTCAAACGCCTTTTGAAAATCAACAAATGCAAAATGAATAGGGACGTCGTATTTATTTACTTTTTCATTTATTTCTCTTACAGTATGGAGATGGTCGGTGGGGCTGGTTGGTAGAAATCGGATTTCCTTGTTAATCGATTTGTTAATATCTTTGTAAATAATTCGTAAAGATGGGCTAACAAGCTGATGGGTCTATAATTTTCTATATTTGTTATGTCCCTTTTTTAAATATCTGCCCCACCTCTGCATTATGCCAAGCTGTGAGTGTTTTCCCTTCTTCTAGATATCTGCTGATAAGTAGTGTTCTCAAGCAATTTAAGTATCACCGACTTTATTAGGTCTTCTCCAGGGCATCTTCCATTATAATTATATAGGTTGACTGCTATGTTTAGTGAAGGATCTACATGTCTATTCTGCTTACATGGGAAACGACCACCACATTGGGTAACAATTATGTGAACGCCGAATTATTGCGCTTTTTCGAGCTTACTCAGTGTTTCCCTCTTGAAGGGGAAACGTCAGGCAGTTACTCCAAACCGAAAAAGTAAAATCTCAACAAACACAATTTATCAGTAGATTTATTGGTAATAATATCGGTATATCGGTAACATTTTGGTAAATTACCCATACAAGTTATAAATATTTGATTTGTGCTGTTTTGGATCATTCAGTCCTTTAATCTCCAAGACTAAAGATTCTTAAAGATACCCCATACAATGGTAGGTGAAACGCCGAACGATACTCCTGAATTGAGACGGTCTAATTTCCAGAATCATGATTTCTCACTTAAATAATACCGCAAAAGCTTCCGTTCCGTATTAATAAAATTACTGCTTTAGAAACTATGACTCGACCATTCTGAATATTTTATTGTTTTCATTAATTTAGCCAATAGTTGAGAATTTCAATAGAAGTTTAAAAGAGCGCAACTATTTTAAATTCTTTATCCATTTCACATCGTAACTTTCCAAATATAGTCCTTCTTTTTTCCTAATTTGGTGACTCAAACTTAAAAATTACACTGCACGTAAATGCAGAATTTTTCCATGCGAAGATAAATTCGTACACTGCAATCAATTGCTTTTATTTCAACCATGGGTAACATAAACGTTTCGGTAATTTCTGGTAAATGCTTATGTGATTTATCATTCCAGTTGAGGATTTAATTCTACTGTTCTAAATTTGTGTGTGTGTTTTGTTTGAGTAAATGGGGACATTTAAATTAACCAAAATATAATTTCTACATGTTTGTCGCTTGTAGATAAAACACCAGAAGCATATGTTATGTAAACCTTGTTTTCTCTAAAATTTTAAGTTTGGATTTTTAGTTACATAGAAAAATTATTTTTAAAAAGTTAATAATAATAAAAAATGGTAATTATAAAAATTTTTATGGTGTATCAAATTATAGTACTTGAAAAAATATTCCTTAAGAATAAAGTAGTCCAAATATATAGTCATACTGTTCCAGTGCTCTTCTGATTGAATGGCTCAATTATTATTTACTGCGTCGTTTCCATGCTCGCTATTATTTCTTGCCAGACATTTTAGTTTATTTTTTTCAAGGAACGAGTATTGATACTGTCGACTTTCATTTTGAGATATTTTCAAAAGAATGTACTTGATTACTAAAGTTGAATATCTAGATAGTACTAGTTGGATTTATTTCTTACACTAGTTATACACTGTAAGGGTACAGAGATATGAGTATATCTTTTCGAATATACCATTTTCAGCTTAAGTCAAATCTTGAAAAATCGATACAATGATATATATATATATATATATATATATATATATATATATATATATATATATATATACCATATATATATCGTAGCTAAATGGTAAATTCACAGAGCTAATACCGAAATTCGTCGAGGAGACCCCCTAGATATATTTTTGAACATAATAATGGATAAGGTAATTAGGTAAATTCGTTAACTGAATGTAGGAAAATAAGAGATAAAATAATAAAAAAGTATGGTGCAATGCTAACAACAAAAAAAAATTGTAAATGACAATACTGGCATGAAAAAAGTGCCTAATAATATCTAAAAATCTGTTAAGATGTAAGCTTATTGTTGACAATAATTATATAACAGGGAATAAAGTTTAATTATCTCGACATAGACATAACGAAATTTGGTGTTACAATATATAAGTGAGAAACTAAGCCGCAATCGCAATGAAAACAGCGGTTTACTTAAAAAATATCTCCGAATTGAAAACAATCGCGAATCGACAAGAACATACTTACAAAAAAATGAAGTGATAATATTAGACAAACATACAAAGATAATATAGATGATTGAATGTTAGAATAAATAGAATGACGGAAGAATCACAAGGGACAAGTAATCAGTAAGAAGAAACACGGTTAGACACGGAAGAAGTCGGAGCGACAATCTTTCCAATATAACGTAGACGAAGACACTAATAAAGAAACAATTGTGTGTAGAGAAAGGAAAAGAAGAAGAAGCGTTGTCACGAACTCCTTGGCACATTTGATTACTTGCGTATTAAAAGTTTGAAATTCACGCGAACTCACACTCGCATTCAGCACTCATCGCTTGTTGATGTTCTCCGTCTTCCTAGTCGCTCTGCTTTGATACCACAGTCCATTGTAGCTAAATTTCAAATAATTCGATCATACCATGCCCTTTTCGGTAATTGCGTTAGCGCAATGAGTCAATTTAATTGGATCTTATATATGGAACACCTGTCACTGTAGGTGTGAAAAATGTAATACTATATTTTAGCAAAAAATATTTTAAACTTTTAACAAATTTAAAAGTTTCCTTCACAAATAATTTCAATATGTTTACTTTATAAACTGTTCTACACGAAATCATATGACATATTAAAGAAGTCACTTATAATCATATATATATATATATATATATATATATATATATATATATATATATATATATATATATATATATGTATATATATATATATATATATATATATATATATATATATATATATATATATATATATATATATATATATATGTATATATACAATCTAAAATGCAAAGTACCAACCATGTACCAATCAAACGTAATATATTCAATACCATGAGCCGACTGCCCAAACAAATACATAGGGATGACCAGTCATGGTTAAAGAACCGACTAAATGGACATAAATAAACGCCCGAACTGCCTTACACAAACACATGACAGAACAAAACCACAACTTCAATTTTAATGAGATCAAAATATTGAACAAAGACCACAATTACGAAAAATTAACCATCAAAGAAATGAACAAAATTAAGAACGAGCAGCCCGCTGTAAATGATAGAACAGGCATAGCATACATTAGTCACTTAAATTAATTTTAAGCTACCGTGTATTTAAATAAAGAAAAAAGAACTCTGTATAACATAAAAAGCACCAAAAAACTCTAAAGAACTATTGAGAGGAACTCAGATCTAATGTATCGAATAAGTAATAGTTTAAAATTCATCAAATGTCCAAGGTGCGTACTAAATTAATTTTTAAAGATTTTAAAATGTAACTATAGGTTATATTGTAACTGTTGTTATTTGCCATTTGAGTTTTAAAAATAGTAAATATTTTAACATGTGTGTGTACAGGGTTGTTTAAAAAAATTATGTTATTAGAAATGATAAATAAATAAAAAAATTCTTTTGAAAATGCCCTAAACGTCAGGGCGAAATGTTTCAGGTGGTGTTTCTTTTAAACAAACGAACTAAAAAGTCCAAGAAATTAAAAATAAAAAATGTTATAGAGAAATGATTCAGAAATATTAAATTATATTAGAAATAGAAGTAAGGATGGAATAACTGCATACCAAGAATTTTTACGAAGAAGTCACACAAATACATGGAGGAACAATTGTAAAAATACTTAAAGAACTATTCAACTTAAACACCAAATTAGTAATCCAGAAAAACCGCAGGATATTTCTGTTGAGATGCAAACATATGGAAGTGTTCCCAACCTTTTTAAATTTTAACATATCACATTTGAAGTTTAAAGGTACGGACCACCTTGAACAAGAATTAAATAATATTATAAAAAAAAGACAAAATGTAGGATTTTAAATCTATCTCTTAAAGAGGCAACACAGGCCAACGATGAAAAAACTTTTTTAATAATTTTACCTGATTCCTATGTTTTTTGTTGTGCCGAGTCCGAAAATAATAATAAAAAAGTCGTATCACCTACCAATTTTTCACATTATAATATTCAAAATGTGAAATGTTTATTTTTTATCATTCGAATGTTATTAGGTTGACAATAAAATCAGAATTTTATAAGGTTGGCAGTAAAATCAAATTTTATTAGGTTGACATATCACAGCTGTTTGTTTTCTTCCAGTTAATATAACTTTGCATTGCAGCATTGGAGTGTTTAACCCAAGTGTTTTAATTCACACTCAAAGTATGGCTAATCGTGGTTGTAAAAACTCTCCCAACACTTTTTGTTATATATGTGGTGAGTTTGTAGTTAAAAAACATTAAAGAAACATTACTGACTTTGTAAAAAAAGTATACTTTGCATATTTTGGTGTAGAAATCGGTGATCAAGAAAAATGTTGGGCTCCTCACAAAGTATGTTATGTTTGTGTCGAGGATCTTAGAAAATGGTATAAGAAAGAAAAGAAAGCTTTTAGATTTGCAGTATCCATGGTATGAAGAGAGCAAGAAAATCATTCAAATGATTGCAGCGTTGATGTTTCTGGATATAACTCTAAAAATAAGAAAGTAATTATGTATCCTAACTTTACTTCAGCTAATCGGCCGGTAGGACATGGATGGGACTTCCTGTTCCTGAGCCACCTTAGTCTATTGAAGACGTTTTACAGTCCAGTCCTGAATTTAATGAAAGTCAACCGGATGATGATAAGTTTTATTGTTCTCTAGAAAATTTAAAACCACAGTTAGTGAGAGATTTGGGTTTGACTAAGGAAAAAGCAAAATTGCTTGGTTCTAGGCTGAAAGAAAAACATTTATTGGAATCTGGAACATCTATTTATCATTATAGAACAAGAAATCAACAGCTTGTTCAGTTTTTCAAGCAGGAAGAGGATTTGGTTTTGAAAATTAATTG
>CM032446.1:80877980-80880480 GCA_019049505.1 Pachyrhynchus sulphureomaculatus
AAACTTTGCTCCTACTTGATTCACTATTATCGTCACTGCTTATTCCTTATGTAACCTACCGTAATAAAATATATCCTATAACCTAGCCAGAGAACATATGTATTTTATAAAAAAACACGTAAATTGGATAAGTGTTTCTTGAGTGCTAAGCGCACTAACAGACAGACAGATGGAGAGACGTTGCATTTTACATACTCTTGCATAATGTTTTAGGCAGTGTATTGCAAGAGAACGCGCTAGCGGTAAACCTTTTCCGACTTGATTCACTATTATCGTCACTGCTTATTCCTTATGTTACCTAACGTAATAAAATATATTCTAAAACCTAACCAGAGAACATATGCATGTACGTAAATCGGATAAGTGGTTCTCCAGTGATAAGCGCACTAACGGACAGACAGACAGACAGACAGACGTTGCATTTTATATATATTATAGATGTTTTCAAAAATTCATAGAAGTAATTTCAAAATAAGAAAAGTTTTTTAAGTTACATAAACCTTCCTTCTTTTATTTATATATCCCCCAAAAACATTTCTGTAAAGATTGAAAATAATGAAGGAATAACAAAATTTTCGGCTTCTGGACGTTCCTTTAACCACTTTAAAAACCTGGTTCCCAGATAAGATAGTAGTAAGGATTAACCAATAGATAGTAGAGTCTTACCTTACACAAAACTACAGACAAAATGGCCAAATTACTTAAAAATTCCAAAATTCTCACAATATTTAACATTATCATCAGACTTCTCGTCCATTCCTGGACATAGACCTCTCCTAAGCTCCTCCAATATTTTCTATCTATTCTGTGCATGTCGTCTACCCATCTCGTTGCCGGTCTTCCTCGTCCTCGTGTTGTTTGCTTAGGCCGCCGAAAGGTTATTCTTGATGTTCATTTATTATCGCTATTTCTTGCTGTATGTCTTGCCCAACGCCTTTTCAATTTTGTAATACGTTGGGTAATATCTTTGGTACCCGTCCTGGATTTTATCTCTCTATGTCTGATCTTATCTTTGACAGAAACTCCCAGTATTGTTCTCTCTATGGCTCTTTGCATTATTCTTAATCTATTTACACTTTTCTGTGTCAGAAGTGACAAAGTGCAAGAATCAAACACTTGTCTTTTTAGATTTAGGGGACTTTCTCCATCCTTTAATATTTAGTTCAATCTCCCGAAGACAGCCCAAGATCCAATTCTGCGGGAAATTTCTAATGTTTGGTTTTCTTTGCCTATTGTAATATTATGTCCCAGGAATGTGTATTCGTTTACCTTTTCTATGTTGTTACCATCTATTTGATCTGGGAACTGTCATTACTTATGATCTTTGTCTTAAAATTAATCCTAAGACCAACCTTCCGTTACTCTGTGTTTAGTCCTACTAGCATCTGTTCTACTTCCTTGATCTCAGAGGAGATTAAAACTATGTCGTCTGCAAAACACAGATGGTTCAGGTAAGTCCCATCAATATTTATGCCCTTACCTTCCCACGAGAGTGTCTTAAAATCATCTTCCATCTGTTTTTAGGTGTTTATTAATTTTTACGTAGAAAGTAGCATTTTGATAGATATTCTCAATAATTTTAGTATATCTGAAGTCTATCTTAGCACTTTGGAGTAATTTGAATATTGCTCACATTTCGTCATTGTCAAACGCCTTTTGAAAATCAACAAATGCAAAATGAATAGGGATGTCGTATTTATTTACTTTTTCATTTATTTCTCTTACAGTATGGAGATGGTCGGTGGGGCTGGTTGGTAGAAATCGGATTTCCTTGTTAATCGATTTGTTAATATCTTTGTAAATAATTCGTAAAGACGGGCTAACAAGCTGATGGGTCTATAGTTTTCTATATTTGTTATGTCCCTTTTTTAAATATCTGCCCCACCTCTGCATTATGCCAAGCTGTGAGTGTTTTCCCTTCTTCTAGATATCTGCTGATAAGTAGTCCTATCGGGTTTGTGTTAGTGTTCTCAAGCAATTTAAGTATCACCGACTTTATTAGGTCTTCTCCAGGGCATCTTCCATTTTTTATTATAAATGGGTTGACTGCTGTGTTTAGTGAAGGATCTACATATCTATTCTGCTTACATGGGAAACGACCACCACATTGGGTAACAATTATGTGAACGCCGAATTCTTGCGCTTTTTCGAGCTTACTCAGTGTTTCACTCTTGAAGGCGAAACGTCAGGCAGTTACTCCAAACCGAAAAAGTAAAATCTCAACAAACACAATTTATCAGTAGATTTATTGGTAATAATATCGGTAACATTTTGGTAAATTACCCATACAAGTTATAAATATTTGATTTGTGCTGTTTTGGATAATTCAGTGCTTTAATCTCCAAGACTAAAGATTCTTAAAGATACCCCATACAATGGTAGGTGAAACGCCGAACGATACTCCGAATTGAGACGGTCTAATTTCCAGAATCATGATTTCTCACTTAAATAATACCGCAAAAGCTTCCGTTCCGTATTAATAAAATTACTGCTTTAGAAA
>CM032446.1:80885480-80905480 GCA_019049505.1 Pachyrhynchus sulphureomaculatus
TAAATTTTAATAAATAATTTACTTATCATTAACTACTTATAATTCGTTTTTAACTAAAAGGGTTTCTAATTAAGTTATATTTTTATTTTATTTTTAATATTTAGTTATTGATTTGTAAAGCATTAAGTCTGACGTAAGTTTTAAATAGTCAAGTCCATACTTCGTCAAGAGAAAGTTAAAAAGATAAGTTTCAGATTAATGTGGGACTACCAATTTACGGTTATAAATATATGTAGGTAAATATTTTTAAGTTTCATTTAGTTATTTTTAAACAGGTTCAGGTTAGACACAAGAAATAAGACGTTTGCAGGGGTGGTAAAAAATGCTATAGATAATTTACGAAAATAATTTATGGAAGTTTTCTGATCGAAGCCTTAAAAAACCTGACAACTGTAAACCCTTTGTTTTTCTAACCTCTAACTTTCCCATCTTATTATGTTACTTGGTTGTAACATAAAAAAAATTGTTATCTTTCCAGGAATCAATTTTACTTAAAGTCATTCGATTAAAATCTATATTAATTCTAAGATTCTAGAAATAGGAGAAGAAGTCTCCCAAATTAACCCTTTGCAATCCATGATGGAGTTTAAGGCATTGTGCCAACTCCCCAACACTTATAAAAAACATAAAACTGTTAAAAAATCCAATCACACGCCTCGAGACAGGATGAAACAAGAACTACGACATCAGCTTAGGAAAAGGCCACGATTTTTGGTACATGGAAAGTTCAAAGTCTATCAAGAAGAATGAATAACGTTATACATAAATTGACGGAACTTAAATTGGACGAGAAGGGAAGTGTGCAGAAAATTTAGGAAAAATTTGATCATTTTTACAGAGGAGTACCTAAAGAATACAAAGCCCAACAAGCAATATCATTGATGATACACTGAAGATTGAGAAAACATATCACCACTTGGGTGTATTATATACAAACACTCCAAAAGAATTGAAATTCACAGTCTTAGACAAAAAATGAGAACAAATACAAGAGCATACGTCATTGTCTAAAAATAGCTTCATAGAAACCGTGAATCAAATGATGAGCACAAATTTCATTCCATTATAAAAACACATTTTACCGATAAATAGACGGATGTGCCATCGGTTCGCCTAATTCATCATTAATTGCACAACTAGTAATGAATTCTTGAAGGGAAATGTAATAAATAAATTAAAATACAAGATCATTTTCTATAAAAGATTTATCGACGACTGTTTACTCGCAGTGCCAAACAGAGAAATTAAAAATATAATCCAAGAGTTCAACAATTTCCATCAAAAATTACAATTTACAATGATAATAGGGAAAGATAAAAAAATAATTTTTTAGACATGATGTTAACTAGAGACAACAAAATGATGGTGCATCTAACCTATCTGGACAGGGCGATACCTTGACTATTACTCTAACCACGCCAGGTCCCATAGAAATAGTGTCATCATTTGTTTGACGGGACCAAAAGTAAAAGGAGTATTAACACAAAACAATTTAAAAAAAAAATTAAATAGACAAAATAATAAAAAAAAAACACATAAAATATACAATCACCAAAAATATCAAGAAAAGGATAAAATTCAAAATCAAAGTAGATACCTACCCTCACCATACACAAGGGAACTCTCCGAAAAACTAAATAATACTCTGGAGAAGTATGGCATTGTGGTCTGCCATAAATCGCATAACAAACTGAAGACGCTATACACGAATCTGAAAAGCAAAGTACCAACCATGTACCAATCAAACGTAATATATTCAATACCATGTGCCGAGTGCCCAAACGAATTCATAGAGATGACCAGTCAATGGTTAAAGAACCGACTAAATGTACACAAATACACTAAAAACGCCCCAACTGCCTTACACAAGCACACGACAGAACAAAACCACACCTTCAATTTTAAGGAGATCAAAATGATGAACAAACACCACAATTACAAAAGTTAACCATCAAAGAAATGATGGAAATTAAGAACGAGCAGCACGCTGTAAATGATAGAACAGACATAGCACAGCACGAAATTAATTTTTAAAGATTTTAAAATATAACTGTAAAGTAAATATCCTAACATATGTGTGTACAGGGTTGTTTAAAAAAATTGTGTTTTTAGGAATGAAAGTAAAATAAATAAAAAAATTCTTTTGAAAATGGCCTAAACATCAGGGCGAAACATCAAGGTGGTGTTTCTTTTAAACAAACGAACCAAAAAGTCCATGAAATTAAAAATCAAAAATGTTATAAAAAATGTATATATATATATATATATATATATATATATATATATATATATATATATATATATATATAAATGAATGAATATGTTAATGAATATAAAAGGCGAATATTTTAAACATTATCTAGTGTTCTCTTCATACCACTATTTTGTTTTAAAATAAAAGAAAAGAACTTTTCTCTCTGTATCCAGTTTTTTATACGCATGGTCTCCATCGCATCATAATCTTGGTCTGTTTGAGGTTAGTTCTCGCTACATGCCTCGCTCATCTCCACTTAAGTCTTCCCACTCTCTCCAGTATGTCTGTGACTCAAGTTCTCCTTCTAATCTTCTTGTTTTGTATTGCAGCATTGCCTGCTCCACTACTCGTTGGTATATACGAAGATGATTACCTTTGTTTTTCGTAAGAGTTGCAGTAACGACACAGTGTGTGGCAAGGGGTAGGATATACATCTCATTTAATTTCCTTACGAGGTTTATTGAGATTTTTGATTCAAAGAGAATGCAGCTAAGCCTACCAATGTAGCCAGCTGATTCGTCTTGTAATCTCCGCTCTTTGTCTGTCGTTCCCTAACTTGATAGTATGCTCCAGGTTTCATCCAATTTCGCTAAGATAAAATTGTTAGTAGCGATCTGTGACTCAAGTTCTCCTTCTAATCTTCTTGTTTTGTATAGCAGCATTGCCTGCTCCAATACTCGTTGGTATATACGAAGATGATTACCTTTGTTTTTCATAAGAGTCGCAGTAACGACACAGTGTGTGGCAAGGGGTAGGATATAAATCTCATTTAATTTCCTTACAAGGTTTATTGAGATTTTTGATTCAAAGAGAATGCAGCTAAGCCTACCTATGCAGCCAGCTGATTTGTCTTGTAATCTCCGCTCTTTGTCTGTCGTTCCCTAACTTGATAGTATGCTCCAGGTTTCATCCAATGTCGCTAGATAAAATTGTTAGTAGCGATCTGTAAGTTATTTGTGCTTATGAATTATATTTTTTGAACGTTAATTTTTAGGTTAACTGCTTGAGAAGTTTCTTCTACCTCTTTTAGTATATGTGCGGAAGATGCCAAACGACAACCGGGGGTCAAGTCCCTTGATGAAAAAAAACCTTTTTACACACTAAAAGTTTTCGTTGTAGTAACCAAGTTTATTATTAAGTTTTTGCAAATACACTGTCGCTATTACTAGGCATCTAATGAACCAATTTGCCATTAAATAGCTGACATAAAACTAATGAAGACGCTCCTATTTTCCAAAATTTTGTTTTTTTCTTACAGTCGGTGTATATCGGTGTATAAAAAATCTTACTAAACTTTTACAGGTAAGCTGCCGATATAATTGAAAGTTCCCTAAGATATCACTCAGGGAAGAGGTTCTTGTTACATTTTTTCCAATTTGACATTGTACAACCGAAAACCGTACTTGCAACCTTCCGCGTTCCAATGCTGTAAAAGTTCGACATTTTTCCCATAAACGAGAAAATTCGTTCACAAAATCAATACTCAACTATGGTAAGCGCTTCAATTAAATACTAAAGTGATTTATAACTTTAATTTACAGTTTGATTTAAATATATTACTCGTTAAATTTTACCCATTGTTTGTTTCAATTGGGAAATCATGATATTGAAATTCGCCATCTGCAATTACCAAATGTTTGTGGTTTATGTATAAAAATATTTTTACATTAAAATGGCCTTTCCACCATAATTACCGGTTTTGTTTATCGACAAGACTATTAATAAAAGAATATATTAACTATTATTAATATTTAAGCTTTACACCCCACAACAAGTGTTAAATCTTTACAAAACTCAAATTCGACCAACTATGGAATACTGCTCCACGTTTGGGGCTCCGCTCCCAAACATACACTGCATTTGTTGGATTCTGTTCAGAGAAGAGTTGTTCGTCTGGTTGAGACCCGGAATTGACCGGCGGCCTTGATTCGCTGGAATATCGAAGAACGGTTGTTGACTTGAGTCTGTTCTACAAGTATTTTCATGGAAAGTGTTCGAAGGATGTAGCCCGCTTAATTCCTCCCAAAGTGGTGCATGTGAGAAATACACGCTCTGGTGCTTCACATCCGTATGAGGTTCAGCTTGTTACTCCGCGTACAAACGCTTTTCAAGCAGTCTTTTATATGGAGAACATCATCCCTTTGGAATAATTTGCCCAGCGCTGTGTTTCCCACCGAGTACAATTTACAGCGATTCAAGAACAACGTGAATCTCTTTTTCCGCGCACGTGCCGCTCCTGGAGCGCTTTAGTACTTCCCTGCAGTACATGTGCTAGACCCATAAAAAAGAAAATAAAAATTTTCGCCCAATTTTTCGAGTGACGTGACAAGTTTAACTGCAATTAAATTTGGCAAACAGAGTTAGTCAAAAAATAATACTAATATAGATATATATATATATTTATATATATATATATATATATATATATATATATATATATATATATGGAATTCATTACATATATAGGTACTGGCAGGTCCTTATAGCTCAACCCTAAAAAAATGATGACACGAATATTTTTTTCACGTTACCGGTGCACCACACAACTCCATATTGAATAGGGGTTTCTTAAACAAATTTATTAATAAAAATATTATAACAAACTGTTACCTTTTAAAATAATTAGTTCCTGATATCAAATATAAATTTTCCATTTCTATATTTTTTTATAATAAGTAAAAAATTTTAACACATGTAATCCGCTAAATTGTTATTTGCTGCATTCTACAGAGGACAGCAAAATAAATAAATTATTGAGGTAGGTTTTTAAAGTCGTTAGTCTTGTTCTGCTTTCTTCCAAAGCCTACAAAGAAACATTTGTCGAACGGCAATAAGAAATCTTTCCTTTGTTACTGGCGGCCGATGCCGGCCTCAAAGGTTTTATTTTCGTCGTCTGCTGACGGTCCATAGCTTTTTAGTTTATGTTGGTAGAGAGTAAGGTGAATCGTATTATTTTTATTATTGACCGTTTCCTTTTTCTTTGGTTCATTTTTAGTGTTCCGTACGGAACACTTATAAGATCACTTCGGTGTCTGTCTGTCTGTCCGTTCTCCGAAACTATTTGTCATAGAAATTTGAAATTTGGTAGTAATATAGGAATTGATGGCCTCATCAGAGCTATGTAGTTTTCAAAGTTAAATTTTGACTTAAGGGGTTAATTTTGGGGGGGTGAAATCGGAAGTGAAAAAAATTTTTTTTTACTAGGTCATCGAGTGTGGTGTCAAATGAAAGCTTGTAAAAACACGAGTAAAAAAAATATATATATAATTTAATACTTGCGCATACTTTTCTTCGTATTACTTTTAAAAAATCGTGAAAAAATCGCTGTCCACTACCTTATCTCGAAAAGTACTGATCAAAAAATTTTGAAAAAACCCTGGAATATTCTCCACGGGGTATAGATTGAACGAAAATTATCATTACCTTTAATAATTTATCTGGTATAGAAAAAAAACCAATATTTCATGGTCACCAGTTTTCAGTAAAGATTGGAAACAAACTTTGTTGAAAACTCATTTGGGTGTGTTTTGTGAAGTCACTGATCATTTTATACCACCCTAACAAAACTTTTTATTTCAAAAACAATCAACGTACGGAACACTAATTGTGCAAGTTCAACTTGCACTTGACCGTTTATTTAAAAATTTCTTCCTGTTTGACCAATATAAGTACAATATCATTTTCACAATTAAGTTTATAAACACCTGATTTTTGCTCTTTGTCAGTTTTTGATTTATTATTTTTTGTATATTTGCTTAGGGTATTATTTGTTTTAAATGCTACATTAATATTTAGTTTTTTTGTTAAGACATTTCTAATTTTATTGCTGGTCTCACCTATGTATGTAATAACATTATAGCGCTCTTGATTCATTTTTTGCCTACGAAAAAATTAGTTCTAAGGCTTATTTTATATTTTTTCTTTTTAAAAATTTTGTTTACTATATCTATATTATATCCGTTGTTTACTGCAATTTGTTTTATTATGTTTAGTTGTTTAAGAAAATCTTTTTCATTTAATGGAATAGATAGTAGTCTATGGATCATGCTATGAAAGGCAGCTAGTTTGTGTTGGATTGGGTGACATGATTTATTATGTATTGTTATGTCAGTATGCGATGGTTTGTAGTAAATAGAGAACGTATGTTTATTATTATTTTTTGTTATAATTAAGTCTAAGAAGTTTATGCTATTATTGGTTTCTTCTTCTGTAATGAATTTTATGTTAGCATGTAAATTATTTATATAATCACAAAATATTTTGAGTTGTCTATCTGTTCCTGTGAAGCAGGCTAAAATATCATCGACATATCTATACCAATAAATGATTTATTTAAAAAACAGATGTTCACTTATTTTGAATTCTATAAAATTCATGAAAATTTCTGCTAGTAGGGGACTAAGGGGATTACCCATTATGAGGCTTTTATTATTAGTATATATAGTGTTATTAAATTCAAAATAGTTTTGTGTTAAACAAGTCTTAAGTGTAATGAGTATTTCTTGTTTTTTAATATAATTAATGAGGTTTGAGTTTAAAAGCTGTTCGACTAGTGTTTTAGTATCTTGAGGTGGTATATTTGGGAATAAATTGGTTACGTCAAAAGAGATGAGTTTCGTTTTGTTGGGAAGTTGTATATTTTGAATTCTATTAACTAAATCATATGAGTTTTTTGTTTGAAACTTAGTAACAAAATTAGTATTCTTGTTAATTATTTCTATTAATTTCTTTGACAACTTATAAGATATATAAGAAGACCATTTAATAGAATTGGAACACCTCTTTTAAATATATTTCAATAATACTGTACTTAATTAATTTGTTACCTATAATATAAAGTCTTTATAATAGTATAATTAGGGATTTCCAACATTATTGTATTTTACCTGTAGGGATCTTATATATATATATAACAAATTTTCCATCTTGTTCTTTTAAACTTGATAGAGCTACAGTGATAGCGAAACATGTTGATATGTTAAAATAAATGTGGAGTTTACCAGTAAACGAAAAAAAATTGTTTTACTGTTCACTTAATTTAAGCTTAATGGATCTCCACCAAGTATCGGCCAAAACAATTCAGTTATTAAAAGAAGCTTCAATAAGTTTCCTGGCTAAGTGGTACTTTAAGTTTCAATTAAAAAGTGCCATTTGTACACAAAATTTGCTGTTCTTTTACCAGTGCCAAAAAAATAATGTGTTCCCAAAATATATGAAGTTAAAAACAGACAACAACAGCAAAGCAGCCCAATTAGGATCACTAACAGGTTTAAACAAATGGATAGTTGAAGAGAAAAAGAATCAGTTCAGAAAATGAGCTATTTTCAAAACTTATTTAAAATTTATCCACACAGAACTTTTACATAGATTACATTTTGTGGAATTTTTCTGTTTTGATAATAATATTAGTGTTAAAGTAAATGATATCATTCACAAAAAATACTTAACACAAAATAATAAATTAAATAGACTAATCTCAGAGTCTAAACGTAATAATAAAAAAACGATTAAAACAAAATTTACAGAATATAAATTCTTTGATAGATTTATAAATCTAACAGGTACTACTTTTAGTAAAAAATAAACTATATTAATAGAAAAACGCTTTAAATTTAACCTAAAAGAAAACAATTCTCTCAATAAATTAGAAATATTAGGTGTAGAAACTGAAGTTGCTCTTAAAAATATCCCAAACAATAGTTATATAAAACACGAAGCAATTAATATCATTAAAAAAGATTTTCTAAAAGAAAAATACCAAACATAAGATAACCATAATATTAGATCAATAAAACAAAAATCAAAACAAAATAATATTATTTTCACTAAAGGTGATAAAGGCAATACAGTAGTAGCAATTGATGAATCACAACTTATTCAAAAAACTTTAGATTTCCTCAACAATAGTAATTACAAGAAGTTAAATAATAACTCAACAGAAAAATTTCAAAAATTTTTTTAAATCTATTATTAGTAATTGTAAAAGTTTATTTGATAATAAAGATTTAACCAAATTAACTTCGATGAATCCACAAACACCAAAACTATATTCTTTAATAAAATTACATAAAAAAAGATTATCCAATAAGGCCAGTAGTCTCTTTTACTTCAGCACCATCTTATAAGTTGTCAAAGAAATGAACAGAAATAATTAACAAGAATACTAGTTTTGTTGCTAAGTTTCAAATAAAAAACTCATATGATTTAGTTAATAGAATTCAAAATATACAACTTCCCAACAAAACTAAACTCATCTCTTTTGACGTAACCAATTTATTCCCAAATATACCACCCCAAGATACTATAACACTAGTTGAACAGCTTTTAAACTCAAACCACATTAATTATATTAAAAAACAAGAAATACTCATTACACTTAAGACTTGTTTAATACAAAACTATTTTAAATTTAACAACACTATATACACTAATAATAAAGGCCTCATAATGGATAATCCCCTTAGTCCCCTACCAACAGAAATTTTCATGAATTCTATAGAATTCAAAGTCAGTGAACATCCGTTTTTTTGAAAAATTCATTTATTGGTATAGATATGTCGATGATATTTAGCCTGCTTCACAGGAACAGATAGACAACTCAAAATATTTTGTGATTATATAAATAATTTACATGCTAACATAAAATTCACTACAGAAGAAGAAACTAATAATAGCATAAGCTTCTTAGACATAATTATAACAAAAAATAATAATAAAACATACGTTTTCTATTTACCACAAATAGCATGATCCATAGACTACTATCTATTCCATTAAATGAAAAAGATTTTCTTAAAGAACTAAACAAAATAAAACAAATTGCAGTAAACAACGGATATAATGTAGATATAGTAAACAAAATTTTAAAAAAGAAAAAATATAAAAAAGCCTTAGAACTAATTTTTCCTAGGCAAAAAATGAATCAAGAACGTATAGTGTTATTACATACATAGGTAAGACTAGCAATAAAATTAGAAATCTCTTAACAAAAAACTAAATATTAATGTAGCATTTAAAACAAATAATACTCTAAGCAAATATATAAAAAATAATAAATCAAAATTTGACAAAGAGCAAAAATCAGGTGTTTATAAACTTAATTGTGACCATTGCTATTGTACTTATATTGGCCAAACAGGAAGAAATTTAAAAAAAAAGAATAAAAGAACATTTTACATCTTTTATAACAGTTTAATAAAAACTTTGAAATTTTACATGTTGAAGATAAAGGGTATAAATTAAATTTGCTTGAATCTCTGGAAATCAATAAACTTAAAAATACTAATTATTTGTTAAACGCCCAATTAGAATTAAATAATTCACCTCTTTTAAATATATTTCAATAATACTGTACTTAATTCGTCATTGTCATTGTCTTTATTGAATTTAAGTTAGGCTATGCCTCTTACTTACATTTATGATAGCTTATATTCCTATACTACTTAACCTAGGTTCTATACAGTAATCCTAATTAACTTAACCTAGGACATTGGGTTTTAATTACATTGGTTGACTAATCTAACTTAACTAGAGCTTAATTCTAAACTAATCTAGAACTTAATTCTAAACTTAATCTAGGTTACAATCTTCATGGGGGTGGGGGAGGGCCATCGTCTTCGTCGGATATGGGGTCAGAAGGTCTTGGATAGTAATGGCGGGCGTTGGCGGGCACGTGGAATGCGCTCCTTATGGTGGCGTTTGGGTGTTGTAGCGCCTTTGCGAAGAACTTGATGTTGGTGGACCTCATGTGTGCCTTGATTGTTGGCACACCGAGGTCTCTATGCAATTGACGGTTTCGGACGAACCATGGGGCTCCCGTGATCATCCTCAGGGCCTTGTTCTGTACTGCCTGAAGTTGAGCTCTGCGTGTCTTGGTGAGTTTAGACCAAGTAGGGCAGGCGTGTGTGAGTCCTGCCCTCACGATGGTTTTATAAATTAGCAGCTTGATTTTTGGTTGCAACTTACTGGACCGGCTGATGATTGGGTACAACTTGCCCAGTAGTTGCTTGGCTTTCCTTGAGGCAGCACAGACCTGGTCTTTCCAGATGAGGTGTTTGTCATACTGGATTCCCAGGTACTTGATGGTGGTTGCCCATTGGATGCGGGATCCCTGGAGCTGGAGTTGTCCATAAGGAGTGCCGTTGCCTTTGGCGAAGACGATGGCCTGTGTCTTACATGGGTTTAGCTGGATCTTCCATCGGTCGAACCAGGGGGCGAGGACGTTCAGGTGGCGCTGCAATCTACTGGTGATGATTCTGTAGCTGCTGGATTCTGCTATGATGGCTGTGTCGTCAGCATACAGGAGTAGGGTAGTCTGATCCGTTTTTGGAATGTCGGCTGTGAAAATGTTAAAGAGGTGGGGGGAGAGGACGGAGCCTTGAGGGACTCCGGCTCTAATGGCCTTGACTTCGGAGGTGGCCTTATCGACTCTGACTTGGAATGTTCTGTCAGAGACGAAGGATTGAATGAGTTTGTTAATGAAAAGGGGGTAGCCGTGTCGGATCAGTTTCAGAATGAGGCCTTCGTGCCAGACTCGGTCGAAGGCCTTTGCTACATCGAGAAACACAGCTCCAACTTTGTGACGTTTGTTGAAGCTGTTGGAAATGGTTTGGGCGAGTTTCGTGGTGTGATGGATGGTGCCATGAAGGGGCTGAAAGCCATACTGTTCGTCAGGGACAACACGGAGCGCTGTGGACTTTGCTCTGACGATTTCGAGGATGACTTTTTCAGCTATCTTGCCAAGGCCTGGAAGTAGGCTGATTGGCCGATAGCTGCTTGCCTCGTGGGATGGAGAGCCTGGTTTTTTGATCATAATGACCTCAGCTTTTTTCCAGTAGAGTGGAAAATAGCTGAGTCTCAGTATGCTGTTAATGATATTGGTGGCTTCTGAGATCTGTTTCTTGGGGAGTTTTTTGAGGGCTTTATTTGTGATTTTATCATGACCTGGGGCTTTTCGGATTGAGGTAAATCGAATGATCTCATTAACAGCGGAGGGGGTTGTGAAGTACGTATTGCGAGGGGACTGGGCAAGATTTAGGGTCTGTATGGTTGTAGCGACCCTAAGATCACGGGCTGGATCGGGATGGGCAGGAGTGTTAAGAGAAAAACTGTTCCTCTAGCAGATCTGCCAGAAGGTCAGCCTTCTCCTGGGTTGTGGAGGCTGTGGTGCCGGCGTGGGTGAGGGCTGGCATGGACCTTGGCTCGTCATTGGAAAGGGCTGTTGCCATTTTCCAAAGAGAACAGTCCTGGGTAGTGAGGGATTCTACTTTGGACTCCCACCTGCTGCTGTGGAATTCAGCAAGTGAGTCTTTCACCTGCTGCGTTGCTTGATTTGCGAGCCTTTTGAGGCGGGGGTCTCCCGTCCTGAGGGCTCTTCTGAGCAGCCGGTTTTTATTATCCCCGATCTGCTCTTTGATAGCTGGGGGTAGTCTACCTTGAGAAGAGACTGGTTGGGTTCGTGACGTTGTGGCCTGGGCAAGGGCTGTCTGGATATCAGCAGTCAGTTTATTGACTGCCGAATCCAGATCCTGGGTTGTGGAAATTTTTGGGATGGGACTCGTGGTCGCCAGGAGGCGTTGGAAGTGGTCCCAGTCTGTGCTGGAAGTGGTGACTGTGGCATTCATTTTGTCGGCCGGATTTCCCAGTGTAAAAATGACCGGTAGATGGTCAGACGAAAGGTCATGAATGACAGTAATGTTATGCCGGAGGTTGATATTTTTAAGAAGAAAAATATCTAGAAAGTCCGGTCTTCCGTGTCCAATGTGGGTGGGCTCGTCTGGAGCTATGAGATTGAATGGGATTTGGTTGTGGATGGCGTCGAGAGCAATGCCATTAGCGTTCGTAGCTAGGTTTCCCCAGAGAACGTTTTTGGCATTGAAGTCTCCGCCCAGAACGGTCTTTTGATTGACAGGGCCAAACAGCAGATGGAAGTCTGCAGGATCGATGGGATGTTGGTCACCGTTTTGTTGGTAGACCGAGAAGAGGTGGATGGTGGTGTTGTTTGCCATGGTTATGGCAATGGGCGTGGCTTCAGTTTGGACAAGAGGAAGGGGGGGGGGGTGGTGGTTGGTAGTGATTGACAAGAATCATGGTCCCCCCTAGGCGGGCCCTGATTCTGTCGTTGCGGTAAACAGTGTAGTTAGGAAGACTGAATCGGATGCCGGGCTTTAGAAAGGTTTCTTGGATTAGAGCTACGTCGACGTTATGGTCTTGTAGGAAATGGAGAAGTTCATGCTTTTTGTCGCGAATGCCGTTGGCATTCCATGACAAGATGTTTAGCACTTTAGGAGAGATCTTATTTGGTCGCTTACTCATACTTGGGCGTTGGAATTAAGCAGGGGCATGAAAGTGGCGGAAAGCTTTTGAAAGTTTTGGATGTTTTTAAATAAGGTTTGCATGGCAGAGTACTTAATTCATTTGTTACCTATAATATAAAGTCTTTATAATAGTATAATTAGGGATTTCCAACATTATTGTATTTTGCCTGTAGGGATCTTTTATATATATAACAAATTTTCCATCTTGTTCTTTTAATCTTGATAGAGCTACAGTGAGAGCGAAACATGTTGATATGTTAAAATAAATGTGGAGTTTACCAGTAAACGAAAAAAAATTGTTTTACTGTTCACTTAATTTAAGCTTAACGGATCTCCACCAAGTATCGGCCAAAACAATCCAGTTATTAAAAGAAGCTTCAATAAGTTTCCTGGCTAAGTGGTACTTTAAGTTTCAATTAAAAAGTGCCATTTGTACACAAAATTTGTGGTTCTTTTACCAGTGCCAAAAAAATAATGTGTTCCCAAAATATATGAAGTTAAAAACAGACAACAACAGCAAAGCAGCCCAATTAGGATCACTAACAGGTTTAAACAAATGGACAGTTGAAGAGAAAAAGAATCAGTTCAGAAAATGAGGTATTTTTAAAACTTATTTGAAATTTATCCACATAGAACTTTTACATAGATTACATTTTGTGGAATTTTTCTGTTTTGATAATAATATTAGGGATAAAGTAAATGATATCATTCACAAAAAATACTTAACACAAAATAATAAATGAAATAGACTAATCTCAGAGTCTAAACGTAATAATAAAAAAACGATTAAAACAAAATTTACAGAACATAAATTCTTTGATAGATTTATAAATCTAACAGGTACTACTTTTAGTAAAAAATAAACTATATTAATAGAAAAAAGCTTTAAATTTAACCTAAAAGAAAACAATTCTCTCAATAAATTAGAAATATTAGGTGTAGTAACTGAAGTTGCTCTTAAAAATATCCCCAACAATAGTTATATAAAACACGAAGCAATTAATATCATTAAAAAAGATTTTCTAAAAGAAAAATACCAAACACAAGATAACCATAATATTAGAACAATAAAACAAAAATCAGAACAAAATAATATTATTTTCACTACAGGTGATAAAGGCAATACAGTAGTAGCAATTGATGTATCAAATATATTCCAAAAAACTTTAGATTTCCTCAACAATAGTAATTACAAGAAGTTAAATAATAACCCAACAGAAAAATTTCAAAAAAATTGTTAAATCTATTATTAGTGATTGTAAAAGTTTATTTGATAATAATGATTTAAGCAAAGTAACTTCGATGAACCCACAACACCAAAAATATATTCTTTAATAAAATTACATAAAAAAGATTATCCAATAAGACCAGTAGTCTCTTTTACTTCAGCACCATCTTATAAGTTGTCAAAGAATTGAATAGAAATAATTAACAAGAATACTAGTTTTTGTTGCTAAGTTTCAAATAAAAAACTCACATGATTTAGTTAATAGAATTCAAAATATACAAACTTCCCAACAAAACTAAACTCATCTCTTTTGACGTAACCAATTTATTCCCAAATGTACCACCTCAAGATACTATAACACTAGTCGAACAGCTTTTAAACTCAAACCACATTAAATATATTAAAAAACAAGAAATACTCATTACAGCATTTAAAAACAAATAATACTCTAAGCAAATATATAAAAAATAATAAATCAAAAACAGACACAGAGCAAAAATCAGGTGTTTATAAACTTAATTGTGAAAATTGCTATTGTACTTATATTGGCCAAACAGGAAGAAATTTAAAAAAAGAATAAAAGAACATTTTACATCTTTTATAACAGTTTAATAAAAACTTTGAAATTTTACATGTTGAAGATAAAGGGTATAAATTAAATTTGCTTGAATCTCTGGAAATCAATAAACTTAAAAATACTAATTAATTGTTAAACGACCAATTAGAATTAAATAATTCACCTCTTTTAAATATATTTCAATAATATTCTACTTAATTAATTTGTTACCTATAACATAAAGTCTTTATAATAGTATAATTAGGGATTTCCAACATTATTGCATTTTACCTGTAGGGATCTTATTATATATATATATATATATATATATATATATATATATATATATATATATATATATATATATATATATATATATATACATATATATATATATATATTATATATATATATATATATATATATATATATATATATATAACAAATTTTCCATCTTGTTCTTTTAATCTGGATAAAGCTACAGTGATAGCGAAACATGTTGATATGTTAAAATAAATATGGAGTTTACCAGTAAACGAAAAAAAAAATTGTTTTACTGTTCACTTAATTTAAATAATATATATATATATATATATATATATATATATATATATATATATATATATATATATATATATGTATATATATATATATATATATATATATATATATATATATATATATATATATATATATATATATATATACATATATAATTCAATTCTGTTTAAATTGAACATGTGAAGTAGCAGTGAGTTTTATCTAACCTTGTAGTTTTTGATACGAAACTTCAAAGGTTCGTTCAGGTTGAATAAGCTTCTAGATATATAATTCTTCTAATTTTTTTCTGCCGCGATTTAAAACATAATGTTGATGTTTCACTGATCATCCTCCTGGCTTAATCACAATTTATTCTTCGAAATTACTTCTTTGTAATCCAGCACAAAACTAACTAAAATTTGTTTGCACCCGTCTTTTGTATCAGCAGACTGGTTTGAGGAAGGAGCGTTTTGTGGTGGATCTGTTCCCAGATTGGTTGTTCCCATATGCTTTCGAGCTGAACTTAAGATAATATTTACTTACTATTTCATCATCGTGTTTTAAAACTGAATTCTAAAAAGGATCCTTATACTATCCATATATTTTATAAGAACAACCACTAACCCAAAATCCCTAAAATCATTGATATGTTAAGAAATCATAAAAACATTTTTGTTCAATAGATGTAGATAAATTTTCTGTTTCTCTCTTTTTTGTTACCTATATAATACAAAATTGTAATGGCATTTCCACATTGGTACCACTATAACCATTCATATCAAAATCGTGCCTTTACAAAAAAAACACAAAGCAGCATCTTAATCAAATTGGATTAGAAATAATCCGCAATGTGAATGCGGTAATTACAGTGTTGTTAATCACTGTAGTCATTTGGCTGCAGATTAAATTAGGAAACACAATATATTTTTACCTATATATTTTTTTAAAAAACAATGATGTAAGTATCTCACGTCCATACTGTAATTATGATCATCCACATCCTTGTTTTTTTTCCTTATATGTAATTCCTTTTTAAGTAATCTTCTCTGATGTGTGTTTATATGTTATTTTTATAACATAATATAGGTCAAGAAAAAAACTGTGTTTCTCGGCTAATACATCAAGTATGTCTGGTCATATTCCCAAAAATAGTGGTTCCATTTTGGCTTAATAGTTTTTTTTTACAAAATACGAAAGTTTTATCAGTAGTACTAATTTATCAATTGGTTAAACATTTATTAACTCTTAATTGCTTTCAGCTTCTTTTTCGCAAATACTATAAGTATAAATATTATATATTCAATATGTGTAATTGTGTTTGCCAAATAACATTTATTGTTTATTATTATTATCGTAATATTATTATAGTCAATGATGTGCTAAAGTCAACAAAAAACACAACACAAGTAGAAAAAGAAATTGAAAAGTAATTAGACTATTCTATTTCCACATAACTACACCTCAAACAGATAACCTGCAAAGCTTAATTTTTACTTACTTACACTTTATCTTTCTTAAAGATAGTTTTTTTTTATCTCATAAATTATTTTTTTTTCCATAGACACAGAGGCAATAAATATTTAGCCGAACGGATTTCCACACCTCCAACCATTATACATCGCGGTTAGCCGAACAAACATTCTTCTTTTTTTCCCCAATTTGTACGTTGTTACGCCTGAAAACCGAATTTGTGGCCGGCAGACTTTTCATGTGCACTGCAGCATAATACGAGATTTTCTCATGTGAGGAAAATTCGTTCATTGTAATCAATCGCTTTTATTCTAACGGTTAATTTTTCTGTTTAATACTAATGTAATTAATTATTTTGGTTGAGATGATAACTTTGGAAATCTATTAGTTAATTATTAAATTAATTAATTAATAAAATAATAGATTAATTAATTATTATTAATTAATCTATTATTTTGGTTGAGATGATAACTTTAGAAATCTATTTTATTTACAAACTTGTAAATTATTTTATCTATAACTGTTCTGTTTTCGCCTAAACTTTTTGTGTTTTACTAATGTCCTTTTCTTAAATATCCTAGTTAATTATAATAATTATCAACACACCAAATAAATTCTTTTCTAATTTGATAGAATTCAAAGATCTTGAAGACTAAGTTAAAATGCGAAGTATAGGAGTTTTAGAGACACAAAGTTTACTTTTAGGTGTCAGGCAGTGCCGTCCGTGCCTCCGTGGTGTAGTACCTTGCTTAGGCTGCAGAAGGTCCAGGGTTCAATCCCGCAGGTCGGTATACTTATTTATTAAATTATTTACGTATATTTGGAGTAGCCACGTGCATAGGTAGTAGTTGTTCGCAGAAATGCAATAACGTCCGAGGTAGCACTACTGCATTGTCTAAAAGGTGCTGTGAAATAGAGAAATGTATGTTTCAGCCCTTGGACAACGTTGATCGGTTATTACAACATTCTCGCCGATATCCTTAGGATATGAAAAAGGGCAAAATCCTTACTCAGGCTGGGAAGTGAACGATAAAAAAGAATGTATCGCTGAACATGATGCAATCAGGCAGCTGGTGATTACAATAATATATTCCTCCAAATTAACGAAAGTATTAAAGTTTTAGTAAAATTCAAAAAAATTCATTTTTACGTATATTATCTACAGCTCTGAGCTTTCTGACGGATCGATGCTCATTGTCAAAGTATTATAATATATATATTTTTAGGGTCACTGAGTACGATTCCATCGGTTAGACTTTAAATAGGTATAATTCTCAAAACTCACCGAACAAAGTGTGGAACCATCGAAAAAATATGAATTTTTTATCTCAGTTATTCATTAAAATAAGATGTATGCTGTGGTTTCTATGGTATGAAAATAAATTCCTAGATTTTTTAAAAAATATTATCTTGGTAGCTTCACTTTATGATTTGCATATTTCCCGTATGTCACAAAACAGTAAAAAAAATTGGAAAAATATCAATTTTTTTATTCAACAAAAAATGTCTTCTAAAAAAAATAGACACTATTAATTTTTTTGAAAGCTACAGAATTTTTACGTTTTATTCTAGTCATTTCATTTTGAAAGTCTAAGAATATAGTTTGCATTTTCTAAGATGAAATAAAGTTGAAAGAGATATTGACTTGTAACCTCTAAACTTAAATATTCTTGGGCCAAATTTTCAGAAAGTCACACACTACACACTAAAAAAAATAGACACGTTATTAATTTTTATGAAAGCTACAGAATTTTTACGTTTTATACTATCGTTCATTTTACTTTACACCTTAAATAAAAACATTGTATATTTTTTTTGTCCCTTAACTTAAATGTTTTAAAAATAAACAGCTAAACTAATAAAAAAAAATGCTTCTACAGATATAAAAATAATAAAATAAATTTTGTAATTGTATTACGTAATTTAAATATTAAAAAGTAAATCGCTAAATGATAGTCATTTCATTTTGAAAGTCTAAGAATATATTCTGTATTTTCTAAAGATGAAATAAAGTTGAAAAAGATATTGACTTGTAACCTCTAAACTTAATATTCTTGGGCCAGAAAGTCATTGTTACACATAATGGAAGATATTTACTCATATTCCTTTTTAAAAATCGATACTTTAGTTTTTTCTGGTCACCCTAATGTATAAATATATAAAACATTAGTTTTAGCAATATAAAAAACATTTTAGATAAGTAAAATATTAAAAGTTTAAAATTATTTATAATTATTTTTAAAAGAATAACATTTCAGATTTAGATTTTTGTCACAAAAACTTTTTTAGAATCGATGAGGCTCTGTTGATGCGTTTTATCAATAAATTTTATGACAAATAATTTAACAGTTTAATTGTTTTTATTATTTTAAATTGTTTTGAATGTTACTAAAAAGTAATTCTTTTTTAATTTTCTGATTTGCTTTGCTGCTTTTGATGGTAATACCAGATTAGGTGCCAAAATTTCGGAATTATCTTAAAATAAAAATTGTAAATATTAAGATATTTTTCATCTAATTAAATATTAAAAAAAAATAATATTATTATTACCATTGTGATCAAAAACTGAAACACACTTCTTCAAAAAAAATCTGAATCCGACACAAACATAACATCTGATTTCTGTTAGATTATGATCTATACCTGAAATTCTGATTATTTATGGGTAGTATAACTATTAGGTATCCAGAACTGAACAGCTATTATTTTTATTTTTTCTTGCTTGGTTGTAATATTTTAAGAATCATCGCAATATTTTTACTTTTATTTATACAATATATTTTAATGACGCTAGATACCAAAAACGCTTCTGGTGCTGATAGAATACTTGCCCTAACACTCAAGAAATGCCTGAGCCAACTAACACCAGTTTTTTGTACACTCTTTTACCTATCCTATAGAAAGGGAATATTAATTTCTGCTGGAAATGCGCTACAGGTCAGCCGATACTCAAAAAAGGCAATAGGATATTGACGATCAATCGCATTGATCCCAAAATGGTCGAAAGTTATGGAAAAGGCTATCAATCAGCATGTTCTAAAATATCTAGAAGGATTGAATATTATTGTCGAATACCAATGTCATGTGTAAGCAATCAACAGAAAATCTTCTAACTTATTTACCACATAACATATTTGTAACAACGCTGTGAACATTTTGGAGAAATTCGTGTGGTTGCACTTGGTATATCTAAGGCATTCGACCGTTTTTTAGATGACAAATTGTTGACTAACATACACTCTTTTAACATCTCTAAAAGGTTTTGTTTAGGGTTCTCGTAATTCTCCAGAGAGCATTCTTTACGAGTGGCAGTTGAAGGTTTTTTTTTTAAACTTTCACTATCAACGCCAGTGTGCCCCAAGGTTCGATACGGTCTCCTATTCTTTTTCTACTTAACATCAGTAATCTGTTGGAAAGAAGCAGAAATCTAATCGATATCTTTCCAGGTGACAGCATAGTTATTTCTTTATTACTTTGAACGCTCGCACATGGTCTACTCATGCACACATTCGCAGACAGCAGGGAGTCGTTCAACTGGAGAAAAGAAATACAGCGATTATATGTTATTCTCTTTGAGCCAGGAATTCTATGTTATAAAAGGTAAGCACTAAAGATACTGTGTTTTAATATTGTTTA
>CM032446.1:80910480-80922704 GCA_019049505.1 Pachyrhynchus sulphureomaculatus
GTTGGAAATTTCAGGATGAAACTAGAATGAAAAATCCAGTGGTGAAATTGCTAAAAATGACTAAATAATATTTCCCATGGAGTACGTCAGACCAAAATTAACCATGGTGCTCTGTCATACAAAAAGAAGGTAAAAATTATGATCTCCACATGAGAAATGAGGAGTTCTATACGACAATCTAAACGTAAAAAAAATTAACCAAAGAAATAGTGTGGCTTAGTTAAAACCCTGTAATTATATGTTAATGGAAAATAAATTCATTTGATCAGGATACGTTTAACAAATGCTGGGAATAATAGATAAAAATGAAAAACCTGGGAGAGTGTTATTTATATGAAGAAGGATTAAAGACATTGTCTAGAAACTATCAACTATGAAAGAAAAAAATAAGCGCCAAATTTTGCAATATGCTAAATTACAGTAATTAATTTCCATCAGAATATAACTCTTAGATAACTTAATATAAAATGTCTAATGAAATAAAATACAAAAATAATAGAAATCAACCCAAATAAATTTCCAATAATTAAAATGTCAAAACATAACTTAACTAAAACATATGTGTGAGTAACTTATTTATCCAGTAAAGAGAAAAATTACCAAGAAGTGAATCATAAAATTTTGATAATGATACGTATTCAGGGCGATAACCAGACTGCATTGACTAAAGTCCATGTTGAAAAGCCTTACTACGTGAGATTTAATTGTTTAAATAATATATTGTAATGTCATTTTATATAAAAAAAAAAACATGTAACCTTATATAAACACCACAAAGCGTAAAAAATAAATGCCACACTATACCAAAATTTTCGACGCAATGTATTGTAAACAAAAAGTGTAGTGGCTTACTACAACTGTCTTATTATGCTGAAAAGTTATCAATCAGGTATCTATATAAGTAGCTACAATCGTCAAGGATTTTATCACGGTAGTAGTTATTAGTAGACTTTTGGATGAATGGTAAGCTCACTATATAGGTCTACTTTATCACAGGCTAGACTTTTGCTCTGTTTTAATTTTTACCAAATATTTTTGTAGGCGATTTAAAATTACTGACGAATACTAACTTACGTTGACCCGAAAGAAAAACAAAGTATGAAAGCTCTATTTATTTATGTTAATGATAATCACAATTACAGCTAAATCTTAAATCATAATAACAGACAACAATAATTCTGTTTAATTAAGCAAATTCTTGTGAAAACTAGTTGTCACTAAACTTTGCCAACTTCAATAAAACACTTAAAACACTTTTTGAATTACCAATTTGCAATATTTCAAAAAAAAAAAATTCTTAATACTTGTCGCTATATAAACAAAACCTTTTGTGCCAAAAGAAATATGCGGGTTAGATTGTTGCTGATAATTTTTTAATTTACATAATCCAGTAATTTTGTAAATTTCCAGTTATCTTATTTGTATATTTTCAATTTCATTTCAATATATTAAACGACTTTTCTAACACCCTATATATATATATATATATATATATATATATATATATATATATATATATATATATATATATATGTATACATATATATATATATATATATATATATATATATATACATATGTATACATATATATATATATATATATATATATATATATATATATATATATATATATATATATATATATATATATGTATATATGTGTGTATATATATTTATATATGCCAGTTCCAAATATCTATCCGGAAACTGGTTATGTGGGCTTGTGACCCCTCCCCCCAAAAACCCTACGTCCGTCTCCTGTGACATCCTCCTCGGAATCACGTCAGGTACTATCGGGCTAAGGGCTAGTTGGCTGCAAGCCCATCCTATGTATTGTGTCATAGGTAACCTTGCCTCAAATTTTCTGTCATTCTGCGTTTCTTGATGACAGTGGTGGCATAGTCAGCCACTGCATTGCAGTTAGCCTGGGAAATAGCCATCATGCTAACGATATTCCCTGGAGTTACGCACTGTTGAAGCAACTCTTGTAGCTCTTCTTTATCTTCGTTGATAACTGGGTAAGAAAAATACTCTAACTCGCCATGCTTTCTCTCTATCAATATAACGATGTCCAGAATAAGGCGATACGTTAATCTTCCACTGGTTCATGAATCCCATCATCTCTGCCATTACTTCATTGTCTCAATCTTTTCAATGTGACAGCCCTGATTTTCCTGCATTTGACTCTAGATCCTTACTCTTTCGTCAGCCAAGAGATCAATTGGCGGCATATTTGCTATTGCTGTGACACCCACGGCATCACACGAGACCGTGCAGAATGCCCGAGCTACTCGAAGCGTGTATGAGTGTGTGTGCATGTGTGTGTCAAATACAGAATCGTCACAAATAGTCTACCATAACAGTAGTAAAAAATTTACCTTAAAGGTTTTCCAATTTTTAGCATGTATGCCATTCGAATATATAACTTAGGAGTAATGTTATGGAATATATATATATATATATATTTATATATATATATATATATATATATATATATATATATATACATATATATATATATATATATATATATATATATATATATATATATATATACATATATATATATATATATATATATATATATATATATATATATATATATATATATATATATATATTCCATTTAACTAAAATAATAACTAATCTGAAGTCTTCAGTCAATAACTTGTATTTAAAAAAATGCTGATAAATTATATTTAAATTTTAAAAGCTACTTACATAAGATAAAATTAGCGATGTTGGTAAGTTTTCATAAGCTAGCAACAACTTTTACCTCTTTTAAATAAAGTAAGTTTGTTTTTTTATTCCGTGAACTCTAAGATATTTTAAAAAATTAAATTAGTTTCCGCTTTTTGACACTTTGATATTTCCAATGATGTGATTTTAAATCCCAGAAATAATAGCTATTACTGCACCTATTATTTTGTGGACTATATTCGGGAGACGTAGCAGCTGCCGATTTTCCCCATTCGTCTATACAAAGCAAGGTAAAGAAAGTGGAGGGCCACAACCAATTAAATATTTACGTTGTAGGACAGCTATAGTATGTGAATTTTAACTGCGGGTTATTTTAAAGCAGTCTCTCTAAGGTTCAGGTAAGAACAATATTTATTTTATTTCATTTAAAGGTGTACAATTTTTTAACTTCAGTAAAAATCAAAAAAGCACTTCTTAAGATCACCATTCATTTAAAATTATTCCTGTTATTACCGAATAATTACTTTTTGTTTAAAATATTGCCTTGGAATCTGCTTTTCATCTCTCAGATATTTATCCAATATTTCTTTAAAAAGCTTAATCTTTAGCAACTTTCTGACTAGTCTAGTAGGTCTTTTAAGAAATGATAAGAAACCGAATAAATAAGAAAAATATATTGACCATGTCTTTTGCCGACTTTCATCATATAGTTATTATTTATATATATATATATATATATATATATATATATATATATATATATATATATATATATATATATATATATTTATATATACATATATATATATATATATATATATATATATATATATATATATATATATATATATATATATCGGGCGTCCTAAAAAACCAACATATTCCCTTCGAAGGCTGACAGGCCAGCTCATAACTCACCAGAATATGTAAATATGACCATAGTGGAAAATCGTTAGATTTCAAGATATTGACACATATAAATTTTATAACATTTACGTATTTTCCGTATTCTAAGCTTTTAATTATTGCTACGTAATCCTGAATAACCTGCTGCTGATCACCGTTCAAAATAAAACTAATTGTGGTGTCCGTGGGGGGAAAAATATTTTTGCAACTATCATAACTAAAAACATTTTAAATAGCTAACTTTGACTCTTCATACTCTCAAAAAATGTACCAAGCTAACCCGACTAGTTTTAAAAAATAAATGCAAAAAAAACAGATTTTCCACTTATTACATATTCTGGGCGTGTTATGAGCTAGTTTATCAGCCCTCCAAGGTGGTTTTTGGGCTACTTTGTATATATATATATATATATATATATATATATATATATATATATATATATATATATGTTATATATATATATATATATATATATATATATATATATATATATGTATATATATATATATATATATATATATATATAATAATATATATATATTATGTATATATATATATATATATATATATATATATATATATATATATATATATATATATATATATATATATATATATATATTTCTTCAAAATATGTAATATTTGAGTATTATATTTTTTTGTTGGTATTTTTTTGGTTTTTGTCTATTAATGAATGAAGATTGGCTAAGTAGGTCGCAATGCTAGACGATGAAAAGACTTTTGACTCGTTAGAAATACGATAAACAAACATTATTAAGTATATATACATGTATGAATGCAATATTACAAGTAACAACACGAAACAAAACGAACAATATATATTTCTTCAAAATATGTAATATCTGAGTATTATATTTTTTTGTTGGTATTTTTTTTTTTTTTGTCTATTAATGAATGAAGATTGGAAATACATGCATCCCTATTTTTTTAGATTTCAATAGATTCCAGTATTTCTCTTTTCTTTTATATTATTTTCGGTACCAATGATTTTTGTTTGTTGGTAATTAAATGTGTGTTTTTTTTTTACATGATTACTGAGTGTAGTCGCATTTGTCTTATCATACTTGTGTCCCTTAATTCTATTTTCTAAATACTGGGATGTTTGATCAATATACACTCTCGCGCAATCATTGTACGGAATTTCATAAACTATATTATTTTTTTGTTTTTTGGAGTTTTGCTTTTAATTTTGAAAAATGATTGGCCATTAATTTATATGCTTTGTAACATACATTTGCGTTATATTTTTTAAACAATTTGTTTATCTGTTGCAAAAAACCGTTAATCAATGGAATAGATAAATATTGTATATTGCTTTTAGCTACTGGTCTTTGATGTTTTAATAAGTTATAGAATTTTTGTAAACGCTGTTTGAAAATTTTATTAATTAGGGTATCTTTTTGATATCAGGGTTTTTTTATGGCATTTTTTCGAAATTCCGGGTCTAAGAACCTGAACTGAACTCCATGTGTCTTTAATGTACCATTCTGTCCTGAATCGAAATTTTTCGTGGTATTAATTTTTTTTTAATACATATTCGATTTGCTTTTGGGGGACTGCTGTTATGCAGTCATCTACGTATCTATAGAAAAACGGGATTTGAAATTTAAATTGAAATAAAACAGTAGATTCTAGGTCTTACATTACCAGTTACTCCCATAACACATCCTTCTATTTGTTTATATACATTGTTCTCATAGATAAAACAGGTTGAATTTAAGGTTTGTTCGATTGCATTGACCATTTCTTCTGAAGGAATATCAGTGTATTTCTTAATTTCTATCCATTTTTTTCTACTACTTTATAATTTTCGGGAATTTTAATTTACTTATTTTTTTCTTTGAATTAAAATGAATCTTTAATTATAGTATTCGTTTTTATTAATTATATTGTTAATGGTATTTTTTAGAAATATTGATAAATATAATATATATCAGGTAACTGAATACATGAAACGATGGGGCGTAGCGGAATGCTTTCTTTATGTAATTTTGGAAGGCCAGAAAAATTTTATATTGGTTATGAGTAGTAAAACATGAAAAAATATTCCAAAAAATTAAACAAAAAATATATCCAAAATAAATAAGCTTGTAGCTAAAACACACAAAAGGTGCTCTCTGATGAGCACCCTAGCTTGTGCTTTTTTCTTGCCTATTTTATTTGCTCGTGATCTCCGTCCTATAATTTTTCGTGCCCATCGATTTTTCCCTCGTCCCTAAAATATACTCTGCCCAGTATCACTTTAATGCATACACCTTTTCTTCTACCATGGATCTTCGTCTTTTTTCTGTGTTTGATATCCGATTATTAGGTTTCATATTTAGAATTCTTCTCTCCATGGCCCGCTGGGTCACTTGTAGTCTATGGATTATATTTTTATTCAGTGCCCATGTTTCTGTTCTATATGTTAGGACTGGGAGAACATACTGGTCGAAAACCTCTGCTTTAAGCATATTAGGCACATCAGATTTAAATATTTCTAGCAGTCTTCCAAACGCCGACCAGGACGTAGATACTCTTCTTTGCCGATCTGCCGTCAAGTTGTCTTTTAACAATTCAAATTTTTGACCCAAGTATATTAACTCTCAACTTTCTTTATTTGTGTATTTTCTTATAACATCATATCCTGGTTTTATTCTGTGTCTTTAGTTAAGTATTTGGTTTTACTGATATTTTTTTCAGACCTATCTCCTTCGATTTTTAATTTTTTCAGCATTCCTTTTAGTTCTTTTTTGTCTCGGGTTATCAAGATCACATCACCGGCAAATTTCAGATGAGTTAAGTTTTCGCTATCTCTAGTTATTCTTCTATTGTCCCAAGCCTATCTGAATAATTTAGGAGAGATGGAGTCCCCAAGTCTTACTCCGCGATGAGTTTTTATTTTGTTCGTTTTGTTTCGTGTTATTACTTGTAATATTGCATTCATACATGTATATATACTTACTAATGTTTGTTTATCGTATTTTTAACGAGTCAAAAGTCTTTTCATAGTCTAGCATTGCGACATATATATATCCCACTTATCAGTATGAAAACCCCGTATTTAAAAATGTTGTATACAATAATATGATGGCCACGCGGTAAACCGTTTAATTGGAACGACTTTCAAATTTTTCTACATTTTGTACATCGTGGAGTGCCAAGTAAACATCTCTCTTTTTTTTTGAATTCGGACATTAGATACTTGAAAACTAAATTTATAGCCGGAAGCTTATCAACAGCAGTCCAAAATAAAGAATTTTCCCAATCGGAAAAAATTTATCAGTTGCGATCAATCGCTTTTAATTTAAACGTTGATAACATAAGCGTTTTAGTAAAATGAAAATGTAATTTATTATGTTCGTTGTCAGTTTTATTCTGTAAACCTTAATTTATAATTCATTATATTTTACTCAGCATTTCATTTAGATATATGCAAGGGAACTGTTCTGCAAACTTTCAAATACCAGGATAGCGATTTGATGCTCCTTTGCTGATATAATCCTATATTTCGCCGTTCTTTTTTCAGCTTCCCAGGAGTACTACTGTAAGCAAAAAAAAACAGCAAATGATCTGGTGTTACTAAATTAAAGAAGAACAAAGGATGTACCAACTACGGTACAAATTTAGATAATTTTTTTACTATACCACATCACATAAGGAGACACATGAATCAAAGAACATATCAGCAAGTAACATTCAGAACTATTGATTAAACCTAACTTCTTTATTTGTTGATGTTACAGTTATACACTGGTCAGGTAATGCAAATTTCTTTCCTATAATTTATAAAATTAACTAAATATCCATAGGCAATGCATTTCGAAAGATTACAGATGACGAAAACGTACTTTAGTATTAATTTAAGACATTGTAGGATAATATATAATATGTTGATCATGTTTGTGTCTGTGTTACCATTAACTAAATCTTGTCTTTGTTAATGTGATACGTTTTAAAAAATAAACGTTTTTTATATAATTAGGCTCTCGCCTCAATATTTCCATACTGATGAAATCGAATTTATGTTCTGTTTTTAAATGGTGGGCCAATGCTGCATCCGACCCTTTGCAGATCAGGCAGTCACAGGAATTTTTTTTAAATTGATTATTCTAGAACTGTCATCACTTTTTCATCATGTTTTTTATGGGTATTACCATATTGTACTTTTGATATATAATATTGATAAATGGTGCCCTTCCTACGTAAAATTAATTTAAAAGAGACTCACACTTTTTTACAAAATGAAGGCCGTCACTCTCTAACTGAGTCTGAATTACTACTTGCTCTACTTATCTTACCGTTCACAATTTAGATAATAGCGAACATATTTCTAAGATATTTTGATAGGAATTAATGCAATAAGTACTTCGATTCATATTAAACAGGCGACACCAAAAAATTCTGATTTTTTTAATTAGGTAATTTGAATAAGAAAATAATTGTAACTAAACTTAGAATATATATACATATATATATATATATATATATATATATATATATATATATATATATATATATATATATATATATATATATATATATACAGGGTTACAGGGAAAGTCGTCCTAGATAATTAAGGACGTTATAGTTTAGGTCGTTTCTGACCGATTTGACTCTATGACATGATGTCCTAAACTTAACCGTTTTCGAGATATTGAAGTTTAAAGATTTTCTAAAAAAAACATGTTTTTTTTTGCTTTTATATCGATTTTTTTTTATTAGAGGTTCTCGAGTGCAATTTTTTGGTTATTTTTAGTTAGTCTGTGTATCAAGTATCAAAAATCATCAAAAAAATTTGAACTAGTTACTAACAGTTTCAAATGGCGGCTTGTTAATGTTTCTAAATTACGAATTTTTACCAAGTGTTTCCTACTTTAAATCAATAAAGAGAAAAAAAAAAATGTATGAAAGTTATTCTGCAAATTATTTTAAAAAACTTTTACATCTTTTTAGCTATCAAAAAAGGTATAATACTAGGAGTTTAATAGGAAAACTGAATGACATCTAAAGCGGGCTCGGGTAGCAAAAGGTAAATTTTTAGTTCTAGGTGAAAATACGAAAAATACACAAATAAAACAAAAAACCTTGCAATTTAATATTTTCTATTAATTATAATTATGTTCTTATGGTCGCCCCTATTTCTAACACAAATTCTCATTATTTTTCTTAAATTACTTTTCACAACACTGGTTGTGAGGTGCCGCCTCATTTCGTCAGCCCATCTATTATTTTTTGTCTTAGGACATCCACGTTTTCGATAGGAGTCATCTGGTCGTATACGAGACTTTTCATGTGACCCCACACATAAAAATCCATCGGTGTTAGGTCCTGGGCTTCTCGAGGTATGGGTCCGCCTCTTCCCATCCATTTGTTGGGATAATTGTCATTGAGCCATGCACGAACACTTCCTCTGTAGTGAGCTGGGCAGCCATCGTGTTGAAAGTACATGTTTTGTCTCAAACCAATAGGTAGGTCTTCCATCAAATTAGGTAAATCGTTCCGCAAAAAATTGTCGTATTTCTCGCCATTCAAATTATCTGGCAGGAAGAATGGCTCAACCAAATAATTTGAAATTATACCCATCCACACATTTAAGCTGAATCTTGTTTGTGATCCTTTCGTTCTTTTTTTGTTTGTGTTGCCTTCCTCTTTAGAAGCCCAATAGTGGGCATTGTAGTAGTTTGTAAGACCGTCTTTGTCGAATTTCGACTCGTCAGTCCATAGTATTTTCTTAAAAAAAGATGCATCTTCGACATCGGTATTGAGCATAAATCTGCAGAATTCTAATAGTCGGAACAGATCCCCTTCTTCAATGACTTGCACGGGCGTATAGTGGTAAGGGTGTTGCCCAACAGTATGCATTACAAACCATACCTTCCACTGCGAAATACCAAGCTGTTGTGCGACAACATTTGTAGATGTGGTTGGGTCCACCTCAAAGAGAGATCGTATTTAGTTTTCTTCGTCTTCGTCAAAGATACATGGTCGTCCCATGTCAGTCCGCCGACTTTGTACGGAACCAGTTTCTCGTAGTCTTCGATAAGTTCCATCAAATACGCTAATATCAGGTACACGACGAGTAGGATATCGCAGTATGTATCCATCACGTGCACGCGACGACACTCCTTCGCAAAATCCGTAACACATTATGATGTCAGTATATTCCTCGTTGGTATACGTTGCCATATTCACAAGCAGAGATCAAAATCCAGTTACGAGCCAATTCACACAGTCAGAAGATGAAACACAGATATTTTTGAAAAGCACGGTATAGCACATTTACCACGGACGAATCGCATGAGCAGACTAAAAATCATTCAATAATGTTTAGTGAACAGAAAATGTCACTCGCACAGAGAGTACCCCGACCGGAAAAAATGCTTACCCAACCCTTTTTATTGTTTGAAAGTACAGGTAGTAAACCGGTAATTGGTAGTAGCTAAATTCTATTATTATGTTACTCTACATTTGGGCCTATTGATATCTCATTTTCTTAGAATTTTCAATAGATCCAGTAGATATTATACCGTTTTCGATAGCTAAAAAGACGTAAAAGTTTTTAAAATAATTTGCAGAATAACTTCCATACATTTTTTTTTTTCTCTTTATTGATTTAATGTAGGAAACACTTGGTAAAAATTCGTAATTTAGAAATATTAACAAGCCGCCATTTGAAACTGTTAGTACCTAGTTCAAATTTTTTTGATGATTTTTGATACATGACATACAGACTAACTAAAAATAACCAAAAAATCGCACTCGAGAACCTCTAATAAAAAAAAAATCGATATAAAAGCAAAAAAAAACATGTTTTTTTTAGAAAATCTTTAAACTTCAATATCTCGAAAACGGTTAAGTATAGGACATCATGTCATAGAGTCAAATCGGTCAGAAACGACCTAAACTATAACGTCCTTAATTAACTAGGACGACTTTCCCTGTAATCCTGTATATATATATATATATATATATATATATATATATATATATATATATATATATATATATATATATATATATATTTATATATACATATATATATATATATATATATATATATATATATATATATATATCAACTCAAAACAGTTCATCAGTCTGATTAGAATCGACAAACTAGAGAACAAAACTCCAAGTACTTATTTCCGTTCTGGCGTAAAATCGTAATAAGATACAATAAATTGTTCCTAAAACTGAAAGGTACCCTTGCTCTCCATCGAGAGCCATTCGCAATAGACCGACAGAAGAAGCAACTTGCCAAAAATCACTGTGGGTAGCGTGATTTGACAGGAGTTGCATCCTATGCATATAATATCAATGTGAAACCATTAAAATTGGACATAGCCCATATATCAGCAGTATCAGCAATTTGCAGCGATTCAAAAACAACGTGAATCGCTTTTTCCGCACACATGCCGCTCCTGGAGCGCTTTAGGGACTTCCCTGCAGCACGTGTGATGACCACTGATGTCCAAGTCAAATAAAAAGTTAATTAAAAAAATTTGAGATGTATTTGAATAATAAAAAGGAGCTACAATCAATTTTTAAAAATTTATTGTAGTATCATTATTGGAAATATTTTGACTATTTGGTAATTTTCAAAGATTTGATTCGCTTTTTAAAGAAATAGTAGAAAAATATTGTTTGTTGCAGTAAATGTTTAGACCAAAATTTTTCGATTAGAACTTTTCGAGATAAGTGGGGGACAGTAATTTTGGGTAATTTTTTAGAAATAAGAAAATCGGGTGTGACAGACGGGCAGACAGACAGACGGACGGACAGACAGACAGACGGACAGAGACGAGAAATGATCTTATAAATGTTCCGTACGGAACACTAAAAATAACATGAAAAAAATAGTTAGAATGCTTGAGATACTATTTTCATTACAAAATATTCTATGTGCAGTACATTTCAGACAGTTGATTAACCGATCTCCCACCATTCTTCTTCTCCTTCCTCTCTCGTTTGTGCTTTGCATTGTTCATTTGAGCTTGATTCGAATAGCTGCGCAATACTTTTATTTTCACTGACCCGTGATTTTCTAATATTTTCAATTCTGTTCAAATATATAATTTTCAATTAGGTGTGAATGCTATTTAAAACTCAGACCAATGTTAAAGGTTATTAATAGTTTTAGTTGTATACCAAACAGTATATTGTAGCTTTTTACTATTCGATTAACCTCAGGAGGATCTACTTTTTAGTGTTCAGTACGATCACTTTGGTGTCAGTCCATCTGTCTGTCACACTCGATTTCCTCCGAAACTATTTGACATAGAAAGTTGAAATTTGTCGCTAATATAGAATTGATGTCCCCATCGGAGCCATGTAGTTTTAAAAGTTAAATTTTGGCTTAAAGGATTAGTTTTTTGGGAGTGAAATCGGAAGTGAAAATTTTTTTATGAGGTCATCGAGCGGGGTGTCAAATGGAAACTTGTGAAAACATGAGTTCAAAACTGTATGTAATGTAATACTTGTGCACACTTTTTTTTGTATTATTTTTAAAAAATTGCCAAAATTCTGTCCCCCTTTATCTCGCAAAGAACTAATCAAAATAGTTTGAAAAAATTCTGGAATATTTTCACAGAGTTGTAGAAAGGAAAATTATC
>CM032446.1:80922804-80937804 GCA_019049505.1 Pachyrhynchus sulphureomaculatus
TAGCTATTAAGGATAATTTTGATATGGTACAACCGTTTTGTCCTGAAAAGTAAAATAGGTGATTCAGTGAAAATACTAGCCTTAAATAAGGAAAAAAGGTTTATTAATGACAAAATTAAAAGTTCTAACTTTGCTACTATACTATTACTCTATATTACAAGAAAACCTTAGCCTAATAGATGGTTATGCTAGATAGAGTACTTAAATCAGGATTTTTTAATTAAAATTTTGCTACACCCGGAGTTGAATGTTTGTGAGGTTCACTTCACGAGTTATCAGTTCTATACGAGGTGAAACGCACTTATCAGCGGGAAAATAGGTCTACGGATGGATATTCTGATGACTTACGGTTTTCCTACGAGCTTTTATGCCTGTCCTGGTGGGATGTTCAAAACACAAATGTCTCCCCCTTGGTTACTTCAGTTCCCTTTGGGCTACTAAACTTTTCTTTGGCCCCTAAAAGTCTAGGAATAAACAGGATTTAAAGAAAAAAGGCCTTGAATTGAGCACTAAAACCGTTTTCACACTACTCCATCACCAATACATCAGTACGGCTATTTGATAGTGAAAGCCTACTGGGCGGCTTTCTAAAAAAAGAAGCCCTTATTTTGGCTGAGAAAAAAGAACTAGATCCATGCCATCCGGACCCTTAAATATCATTCTCCCTTCCGTATAAATGACGTCTTGAAGATGGCTACTTCCCAGATACAAATATCCAGCCAATCGACGCATTAGAAACGAATTTAAAATCTAGGTAAAAATGAATGTTACAATATATATATATATATATATATATATATATATATATATATATATATATATATATATATATATATATATATATATATATATATATATATATATATATATATATATATATATATATATATATATATATATATTATATATATATATATATATATATATATATATATATATATATATATATATTATATTTATATATATATATATATATATATATATATATATATATATATATATATATATATATATATATATATATATATATATATATATATATATATATATATATATATATAGACGACACCGTATGTTATTACATTGTCCCTGATCATGAAATACGTTCACCATATTTCCTTCAGTCTGTTTATCTGTTTATTTTATGGCATGATAATTTTCGACCGAAATGAAAGTGCCAGTTTAAATTTAAGTAATTTTCTATATCTTCTCGATAATTATTCTTGCTTTTTGGTTCAGATATTGAACCGATTTTAAGAATAATTATTTATTCTCAAACATAAAGGAGTCAAAGGGGCCGGAGAAGGTGTTCGAAGGGTTGTTGCATATATCTCTGTATTGTATCTTTAAAGTCAAGGAATTTGAAAATAGTATATAATATGTTAATAAGGTGAGAAGGTTCATTTATATCGCGTTATATGTTTTTTCACGCTTCTTAAAGTCGACTGCAATTATCTTAATAATCTTATTATTTTCAATTATCTATTTTTTTTATGGTACTAGCTGCAGGGAAGTCCCTAAAGCGCTCCAAGAGCGGCATATGTGCGAAAAAAACGATTCACGTTGTTCTTGAATCTCTGTAAATTGTACTCGGTGGGAAACACAGCGCTGGGCAAATTATTCCAAAGGGATGATGTTCTCCATTTAAAAGACCACTTGAAAAGCGTTGTATGCGGAGTAACAAGCTGAACCTCATACGGATGTGAAGCACCAGCGCGAAGTGTATTTCTAACATACACCGCTCTGGAAGGAATTAAACGGGTCACATCCTTCGAACACTTTCCATGAAAATACTTGTAGAATAGGCTCAAGTCGCCAACCGTTCTTCGATGTTCCAGCGAATCAAGGCCACCTGTCAGTTCCGGGTCTCCAATCAGACAAACAGCTCTTCTCTGAACAGAATCCAACAAATGCAGTGTATGTTTGGGAGCGAAGCCCCAAACATGGGAGCAGTATTTCATAGTTGGTCGAACTTTGTAAAGAAGATCTATGATCATTTATATAATATGTTAATGAAGTGGGGGAGGGTTAAAGGATTCACTTGTGTGTATCATGTTATAAATCTTTTAAGGGTTACTACAGTTCTTCAAATAGTATATTTTTTTTAATTTAAATAGTTTCTGGTTGTAAATGTAATCTTCAAGCCCTGCTGCATTTTTCTGGTAAATAATATTTATCATAAAATACATATCATAGGTTAATAGTGTTGAAATAAAATTATTCTTTGGAGAAAAAAATTCATATTTGCAAGAGAAGTACTGGGTGAATCAATTTACCGATTTTTTTATATTCTAAAAAGTAAATATGATTCTTGAAACTCTATTAGAGTTCTAATTGTATAAAAAAATATATTTTCTGTACTCATGATAAACGAATAGTAACAATTTCTATTGCAAGTTAAGCCATTGACTTAAATATAATTGAATATAATTCTTTACTAATAGATCCAAAGACCGATTTATGAAATCAAAAAAGAGATAAAATGAAATGTTGCACCACATTCATTCCTCAATCGAAAAAGGTATAATATTTATACTTATATATATATATATATATATATATATATATATATATATATATATATATATATATATACATATATATATATATATATATATATATATATATAATAGATTAAAATTCCGGGTTTCAATCCTTTCGTCCAAAAATGAATTTATACGACGTTTCGCCAAAATATCATTTGACAATTTCAAGTGCTCTTGCTGCTGCTGCTACTCGATACTGTGATCTTGCTGCTGCTCCGCTCGAAGCTAACTATATATATATATATATATATATATATATATATATATATATATATATATATATATATAATATTTATTTTCATAATGTTTACTAAGAGGTAGATTTGGAAATAATAATATTTTTATAATTTTAAAATAATGAAAATTTGATATACTACCATAAAGACCATTGAGAACGAAACGCCAAAACTGAATTATTAGTATTTTCGCCAATAATTTATGTTGTTTAAGTTTACAGTATTAATAATACCATCTAATTTCAGCTAAATGATGTGTCATTATCTGCTTAAGTACTAGCGACTGATTTCATGAGAACAAATAGTGCAACGCGCTGAAAACTCGTTCTGTCACAGCATCGAATGAAATATTTTTGGCCGATATTCATATTTTTACGTATATAAAATCAAAGTTAAATATTTTATCAGTCGATGTTATCTTTTGTAGAAAAAAAATATTTTCCTCTATAACATACTTATCAGAAATCGCTTTATTTTTAAAGTAGATATACCAAGTGCTCTTGAAGCTATTATGCCCGAAGGCATAATTAAGCCGCTTGAGATAGAAAAATGAAATTTAATTTAATAATATAGTTGCAGTAGGATCTCATTTTAGATAGAACAGCGCTTGACAGTCACTTTCTTTTTTTCGGAAAAAGTAACATACTTTCTATTTTTATTCTTCTATATTTTTAATTTATTGAATTCTACGGAAAGTTCTAGACAACTTTCGTGTATCATTCTCCACGCCCAACATAGCTGGTTTCTGAGTCTTGAAAAATTCTCATATTTCATTTGCCATAAAAAATTATTTCTAGTTATCGTTTTAATGTGCTATGTCAAAATAATTTTAATAGTGATATTCAATTTTTACAGTTTTAAATTGTTTGAATTTAAAATTTTGAATAACTCTCGCAACAAAATGGTTGAGTTTCGAATATTGGCAGTCTATTGGCAGTTTTTTATCATTTAACTGATATTGAATATACAGACGACGTATAGGATTTTTCTTTATTATTAAATTTAGAAAAATTAGTAGATTTATAGATGGATTTTGAATTGAGTTGAAAGCCAAAAACTGATTTTGCAGTGCCGAGAAATTTGACTTTTCTAAAGTTCAAGATCTAAAATTCACTCTGTTGAAATATCGAAAATATCTATGAGAAAAAAGTGTTTAGAATTGCATTCTATGGTAGAGTGTGAAATTTTAGAATGATTGGACTAATCTCACGTTTTGTCAGTTTTTGACCAGTAAAAATATGATCGCAAGGAGATTTTTATTAGTGTTCCATGACGAACACTTATATGATCACTTCGGTGTCTGTCTATCCATCTGTCTGCCACACCCGATTTTGTTTGAAACTATTTGATATAGAAAGCTGAAATTTGGTACTAATATAGGAATTGATGGACTCATCAGAGCCGTGTAGTTTTGAAAGTTAAATTTTGAATTAAACGGTTAGTTTTGGGGGGTGAAATCGGAAGTAAAATTAACCAGGTCATCGAGTTGGGTGTCAAATGAGAACGTGCAAAAATACGAATTCAAAAATATATATAATGTAATACCTGCGCACACTTTTCTTTGTATTATTTTTCTTTTTTTAAAAAAAAAGCGAAAAATCGCTTTCCTTCCTTCTTATCTCGAAAAGTACTAATCAAAACATTTTGAAAAACTTCTGAAATATTCTCTTTAAAGTGCAGATTGGACGAAACATATTACGAGTGCATTACCTTTAACAATTAATCTAGTATATATATAAAATAAAAATATTTCAAGGTCTTCAGTTTTCATTAAAGATCAGAAAAAAAAAACTTTGTTGAAAAACTTACTTGGGGTGTCTTTAGTGAAGTCGTTGATCATTTTATACTTCCATAACAAAAATTTTTATTTTGAAAGCAACTTACGGAACACTAATTGCACAAGTCCAATTTGCACTTGACCGGTTATTTCTTGAATTTGAAATACATTGGTTAGATTGATAGAAGAATTTAAAGTTTATTTGTTGATTCCAAGCCATGTTTTATTTCTTTCACAACGAATAATTAAAACATGATGGTTTTCGTAAACCGGCTACTGTCACATAGACAAATATCAAATATTTTTATCCTATAGCATGCGCTAAGTTGGGAATGTAGAATCTTTGGCACAATGACACTACTCAGTATATATCACCACTACACCAAACACTTTATTGACTCGTCAATCATCGCTCCTGATGAAGCTAACATGGTTAGCGAAACGCGCGTCGAATGCAAAAATAAAGTGTTTGGTGTAGTGGTGATATATACTGAGTAGTGTCATTGACGAGTCAATCATCGCTCCTGATGAAGCTAACATGGTTAGCAAAACGCGCGTCGAGCGCAAAAATAAAGTGTCTGGTGTAGTGGTAATACATATTGAGTAGTGCTATTGCATGCAATTTGAGGTTTTTGTTTCTTTAAAGACACTCTAGCCTCTCACAATTTTATTACAAAAATAAAAAGAATGTTATGCTATTTCAAGTATTTGTTTTATTGCACATTAACAAAAACAGAAAAAATATTTACTCAAAACGAATATACCGGTTAAAAAAAGATGGCGAACTGATTAAGGTAAATAGGGTTCTCCTCAATTTAATCATTTTCCTACTGTTTTAAAATGTTCCTGAAATTGTGGACCAAAATATCGGTAAATTCACTTACATCCTACTTTATTATACCCTAATACATTCTTTTTACAAATAAAAACTTAAAAAAGAAACAGAGTTCCGACAACGTAGAAAAACATTAATGGCCTTCGAATAGATGGGTTATTAATTACTGGCTTTCAGCTGGGACGATTTCCATACTTTTAGCCGTCGGTCTGACTCGTCGGTTGGTGTTCACCAAGCAAATGTTCTTTTTTGCAAACAAAAATAATGCCGCGAGTTGAAAAATGGACGTGACATGTCTGAAAAGCAAATTTGTGGATAGAATACTCTGCATTTTAAGCTAAAATGGCTCGACCTACGAATATGGGAAAATATTCGACTGTCAGCAATAAATCCTGTGTTTTTATTGCAGCAATTGATTGTTTAACGTCACATTATATTAAATATAAAATAGTCGGATAATAAAATATAAAACTATATGATCTAATCTAAAATATCATCACACTATTAGAAAATTATAACCGTTTTTTATAGTTTCTTGCCACAGTGATAATATTTGTTTAATATTTATTAAAACATCATGAATTTTTGAGGTTTTTTTTTCAAGTTTTGCTTTTAAAAGATTTTAACTACTTCCTAACTTTATAAAGGGATTTTTTTGAGTATTAACCATCATGACAACTTATTTTAAATATAATTATATATTTTTTCTTATTTACAGGACACTAAAAAAACGCCTATTTTTGTTATTTCTTCGATAAATAATTTAAAAATAGAGTGTAAAATACTCATTTCTTGTCCACATCGTTTATAATAATTTCACATGCTATGCTTTTCAGGTGTCCAAGCATCAAGTCAGAAATCGGATGCTAATTTTTACATGGATTCTAGGCTTTTCTTTGACACATTTGCATGACTACTCTAGCCGGTTACAACCAAATTAGATATATTTATGCATGTATGTGTATATTGTAGAAAGCAATCTTCAAACTCCCATGTTTCATGAGACAAGAGCAAATTGTCATTATGATGTGAAAACTTGTAATTCAAATTCTTGGTACACAAAATACTATTACTTATAAGCTACAAATGAGTGAAATATAATATATTAAATACTTAAAATATCCTAGTCTGAAAAAATTTTCACAGTTTTGTGTATTTCTTAGTTGGAGTAGTTTCGTGACCTATAGGAGATTTATACTTTGCTGTCATGTCTGTAAAAGGTTTAAAATCTTTTTTTATACAATATTTTGCCAGATTTCGCAACTGGTTATAAGAATATAAAAAAACTGGCCAAGTGCCAGACGGACTTGCGCCGTTAGTGTTCTGTTCGTTGATTGCTTTTTAAAATAAAAATTTTTGTTATGGAGGTATAAAATGATCAATGACTTCTCAAAACACATCCCAAATGAGTTTTATATAAAGTTTGTTTTCAATCTTTGCTGAAAACTGATGACCTTGAAATTTTTGTTTTTTCTTGTATACCAGAAAAATTATCACACTTATGATAATTTTTTCAAAATTTTTTGATTAGTTCTTTTCGAGATAAAGGGGTACACCAATTTTTAAAAATAATACAAAGAAAAATGTGCGCAAGTATTACATATATATTTTTGAACTCATGTTTTCACTAGCTTCCATTTGACACCCCACTCGATGGCCTGGTAAAAAAAAAAATTCACTTCCGATTTCACCCCCAAAAACTAATCCCTTATGCCAAAATTTAACTTTTAAAACTACATGGCTCCGATGGAGCCATTAATTTCTATATTAGCGCCAAATTTCAACTCTCTATGTCAAATAGTTTCAGAGAAAGTCTTACACTCGACTTTCTCAGAAACGAACTGACACCGAAGTGATCTTATAAGTGTTTCGTACGGAACACTAAGAAGTAGATCCTACTGAGGTTAATCGAATAATAAAAAGCTACAATAAACTGCTTTGTATACAACTAAAACTATTAATAACCTTTAACACTGACCCGAGTCTTAAACAGCAGTCCCACCTAATTGAAAATTATATATTTGAGCAACATTGAAAATATTAGAAAATCACGGGGCAATGAAAATGCGCAGGTATTGGAATCAGCTCAAATGAACATTGCAAACACGAACGAGAGAGGAAGGAGATGAAGAATCGTGGGAGACCGGTGAATCAACTGTCTGAAATGTACTGCACATAAAATATTTTGTAATGAAATTAGTATCTGAAGCGTTCTAACTGTTTTTTTCACATTATTTTTAGTGTTCCGTACGGAACATTTATAAGATCACTTCGGTATCTGTCCGCCTGCCTGTCTGTCCGTCCGTCTGCCTGTCCGTCAGTCACATCCGATTTTCTTCGAAAACTATTTGATATAGAAAGTTAAAATTTGGCACTAATACAGGAATGGTAGGGTCCATTCAGAGCCGTGTAGCTTTGAAAGTGAAATTTTGACTTAAATAGTTAATTTTGGGGGTTGAAATCAGAAGTGAATTTTTTTTTTACGAGTAGGGTGTTAAATGAAAGCCTGTGAAAACACCAGTTCAAAAATATGTATAATGTAATACGTGTGCACATTTTCTTTCAATAGGGAAATAAGTACTTGGAGTTTTGTTCCCTAGTTTATATATATATATATATATATATATATATATATATATATATATATATATATATATATATATATATGTATATATATATATATATATATATATATATATGTATATATATATATTATATATGTATATATATATATAATATATATATATATGTATATATATATATATATATATATATATATATATATATATATATATATATATATATATATATATATATATATATATATTATATATATCTATATATTATATATTATATATATATATATTATATATATATATATATATACAGATATATATATATATATATATATATATATATATATATATATATATATATATATATATATATATATATTATATACATATACATATATATATATATATATATATATATATCAATATATATATATATATAACATATATATATATATATATATATATATATATATATATATATATATATATATATATATATACATATATATATATATATATATATATATATATATATATATACATAAATATATATATATATATATATATATATATATATATATATATATATATATATATATATATATATATATATATATATATATATATAATATATATATATATATATTAGAGTGACCGGATCTCATAGAGGGGAAAAAAATGTCGGAATCTTGTTCATCTGGACCCCACAAAACGATTCCCCCCTTTCCAGATATTGAGATAGCCGAAATTTGAGCTCGATTAAAACGACGTTAACCCGTGCCGCTCGTCGCTCAAAGTTTGTAAAAAAATCCAAATTTTTGGCCCAAAAAAGCTAACATATGGAGCCATAACTCCAAAACGGTAAATAATAGAAACACGCTTAATATCTCAAAAGAAAGCTAATATTGTTCTTCAAAATTTATATTCTATACATAATTGTTGTTATTTTAAGTCAAACCGAGTTTACAACAGCCTCTAGCCCAAAAACGTGACCTGGTACCACTAGGAGCATACTTCGTATATTTTGTTATTAAGTGATAAATTTTGCTTTTTTTTTGGTACATTTTTGAGTTTTTTAAAGTAGAAATGTAATAAAAAAAAACAAGTAATACTGATAAGTCTAATAACATTTTTTATTTTAAAAATATAAAAATTAGATATATCATACATACAAAACATACACAGAAAAAAGATACAGACGTAGTACCTACATGAGTTGATAATTTTACATAGTTATCTAATCTATTCTAGAGCTTTTGTTAAAGTAGTTTTTGAAACGTCAGGATATAATGCTCGGCATTTACTTACAACTTGCAGGACATATTGCTTTTGGTCTTCATCTCTTGTCAGAAGGTCGTTAAAGTCGGTTATTAATTTAACACCACGCTCAGCCATATCATTAACTACTTTTAATGTTTTTGACAATTTTCAATCCTTCTTGGAAGTCATTATTTTGAGGCCAGGTGTTTTGGATGTTGTCTTAGGAAATCTGTTTTTATATTAAATTGGTCAAAGAATGTAAACATTTCTTTGGTTAAGTAAATTTACCAATCCTCCATCAACTACCTCTTTTAAGTTTTCTTTCCTAACTTTTGGATTTACAACCCTAGCGTGCTGTGATGGTTCATCTGTGCTACTGAGCAATTTATTAGCCATTAACAACTTTTCATCGTCTGTAATGGTGGGATCAAAAAACGATAATCCCACCAACTTTGCATTCAAATACCACAAATGGTTCGAAAATTTTGTCAGGGCTATTTCTGCAATGTCGTTGTCACATTCTTTATAGTCTAACAGACTATGCAAAATACCTAAATCTTGCTTTGGTGCAAGATGAGCTTTTGGAGCATTGAACCAAGCTTTACAATAAATTTTAACTAGGAAAACAGAAATGACACGCACAGACCTTTCTTCTTCTTTAGACATCTTAAATTGACGACGAAAAATTAACATTTTATAAGCAGTAATAGCCTTTGCCATCCACCTAGCGTGATGAATGGCTCCTGGAGTTCTAAAACCCACAACATTGCCGTCTAGTGATCCAACAAATACGAGAACCAACTGCAATAGCTCCTTGTAGTCATCTCTGGGGTGGCTCTCAGTTAATTTGGTCTCGAATTCAGCAGTAAACATTTGCAATTACTTTTGGAGTTAGCTGCTTTTGTATTAGATTGTCACTGATACCTGTGTCGTATTTTCCTTTGTCTATCTTGGGCCACGCAGTGAGGAAACTCTTGAAAATGTCTGGTTGAGGTCCAGTGGTTTGATCCCATTTTTGTTGTCGAATACGCCTCTTAACAGAATTTCTAAGATATGGTGACGGCAAGCTAGGTATAACAATTCTCTTCCTAACATTTGCTCCAATATGACGCATGCCTCCTTTGAGTCTTCCCGTGTTGGATGCTGTAGTGTCGAAGCACATCGCCTTGACGGTGTTGAGAAGACCCCATTCATGTAGGCATTCATATACGGCTACGGCTTGCTCCTCTCCAGAGCTGTTTGCTGTTACAGGAACTTCCAGCAGCTGTATCTTTTCGCCATATTGAAATAGCTATAGCTATTCGTTCACATTGTTCATTTTTTTAAAACACCCGTTAAAAGTTTTACCGTCCCAATGGACAACCACGGGCTCTTTTTCAGGAATGTTTACTTTATCAAAAATTTTTATTATATTGTTCTCTGAACATTTGCCTTCTATATCATGTAATAAAGTTTTCGAGACTTTGTACTCAAGAGGGTCAAGGTTTAGTGCTTCTAGAGTAGCTATTAAAATTCTCGTGGCATTTCTGTCGGATACCTTACATCGATCTAATAAAATGGACAATTTCATGTTTAAAATCTCTTTAACGCCCCTTGCAAATGAAACTTTCATCCTCTTGCTCTCAGATGGTCCTGGATCTTCTGCAGCTTCTTCAGGGATGTCCATTTTCTCCAAGCTCTCAAGTTCCTGGTAGATGCTTGTCCTCTTCAGTGTCTTCTTCGTCCTTCTTCGAACTTGTCTTCATCATCCGTCTCTAAGAAGCAACAAAAGAAAGAGAAAAAAAAGACTATAAAAACTTGTCGTTTTAGCAGAATAGTAATAATACATAGGTACTAAATTACCTACTTCTAATTATCAAAAGGTATTATTTAAAAAATATAAACTCAATCATAAAGATGCCAAATCATGCTCTCATGTACAATTTTCTTTCAATTATAATGAAACTATTTACTTATTTGTTTATCTATTTTTTTAGAATACTAATAATAAAAAAAAAACTCACCAATATCAAAAGTTGCTTCTTGGATTTGTCGGTTCATTTTTGCAAGTTCCTTTTGCACCTTGATTTTTTCCGCTCGAGACAACTTGAGATCCACTCCAGTCATGGAACCTGGGGCGGCCCTTCTGCCTCTGTTTCACAAGAAAACGCCTTATCTTCTTCCGATTTCATCAGAGCGAAGGCATCTTGTTGAGCAATATTTTAAAGAGATCATCCAACTTTTCAACAAACTGTTTTTTTAAAATTTGTTCTTGGCCGGATTTACGATGTTTTTCTTCCGGTCTTTTTGAAGAGTTCTCACTCGGCGTGAAGTTTTTCCAGCTTATTAATTGCATCTTGCTCATGTTTAGTCGGGATTCGAGCTTTCTCCCAAAAAATGAACAGTTCTCGTATTGTAAGTTTTGCTGATTCTCTTACAGTTAATTTCACAGTACGTAAATTATAAAATAAAGCACACAAAACTTGACGATTTGAGGGGTAGTTTACAACCCGGTGATCTGGTGAATGGGATAGCCCACAAGAAAATATTTTATTCCTTGGTCGGCTTTGTACACTGATGTGGAGTTATGGCTCCATATGTCAGCTTTTTGGCCAATAATTTGGATTTTTTTCAAACTTTGAAAGCGATGAATGGCACGGGTTAACGTCGTTTAAATCGAGCTCAAATTTTGGCTATCTCAATATCTGGAAAGAGGGAATCGTTTTGTGGGGTCCCAGACGAACAAAATTCCGATATATATATATATATATATAATATATATATATATATATATATATATATTATATATATGAATATATATATATGTATATATATATATATATATATATATATATATATATATATATAATAGATATATATATAATATATATGAGTATATTCAAATTACCTAATTAATAAATATCAGAGTTTTTTGGTGTCACCTGTTTAATGTAAATCGATGTGCTTTAATGCATTTATTCCTATCAATAATATCTTAGCAAGATGTTCGCTATTAGGTTAAATTGTATACGGTTCTAGCTCTATGGTTCGTCTATGGTATAGGCTAGTCGTTCTGCATTTAGACTCAATCAGAGAGTGACTTCGATCATTTTGGAAAAAAAACAGTGTGTCTCTTTTAAATTAGTTCTAAGTTCTACGTAGAAAGGGCACCATTTATCAATATTTTTTTACAATCAATTTTACAACAGAGATATAGAGGTTTAAATATATTAAGAGATATTCATAAAAATATCTATATATATATATATATATATATATATATATCATATATATATATATATTTATATTTATATATATATTATATATTATATATATATATATATATATATATATAAATATATATATATATATATATATATTATAATATATATATATATATATATATATATATATATTATATATATATATATATATATATAACATACATATAAACAAAAGTACAATATGGTAATACCCATAAAACCACAGGGTAATTCACATTAGTGGATGACAGTTCTGGAATAATAAATATAAAAAAAAAATCCAAGTGACTTGCCTGACCTGCAAAAGATCGGAATGCAGCAGTGGCCATCATTTAAAAACAGAAACGTAAATTCCAATTGAGGCGAGACTCTAATTATATAAAAACGTTTATTTTTTTAAACGTATCACATTAACAAAGACAAAGATTCAGTTAATGGTAACACAGACCAACTTGAGCAACATATTCATATAATATCTTAAATTAATATTAAGAGTACGTTTTCGTCATCTGTAATATAGCTCGATTGATTCCGACTTTCGAAATGCATTGCCTACGGATATTTAGTTAATTTTATAAATTATAGGCAAGAAATTTGCGTTACCTTACCAGTGTATAAACTGTAACATAAAAAATAAAAAAGTTAGGTTTAATCAATAGTTCTGAATGTTATTTGCTGATATGTTCTTTGATTCGCGTGTCTCCTTATCTGATGTGGTATACTAAAAAAATTACCTAATTTGTATGGTAGTTGGGTATGCTTTTAGTTCTTCTTTAATTTAGTGACACCAGATCATTTGCTGTTTTTTTGCTTACAGTAGTACTCCTGGAAAGCTGAAAAAAGAAAGTTGAAATAGACGGTTATAACATCAAAGGAGCATTAACGTCCGAATTTAAAAAAAGAGAGATGTTTACTTGGCACTCCACGATGTACAAAATGTAGATAAATATTGAAAGTCGTTCTTTCTAATTAAACGGTATACCGGTGGTTGGCCATCATATTATTTGTCTACAACGTTTTTAAATACGGGGTTTTCATACTGATAAGTGGGATATATATATATCTATATATATATATATATATATATATATATATATATATTATATATATATATGTATATATTGATACCTGGGACTGGAGACCCGAAACTGACCGGCAACCCTTGATTCGCTGGAAAACATCGAAGTGACTTGAGCCCTATTCTACAATTATTTTAATGGAAAGTGTTCGGAAGGATGTAGCCCGCTTACCCTTCCTCCCAGAGAACGGTGCACGTTAGGAATACACGTCGTGCCAATACGTCACATCTGTATGAAGTTTCAATTTGCTACTCCTCGTACAACGCTTTTCAGGCAGTCTTTTATATGAAGAACATCATTCCTTTGGAATAATTTGCTAGGACTGTGTTTCTCACCGAGTACAATTTAAGCGATTCAAGAACAACGTGAATCGCTTTTTTTTTTTCGTTCACATGTCGCTCTTGTAGCGTTTTAGGAGGACTTCCCTATATTTATATCTTATATATATATATATATATATATATATATATATATATATATATATATGTATAGATTATATTTATATATATATATATATATATATATATATATATGTATATATATATATATATATATATATATATTTAATATATATATATACTATATATATATATATATATATATATGTCGCAATGCTAGACTATGAAAAGACTTTTGACCCCTTAGAAATACGAAAAACAAACATTATTAAGTATATATACATGTATGAATGCAATATTACAAGTAACAACATGAAACAAAGCGAACAAAATAAAAACTCATCGTAGAGTAAGACTTGGGGACTCCATCCTAAATTATTTAGTTAGCCTTGGGACAATAAAGGAATAACTATGGGTAGCGAAAACTTCTTCATCTGAAATTTGCCGGCGATGTGATATTGATAAAATCGAGACAAACAAGAACTAAAAGGAATGCTGAAAGAATTAAACATCGAAGGAGATAGGTCTGAAAATAAATATCAGTAAAACAAATACTTAAATACCGGACACAGAATAAAACCAGGATATAATGTTATAAGAAAATACACAAATAAAGCAAGTTGATAGTTACTACACTTGGGCCAAAAACTTGACTTGTCAAAAGATAACTTGACGGCAGTTCGGCAAAGAAGAGTATCTATGTCCTGGTCGGCGTTTGGAAGACTGCTAGAAATATTTAAATCTGATGTGCCTAATATACTTAAAGCAGAGGTTTTCGACCAGTATGTTCTCCCAGTCCTACCATATAGAACAGAAACATGGGCATTGAATAAAAATATAATCCATAGACTACAAGTGACCCAGCGAGCCATGGAGAGAAGAATTCTAAATACGAAACCTAATAATCGCATATCAAACACAGAAAAAAGACGAAGATCCATGGTAGAAGAAAAGGTATATGCATTAAAGTGATACTGGGCAGGGTATATTTTACGGACGAGGGAAAATCGATGGGCACGATAAATTATAGGACGGAGATCACGAGCAAATA
>CM032446.1:80942317-80996990 GCA_019049505.1 Pachyrhynchus sulphureomaculatus
GCTTAGCCAACAGTCCATCGTGCCAAACACGGTCGAATGCCTTGAATATGTCAAGAGCAACCGCTCGAGATTCTCCAAAGTGTTCAATTGCGTTGTTCCAAACATGTGTTACATAAGTTGGAAGATCTCCTGTTGATCTGTGTTTACGAAAGCCATATTGGTGATCGCTAATAATATTGAATCCTTCAAGATATTTTAGAAGATGCTAATTGAATTGCCTTTTCCATGACTTTCGATATTATTGAAAGCAGTGCGACTGGTCAGTAGTTATTTGGCAAGGTCTTTTTGCCTTTTTTAGGTATCGGCTGAACTGTGGCACATTTCCAGCAGGTAGGAAATATTCCCTTTCTGTAGGATATGTTGAAAAGTCTACAGAAAACTGGTGTTAGTTCCCTTTTGCAGTTTTTGAGAACTATGGCAGGTATTCAGTCAGCGCCAGAAGCTTTTTTGGTGTCTAGCTTCATTAAAATACGTTTAATGATACGCTGTTTGAAGACAATATCGGGCATCCTTTACTGCACTATGGGAATAGTAGGTGGTGTTTTTCCCTGGAAATCGACAGTAGAATGCGAAGCAAAAAGTTCAGTTAACAAGTTTGCTTTCTCAAGCAGCTCTTTTAAGAGGTTTATAGAGCCTAATCTTGCGCGGTTTAGGCACGTGTGAGTAGTGGTATGGTGGATTTGGTGAAATTTTGACTAACTGCCTTAGCGACTGACCAAAAGGACCTGGAATTGCAGATCTGTATTACCAAATCTTGCGCGGTTTAGGCGACTCTCTGTCACTGATTGGTAGGATACTCGATGTCGAAACCAGTTTATGGTCGGAAGAATCTAACAGCGGATTTACGGTGACCGTGTAAATCTCCGGATTGGTGGTTAAAAACAGATCAAGAAGACTGGTGAACTCCCCGTCTCGATCAGGGATCCGTGTTGGTTCATCAATAAGCTGAGTTAACTGATTGAGAATGATTCAGCTCATTTACCACATATAGAGAGGGGAGCACACTCAGCCAATGGACTGCAGTGCAAAAACAGGCACAATTGCCTACCCCGCCTATAACAAACTAACCAACGGAGGTCTTATTATAATGTGTCACGAAAACACAAAACCTTTAGATTTAAATTCAAATCATTTAAAAGGGATATAGAATATACACTGCTCGGTATTTTTTTAACTTTATATAAAATTTAATAGGCCCAAGAAGTCGATATTTACCTTTATTCGACTCCTATAAATTAAATTTGATACATATTTTATAGAGCATATTATTATTAAATTTCCCTCTATTGTTTAAACATAATTCATAAACAAAACAGAACCCTAACTTACATTTCACTAAATAAAAGCGTTTAACCTATATCAAAAGTATGAGTTTTTGAAATTGGACGCGCCGCTTTCTTCCAGTTATTTCAAACATTTATATGTCTCTGGTGTCTCGGGCATGAAACGTACAAATGTTACCAAGTTTAGACAGTTTAAATAATTAATGGCTGTTGAAACAATAGATGACATCGAAGTTGTATTTTGTGGAACAGAATTTTATATAAAATCAACATAAACGTGTGTTTATGTCTAAACAAATTTCTTTTTAGGGTTGAGAGCCGTATTTTATGAAGCTAAATATTCGTTACCTTACAGATAACTCTGTTTTTGAATTCTTTGGCCTACTTTTTTTATTTTACACTCATTTGCAATTTTATTAAAATAAAATAATACTTAACATATGTATTCAGTTATAGCCTAGATAATTAGTATAACCGTTTACATAAAAACAGCATTAGTTATTTTAGTTGTGTTCCCTTTTGTTCGAAAGATGATCTCTTAAAACTTCTTGCTGTTTTCGGTTATAATATATTCTTAAAAATTTTTGTATAAATTGGACAAATAAATCTTTTTTGAGGACTTTATGTAAATGGATAACAACAGTGGTGAAGTAATTTACCCAGTTTTCTCGCAGTTTTAAGATAAACACTGAATTTGAGTTTCTAACACTTCAAGATAAGAATAAGAATTGCAACTTGACATTTTATATAATAAGTATTTTATGGTGCGGTAATAAAGAAAACTAAGTAGAGAAAGGGCTTATTTTAGATTTGAAAGTAATATTAAATAACAAAAATTTTTAGATTCCTCAAAGCCAAGAACCCTGAAAAGGACCTTAGACCTAACAATCCCCCTTCCGTTCAAGGTATTTCTTACGAGTAACTGTTAAAAGTAGTTTTGCTTGAAATGTTGAGCAATAATAGATTTAGCATCATGCATTCACTGCTTCAATATAAAGATGGTATACCACGCCGTTTTGCCATAATTAATTGTAAAAGTTTCAGATTTTTAACACGTATAAGATAGGAATTCATACTTTTTCTTCGATCAAAAGCATGCGTTTTTTACAATTTCTGTTGTCGTATGAGCATTAAAAAATAAAAAGTCAGAAAAAATTATATGTACGTAAAAAAATTATTTTGCTATCGTTTGTTAATGAATGTTATGAAGGCAGTTTACCAGCTAGTTATTTCAAAAATATTAGATAAATACTACTTTTTATAGAATTTTATGAGTGAATTTTCGCTGTGGCAACGTAGCTTGAAAAAGATAGCTCGCTCGGATGCGGGCGTTCTTTCAAATTTTAAATAATCTATAGTCCGGGGGCTCATAACCAAGATTTTGGACTTATCGAAGAGCGGTAGATAAATATATTACTTATTAAATGTGACAAACAGAATCAAAAAATACAACTTATAATCCAAATTCCGGTTCCTGCCATGGTTATGGAGGGAGAAAGTTGCAAAAAATTGAGGGTAAGCGCAAAATGGCAGTTTTATATGTTATGAGAATACTATAGCTTTAATATCTGCCACGGAGATCGGTTCCTGCGGGAGTAAACTTTTTTTTGTCTTATAAAAAATGGATTCAAAAAATGTACTCATCGCTGAGTGGCAGATATTCGAGATATAGTTACTTTGGGACTCAAAAATTAGTGAAAAAATGTTATTTGCTCTAGATCCTGGTTCTTTAATTTCTACGAATTTTTGAACCCACCTGAACTCATTCGAGAGCGGCAGATAAATGAATTAGTTTTCGAATATTATAATACGGGTGAAATCCCGAATATGTGCATGAAGTCCAGTCCCTGCTTTTATCAGCAGAATTTCTGTATTGTTAATGCAAAGCTTAAGTTATAAACCAATTTTTTACAGTAATGTCGGTTTGCTAATGTCTGCAGTACGGCAACACAACGTGATATATGCCAAGCCATCGACTATAATATATAATATAACAAATGAATATACTGGCTTGCCAGAAATTGAACCCTGTGGTATTTTTTTCCTTAAAAACTGGAGGTATATCAGGGCAGCCACAAACATAACAACTTTAAAAAATGAAAAATCTAAAGTATAAAACCGAAAAATTAGAAATTCACAAGACAATTTTGTGCACACCTTGTCGGCTTTCTAGTGCAGAGTATAAAATTTATTTCAGGTTATGTTATAATGTAGCATGTAATAATGTTAGTTTATGTAACTTGCTATTATCAAACAGAAAAATAAAAATTAAGGTCCGTGGTAAAAATAACCATGGGTGTAACTACGTGCGACTACATTGTCGACAACGAAGCTGCAGAGGAACAGGAGCCCTGTATTCCTCAATCTGAACGGAAAGGCAGCAGGTACTGACGAGATAACTGAGAGAATAATAAAAATGATGGGAGAAACCGCCGTGGCTATACCACATTCACTGCGTAATGTAGTATGGAAAACTGGAAGATGCTCGAAGGATTGGTGTGAAGGGGCATTTATACCATTGCATAAGAAAGGATCCCCTTTGGATTGTAGCAGCACGATCGTTCTGGTTTAACACGCTACTAAAGTATTTCTTTGGATCCTAAATAAAAGACTCAAAACTTTTCTGCTGCCACAAATATCTACCGAACAAGGCTTCATTCCAGGAAGAGGGACTAAAGAAGAAATTCTCAACGCATGTCAGATAATAGAAAAAGTCCAGGAATTCCAAATAACAACCTATATCTCTTTTATGGACTACTTTAAAGGTTTTGACTGCATATAATGGAACAAACTCTGGCCGATTCTAATCAGCATGGGAACACCTATACATCTTGTAAATCTTATCCACTCCCTGTATAAGAACACAAATGGCAGAAATTAAGCTGAATAATTTTTTTTTTCCGATCGCTTTAAGGTAGGAGCCGGCATCAGACAGGGCCCCTTACTTTTTAACATATAGAGTGAATATATAATGAGGTCTGTTTAGAGGGCTGGAATGGGAGGGGGGTATGACAGTTGATGGAAAAAAGCTAAATAACCTCAGATATGTCGATGATACCGTTATACTTGCAACGTTAATACAAGAGCTAGAATCAATTATAGAGCGCCTTGAAATCACTAGTAAAAACTATGGATTGACGATTAATAGAGCGAAAACCAAAGTAATGATTGTTAGTCGTAATAAATATGTGTCACACATAAACGAAATTGCTGATTTTACTGTTGTAGACCATTTTAACTATTTAGGTTCCCTCATAACTAGCAATGGTGGCTGTCAAGGGAAAGTAGGGAGACGTTTGGCTATGGCTAGAAACTCGACGATCAAACTCACTAAGGTCTGGAAAGATCCAGCTGTCACAAAAAACTCAAAGTTAAGATTGCTATCCAGCCTTATATTCGCCATAGTAACTTACATACTGAAAACATGCACCATTAAACAAGGTGACAAAAGATGAATCGATGCGTTTGAGATGTTGGTATATCGCAAAATCCTCAGAGTATCATATACCCAACACCGTACTAATGTATCTATTCTTCGAAGAGCTTAGTATAAATGACGGACTTTCAAATAGAATTAATAAACAGTACCTGAAATATTTTGGTCACATTATGAGGAAAGTGGATGCCATGGAGGAGCTTGTCGTCGGAAGGTAGAAGGTAGAAGATCAAGGGGATGATCTCCAACAAGATGGTCCGACCAAGCAAGATCTCTTCTTAGCATGAATATGCAAGAGTCAAGTTAGGTTGCGCAGGATTGAGATGCCTGGAGAATGATTGTTGAAGCAGCAACTGCATAGTGTCACGGATACTCCTACTGGGGTGAAAGGATTGAGAGAGAGAGAGCTTACTTTACACTACTCAGTATATATCACTACTAGCGCAATGCGCGAGTGCAAAAATAAACTATTTGGTGTAGTGGTGATATATATACTCAGTAGTGTCATTGTGCCAAAAATTCCACATTCACAACATAATTACTTTACACTGAATTATTTGAGGTGGAAGCAACATCGTTGAAGTTTCAGTACTGTATTCACAAAAAAATCGTGCTTTCATATGCTTGCATTTCTTCACTTTTCACGGTTCTCACGAAAAACGGTTTTTAGTTTTCGTCTGCCTGTTTAGTACCACCAGAAAAATAAGAAATTTTCTACATTTAATTTTCAAAGAAGGGGGGGGGGTGAAAGGAGTATGGGCACTTTGTTGTTTCGACAGTATTTATGAGAATTTTTCCTGGTTTTAAGTTAGGAGTCAAAATTTTAATATATTTAAAAATATATAAAAACAGACAAGTGGTGTGTTATATAACATATAGCCGACCACTTGCCTTGGACTTCATAAATTTTCATAAGGCTTTTAAAAGGGTCGAGCTGGACTCACTATTAGAAGCATTACAAGAGTGTCGTGTTGTTATCGTTATACTAAGTTGATTTAAAACATCTACAAAAATGCCTGAATGACGGTGAATCTCCACGAAAACACCAAATCCATTCCTATTAGTAGAGGAGTAAGACAAGATGACATGATGTCGCCTAAACTATTCACCGCAGTTTTGGAACACGCTTTCAAGAAACGCATCTAGAAAGGAAAAGGCCTGAACATAGATGAGTAAAGTCTGACAAATCTGCGTTTTGCAGGTGATATAGTTCTGATAACTGACAGTTTCGGAGATCTTGCAGTATTGCTTCAAGCTTCGAGAAGTATGTGCAGACGTGGGGTTGGAAATGAATGCTTCTAAAACAAAATATATGACGAACTTGGTTCCAAGCGAACAGATTAATGTCAAAAATTCTGACCTTTTGTTTATGATAGGTTGCAGAGATGGACTGAAGAATTATATTCAATGCAAATAAATAAAATTATAAGTGTTTTTAGAGATGTTTATTTATAAATGCATGTAAAAACAAATGGATAAGAAGTACAAATATACAGTTTACATGAATGGGGTTTACAAGAGAGGACATATTATGTAAATAAAAATATATTTTAACTAATTCTGTTTCACTATCACTGTCGTCAGCTGAGGTAATTATCAGTGGTTTTATATTATTTACGTAAATATATGAATCGTCAACAACGTGCTGAATGGAATTCTTCCAGCTTTCACAAGGTATATCATTTATAACTTTTTTTTAATAATTCAACCACTGACACGCGTAAAGTAGGAGAAATATTTTGTGCCCTTATTTTTGATTTAACTTGATACCAAATATGTTCAATTGGATTAAACACACAATAATACGGAGGAAGCCGCAAAACAGTGTGTTCCATTTTCTCAGCCATACTATTACAAGCATATTTCTTTTTCAATTTATAGTCTTTCAAAACTTCCAAAAGATCACTTTTTTTTATAACTAAAGTCAAAATAAATGTAATTTTCTAACATATATTCCTGTATTTCCGATTTGGTGTTGGCTCCATTAGGAACCTTATTTAGTAGGCGACTATGGTAACTTGCATTGTCCATAACTATAATACTTTCTTCGGGAATATTTGGCAAAAGGAAATTTTGAAACCAATTTTCAAAAAGTTCTACGGTCGTGTCTTCGTGATGGTCCAAAGTACAATCTTTTATGTTTTTTGCAGATAACAGTAGACAATTTGTAACCCAGCCCTTTTCAGATCCAGCATGCAAAATGGTTGTTCGTTTACCTTTATTTGAAGGTGCGTTAGTCTGACATTTTATGCTGCTGTTAACCCACCCTTTTTTCACAGTGTCATGGGTATCGAACCATGTTTCGTCAAAGTAAATTTTTGGCCAATTCTCTGATCGATACTTTTTAATTTCTTGTAAATAAGTATGTCGCAAGATTCGTAATCTTTGTGACTCCATCACTACTTGCCTTTTGTTCATTTTTTTCGGAACGTAAATGCCATTCTTAAGAGAATTCTGTGAAGGGTTGATCGACCACAGTCTATATTGTTCCGTCCTGCAGTCTTAATTTTATTTTGTCTAGTGTCGGTACCAACTGCTCTTCATACATAGAATATATTTTTCTCCTGATGATGTCTTTTTCACAATCGTCTATATTTTTCTGTTCCTGAGTGATGGTTTTCCTACAATACCCTTTATCGTAGAAATTGGGGTTTTTGACAGTTCACTGGTTTCTTGTAAGCACTTTATTTATTCAAATTTCTTTTTACCAAACTGTTGTAAACATTTTTCACTATTTGTTTAGCATCAAGTGATAAATGTTGCGACAGCCACGGACGCCACATAATTAAAATAGAACCGTTACGTTGTAAGTAAAACTAAAAATAAAAATAATAAAAATTATCTTTCGAATCTTAATCGTGACCTGTGGTCATTAGGCTTATATTATCAAATACTTAAACGGCTCCAAACCGGGTTGCCAGGTAGTAAATATAAAGGTAAAAATAGATCCAATATGATTACAGGTGCAGGTGAGGGCGCTATACAAAGTAGGTAAAATAAATTATCGTTTATCGTAATACCTGGCAACTATGTACAAAACCTTAATAGGGTCGTTTATTGCCCCAGAAGCAAAAAGGCAGGATCTTATATCTTGAGATTTACTTTACATAAACTTAAGAACTTATAAAAGTGTAAAACACGAGACAGGGATTTTATTTTGTAATATTAATTAATATGGATTTAATGAAACAGCCTACAAGACAACTATATAACATTTCAGAATAGCTTTTCTAAAAAAGGTAAATAATTGCGTTGTTTCATAAAGAACTTAGTTTCGAGTAATAGCTAGATTTCCGCTTTTTTCCAAATAGATGCAACGATTCAGTTATAATATCAAATATCATCATCATCATCTTCATTAGCTTATTGCATTCACAGTCGGATATAAATCTCCCCAAGTTGTCTAAACTGAGTTCTGTTACTTGATTTTTGCTTCCAATCGTATCCAGCTAATCTTTTTATATCGTCCATTCATCTTGTCTATGGTCTACCCCTGCATCTTTTATGTTCTTTAGGTCTCCATCCAACCATATGGCGTGTCCATCTGTTATCATTTATGCTTGCGATATACTCCCCCCAATTCCACATTAATATTATAAATTCACTGTATTATCATATATATTATATATATATATATATATATATATATATATATATATATATATATATATATATATATATATATATATATATAGATATATATATATATATATATATATATATATATATATATATATATATATATATATATATATATATATATATATATATATATACATATATATATATATATATATATATATATATATATAAATATATATATATATATATATATATATATATATATATATATATATATATATATATATATATATATATATATATATCTCAAATATACACAATTTTATTATTCTATAGACAAAGTAGCTTATAGTGACCATTTTATATGGAGCAAGATGTTTGGAATGGAATGGGATTTAATATATAATATGTCTGCTTTCGTTTGCGGAATATTTTAAAGGAAAAATGGCTGTTTTTTGAATAACCAAATCTAAATAATATAGTTCATTTTTACACTCCATTTGCACGATAAATTTTATAGAAGGATATGAGAAGTTTGGAATACTGAAAATGTCCATTACTCCCTGTTCTTTACTAAGAAAGATGGCGAACCAATCATCCGCATAGCGAAATCAGTTAATGATTTTTTGTTTCTTCAGTTAATGGTAGAATAAGGGAACATGCTAGAATATAAAGAAAACTATCTGCTAAGAGTGGGGCAAAGAGTTTTCTATTGCTAGCTCAAGGTGAGTAGTAAATTTTTTTTGTTAAAAAAAAAAACAAAAACGAAAATAAATATCTATAATATATATAAAATGCAACGTCTCTCTGTCTGTCTGTCTGTCTGTCTGTCTGTCCGTTAGTGCGCTTATCACTGGAGAACCACATATCCGATTTACGTACTTTTTTTTTTTAAACATACATATGTTCTCTGGCCAGGTTATAGGCTATATTTTATCACGATAGATAGCATAAGGAATGAGTAGTGACATAAAATAGTGAATGAAGTCGGAAAAAAGTTTGCCGCTAACGCGTTTCCATGCAATACACAGCCTAAACCATTAAATATGGAACAATATTATGTAGCAGAGAATATCTATAATTTATAATATATATAAAATACAATGTCTCGCTGTCTGTCTGTCTGGCCATTAGTGCGTTTATCACGCGAAAACCATTTATCCGATTTGTGTTTTTTTTTTTAAATCCATACATATATGCTTTGGCCAGGTTATATAATAATAATAATAATTTATATCTATAGTATATACTAAATGCAACGTCTGTCTCTCTGTCTGTTCGTTAGTGCGCTTATCCCTCGAGATCCACTTATCCGATTTACGTGATTTTAGAGTTCATACATATGTTCTCTGACCAGATTATAGATATATATTTTATTACATCTATAATAAAATGCAATGCAACGTCTCTCTGTCTGTCTGTCTGTCTGTCCGTTAGTGCGCTTATCACTGAAGAACCACTTATCCAATTTACGTACTTTCCTTTTTAAAACATACATATATTCTCTGGCCAGGTTATAGGCTATATTTTATTACGATAGATAGTATAAGGAATGAGTAGTGACGTAAAATAGTGAATGAAGTCGAAAAAAAAGTTTGCCACTAGCGCGTTTCCTTGCAATACACAGCCTAAACCATTAAATATGGAACAATATTATGTAGCAGAGAATATCTATAATCTATAATATATATATAAAATACAATGTCTCGCTGTCTGTCTGTCTGTCCAGTAGTGCGTTTATCACGCGAAAACCACTTATCCGATTTATGTGTCTTTTTTTAAATTCATACATATATTCTTTGGCCAGGGTATATAATAATAATAATAATCTATATCTATAATATACATTAAATGCAACATCTGTCTCTCTGTCTGTTCGTTAATGCACTTATCCCTCCACTTTTACGATTTACGTGATTTTTTAAATTCATACATGTTCTCTGACCAGGTTATAGATATATATTTTATTACATCTGTAATAAAATGCAACGTATCTCTGTCGGTTTGTCCGTTTGTGCGCTTATCACTGGAGAATCACTTATCCGATTTACGTGCTTTTTTTTTAAACATGCTAAACCATTAAATATGGAACAATATCATGTAGCAAAGAATATCTATAATATATATAAAATGCAACGTCTCTCTGTCTATTTGTCTGCCCATTAGTGTGCTTATCACTGGACCACTTATCCGATTTACGTGCTTTTTTGTTAAACATACATATGTTCTCTGGCCAGGTTATAAGATATATATTTTATTACGTTGGGTGACATAAGGAATAAACAGTGATGATAATAGTGAATCAAGTCGGAGAAAAGTTTGCCGCTAGCGCATTCTCTTGCAATACACTGCCTAAAGCATTAAATACGGAAAAATATCATGTAGCAAAGAATATAATATATATAAATAAATTGTCTTTTAATTCATACATTTGTTCTCTGGCCAGGTTATCTATAATCTTCTATCTAGAATATATATAAAATGCAACGTATCTCTGTCTCTGTCTGCCTGTCTCTCTGCCTGTCTCTCTGCTTGTCTGTCTGTCTATCCGTTAGTGCGCTTATCACTTGAGAACCACTTATCCGATTTACGTGTTTTTATATAAATTTATACATATGTTTTATATAATTCGATATAAGCTTAGATAATGGGAGATAAGGTGAGATAATGGGAGATAAGGAGAAATAATGGGAGATAAGTCGAGATAAGCCTCGATAATGGGAGATAAGGTGAGATAATTGGAGATAAATATAAATAATGGGAGATAAACAGAGATAAGTCTAGATAATGGGAGTTATGGTGAGATAATGGGAGATAAGGAGAAATAATGGGAGATAAGGAGAAATATTGAGAGATAAGTCTAGATAAGCCTAGACAATAGGAGATAAGGTGAGATAATGGGAGATAAGGAGAAATAATGGGAGATGAGCAGAGATAAGCCTAGATAAAGGAAATTATGTAGAAATAATGGGAGATAAGGAGAAATATTGAGAGATAAGGGAAAATAATGGGCGATATTTTATTACGTTGGCATCATAAGGAATAAGCAGTGACGATAGTGGTGAATCAAGTCCACCAGGCCCGGCTAGTATATATATATAATTTAAATAGGTATACTTTGTGTGAATTTTAGGCCACGGTGTAAACAAGCATTACTTATTAAAATATTCTTTTTGTTTAAGTCACCGCATTGTTCAACATGAGATTGCTCTATTAACGTTTCCTGTCTTGTTTGTGCTGTGAGGCGCTAGACATTGTCTCTTCATCGAAGCTAGTTAACTAGCTCTGAAGAAAGGAAAACATGGCATCTCCTAGTTTGGCGTAAAATTCGTCCCATTGATGTTTTCCAGTGTACAAACTCTCAGCCCATAGGAAAATCTCACTGAGAACAGAATATTAAAATTCTATGTATGTAATGTATGTAATCAAGGCCTACCGAACCATTTTTCTATATGGAAATGATATTACCATTCGTATATTTGAACTTAGCTAGAATTCATATTCATGGTGCATACTACATGCATGATGCATTTACTGAAAATGACTATAATTTTAAAACATTGTACACTCCTAAAATAATTTTTATTATTATGAGAATATGCATGAAAATGCTTTTACACCAGAGGTTTTAGTAAATGTAATTTTAGTAACGTAAATTGTATTATCTTAAAGTTTTCTTTTCAGTTGTAGCTATCAGCCTTAAAGAGTAGTCAGTAGATAATATAATTGAAAGTATTTTAAGAAGATGTGGGCTATAGATGGTGAAAGAAAGATATCTGTGCTTATTTTGTAAATGTAAAACAAGATCCTAGCAACACAATACAATTTGACAATAATTTGTCAAATGTTAATCCTTGGCAATATATACTATTTAAATATTTAACATATTTAATTTTGTTGGAATAAATGAATTTCCGTTCAGAAATAATTATAAAATTAAACACATTTGTTATTTTTGATCTTGAACAAATATTTCTAGCCGATAGTTTGAGTCAGGAATTTGTAACCCAAGGCGCGAAAATACAAAATGGGGGACGAGAAGACGGTTTTAAGTGATTTTGTTGTTATTTACATTAACATGCAGAATTTTTTTATATTATGCTTAGAAATGCATGTTTGACGTTTAGAAGCATAAACAATGTTGATTGCTGATGCGGATACATTTTCTTTTAGCGTGTTCATTGTATGTAAATTAAAGGTTTTAAATTGTTCGTAAACATTGATATTTATTTGTACTATATACTAGCTCAACGAAAAAAAAAATAGTTAAGCGTTTGACAATTGATGTAGCGTTTTCTAATGTTAATAATACAAAACGAGTGTAGCTTTCATAATTTATAATTATTGAAAGCTAGCCATTTAGATATTAATGGAAATATATACGTATCCTTTTTAGTACTTCCCTTGTTAAAGGGTAAAACCATTATATTCGTGAAAAAAAAAAACACTCTAGGGGTTTATTGTGTTACTACATGTTTTAGGATACCTAGTCACCAAAAACATAGTTTATCATTGCTATCGGTCTACGTGAAAGAAATTAGAGAGCAGTTTCAAATTTGGTACACGTATGTTGGTTGGCTATAGAACCAGTAACCTTTCAATCATATCGCACTGTGGGAAAGAGTGTAAATAGTGGAGCTTAAAAAATCTTGTATATATCCAAAACTTTTATGTGTGAATTTAGTTGGAGATAATGAACAAATATTAATCCCAAATCTTTAAAATAATTAATATTTATCAACACTAGTTTACACTACAACAATGAAACTTAGATACCTTCAGAAAGATATAAGAAGTGGTTAGAAATTGTAGTAATGGACACTGTCAGAAAATAACTTGGAGTTTTTGTGATAGAATGGGTAATAAACGACAACTGTAACAGAGATAATTAGAATTGAAGGAACAGTAAAGGAGGATATCGAATAAACACAAAGCCGCATTGTATGGACATATCAAGAAAACGGATTACCGTAGTCTTTTAAAACTGATGATGCAGAAGCAACCATAAGAAATAAAAAAGGGAATAGTAGTGGGTGTAAGAAACCTTCAATAGTAACAATGAAACATTTGGATAAAATAGAGTTCAGGAATCGGACATTGGCACAAGAGGCAATAAACCGATGCATACATATATACTTGAATATTTACGACCGCTCCTAAATCTAATATTTAGAATCAAATTGACACCTAAAAAATTTATAAAAAATATGTCTTTTGAATAAAAAAATGTATCCAATAAAGCTCCGGATATCGAAATGAATTTTTGTATAAAGATATTTTTACGAGTAATACGAATAAGTTAATAAACCTCGACGAGATTACTTACTGTAACTAGTTTTTGCAAGTATTTTTTTCGCCATTCATCGTCCACCAATTAGCCAGAAAATAACGAAACTATCTTTCTTATTATAACAAGGAAAGGTAACTTTACCTTTAAAACTTCCTTATAAGAACAAACAAAACATTTTGAGAGTGTCAATAATCAGTAGCTCCAAAATATTACAGTAAATCTATTTTCAGTTGTATTAAAAAAATGCACCACCGAGATTGTGAATAAAAAAAATCAAAAATACAAAATTGATATATGTATTAGTATTACTAAAACTTCTATCGACATACCAATAATACTCGCTAGAAAGTTAAAAATAGTCGAACATTGGTATTCTCATTATAAATTAAAAGTTAGCACCAGCTTCAGCGACTTATTACATAACATTTTATTTTTATAATTTTTATACTTAACAGGAATCCACATATAAAACAAGTTAAATTCAAATTTACATTCTAAACTCCAGTAACATTTTCGAAACAATTTTCCATGTAATTTGGTTTTAAATTTTTGCTTTTAACTTTAAAAACCCAGAAATTTTATATTTGCTTCACTTCATAACTCTCGAGTTAGTGCAACGGTAAGGGGACAAAGGATACTATCCCTTACAGATAACTAAGTTGCGCTCTCTGATTAATTGATTCATTTTTAAAACATATTACGATTTTACTTCTGCTAAAATTTCTCGTTTTGTCCCTGTATAGATAGGAGCTACGGAAATCGCTTAACCTACCCCTAAACTTGATTTTACTATCGCAATATATTATTGCTGGTGATTTATGTGACTGTCTAGCTAATTTTTATACCTGGAAAGTTCAGAATAAGATTAATAAAATAACAGTAATTTTTAATGACATCAAAAAAGGGTATGTTGAAGAGCTGAATAAAATTTATATACAATAAGCCCAAAATCTGATAGAGTAAATGCTACATGAAAGTAGTTTAGAATTTTCAACAAAATTCAATAAATTAATATTGTACAGTGAGGTCAGAAGTAATGCAGCAATTAGTAGTACATCTCTATTTTGCGACTTCTTTAGTTATACTACTAGATCGAATTAAATTTCCCTGCTTATAATTATAATAATTATAATCATAACACCAATTGAATTGAAATTAACAAACCAATAACATCTAACAAGAGTAAAGAATAATGTCTTCTTTTTTCTTTGAAAGTTTCTGTGGGTACTAGCTGATAAAAAATTATAATTAGCAAAAGAAATCTTCGTTGTTGTCAGTCTATCCAAAAAATGTATAAAATATAAACGAAGTGGGACCATCTGCTGGTTTCTGTTTTCATCAGATGCTTGGAAATTTTGCAATATGTCGTTGGTAATGGTAGGTTTTTTTAAAGATATAAATAAAGATAATGGTGTTAATTAAGAAGTTTGTAGAAAGTGTAGCATCTAGCAGCAAGTGTGATAGATTGTGTCGTTGATTTATTTAAAATATGTCACACACAACTTAGTATATTTTATATGGAGATCGATTGCACATTTAAGCTACATTTATTTATTTACTTCGCTAAATGAATTATACAAAAATAGTCGTATTGATATAATACAACAAATATGGTTTTCATTTTAGCACCAGAAAAACCTTACATAGAAAATCGTTTACCATTTCGGTATTAATCTTGGAGAAGTTAAGAGAAAAAGATTTTTTTTTGGCTCCGGCTAAGTGGCGATAAATCTTTACATCAAGTTTTAGTAGGGTTTGGGTATAATATGCTTGTTTTTATTTTTGATAATAATAGACGCGTCTTGTAAGATCGATGTGCTTCGATTACTTGAGTTTGTTTGAAAGAGAGAGCATTTATATTTTAAGCTATTTTAAGCAAATGTTCGGGAAAAACGTTTTTGTCCAATCCGTTCACTATGGTGCCAATGATCTTGTAAGCTATTTCCGTTGCTGGAATGTAATAACTGGCCATAGGTTTAAAAAAAAAGAGACGTCCAGTGGTTGAAGCCGGTACGTAGTAAGACTTGGTAGTTGTAACATTATTAGTCCTTTGCTACGTTCCACGCTTCCAGGTTCTTCGAATGCATTGTATTCCATCAAGCAGAAATAACACTTTATTTTTAGGGGTTCGCTTTACTACGCTTATAATATGTTTCATTCATCAACAAATAAGTTAAAGTTAATAGAGCCAGTATCTGAAATGGTGGCAACACTCTCAGAAGGTGTGCTATTCCCTAATTCAGGATTTCGTCTAATTCTTTTGAATATAAGCATTGGCGGCAGAAGCTGTCCAACCACACTGGCGCAACATAAGGCTACTTCCTTCGCTTGTGATTGCGCCAATTTGTTTCTTCTATTTTAATCCTAAAACATTTTTGTATTTTTTCTGACAGTGGAAAATCCACACACACGGCCTAATCCCAAAAATCACTTTATTCTTCTTTATTCTCACTAATTTCTTAATAACGACAATAGTTAATTTCAACCGGAATATGGCTCTAATGTAGTTTAATAAAAAAATATCTAACGGAATAAGATGCAAGAATAATAGAACTTAACGTAACTGAATTTTAAGTAACTAAAAAAATCAAAACTAAACCAAACTCATACATATATGTTATTGATAAAAGGTTAAGTTACAATCTTTTTTACCCAAAACACGTTACGGGCAAAAATTTTCATCACATAGTGAGTTAAATGTCGCTGCAGCGTCGTTTTTTAATAATAACAGGGATGGTGTCCTCCATATAAAAGACTGCTTGAAAAGTGTTGTACGAGGAGTAACAAGCTGAACCTCATATGGAAGTATTAACGTGACGTGTACTTTTAACATGTACCGCTCTGGGAGGAATTAACCGGGCTACATCCTTCGAACACTTTCCATGAAAATACTTGTAGAATAGGCTCAAGCCGCCAACCGTTCTTCGATGTTCCAGCGAATCAAAGCCGCCGGTTAGTTCCGGGTCTCCAATCAGACGAATAGCTCTCCTCTGGACAGAATCCAACAAATGCACTGTATGTTTGGGAGTGGAACCTCAAACATGGGAGCAGTATTCTATAGTTGGTCGAATTTGAGCTTTGTAAAGAATTAATCGTTGTTGTGTGGAGTGTAAAGCTTTCTGGTTCAAAATTCAATATTCCCAACTTTTGAGAAGCGCTCTCCTTGCTACGCCTGCGACATGTTCATGCCAGGAGATATTTGCTCCCAAATTAACTTCCAACAAATTGAGCGACGATGCTAGAAGAATGGAGTGCCCTGACATAACTATATCGGGTTCAGCAACGTCAACTTTTTTAGAAAAAACTGCTGCCTGGGTTTTTGTAGCGTATTAAATTCCGCTTAGTTACTGTCACCCCAAGATAGAATTTCTTCCAGGTCTTTGTTAAGTTGAATGACTTCCTGATATCTGCGGATATTCGTCTGAGCAGCCGATGTCCAAGCGTTCAAAGTGAATGAAGAGATAAGCGTACCGTCATCTGCAAAGCTGTAGATTGGATTTACAGTCTTTTCCAGCACATCGTTAATATAAATAAGAAAGAGAGTAGGGGACAATATGGAGCCTTGGGGCACACTGGCGTTGATAGTGAAGGTGTCCGTCGACTGCCATTCGTAAAGAACGCTCCCTAAGGAAACATGAGAGCCACAAACAGAACTTTTCAGACATACCATAAGAGCGTAGCTTAGCCAACAGTCCATCGTGCCAGACACGGTAGAATGCCTTGGATATGTCAATAGCTACCGCTCGAGATTCTGCAGTTGGTAATCGTTAATAATGTTGAATCTTTCAACATATTTTAAAAGATGCCGATTGATAGCCTTTTCCATAACTTTCGATATTATTGAAAGTAGTGCGACTGGTCGGTAGTTATTTGGCAAGGTCTTCTTGCCTTTTTTAGGTCTCAGCTGGACTGTGGCACATTTCCAGCAGAAAGGAAATAGTCCCTTTCTGTAGGACAGGTTGAAAAGTCTACAGAAAACTCGTGTTAGTTCCCTCCCACAGTTTTTGGGAACTATGGCAGGTATTCCGTCAGCGCCAGAAGCCTTTTTGGTGTCTAGCTTCATTAAGATACGTTTTAAGATATGTTGTCTAAAGACAATATCAGGCATCTTCGACTGCATGGGAATAATAGGTGGTGTTTTTCCCTGGAAATCGACAGTGGAATGTGAAGCAAAGAGTTCAGATAACAAGTTCGCTTTCTCAACAGGTGTCGTTGCAATAGAATTATCTGGCCGTGTGAGTAGTGGTATGGTGGAATTAGTGAAATTTTAACTAACTGCCTTAGCGACTGACCAAAAGGACAAGCGAGAAGTTTGTTTCTAATTCGTTGATTGTGTGCCTACTTGGTTTCGCATCTGTTCCGGGCACGAACAAAGGTGTTATGATTTATGGTGTTAGGATTTTCACGCCATTGTCGGTAAGCAAGATGTTCAGAAGCAAAAGCTTCTTTGCATTTTCGGTCAAACCAAGGCTTGGCGTTGGAAAGACATTTCTTCGAAAAAGGGATTTAAGCTTCCATACCAGCCAAAATAACACCGGAAGCCTCCCTGACGCAGTCAGATGGGTCGTCGGATTGAAAAAAACTAAGGGAAAGTTCGAAAATATTTCATGAGATCTTCCCATTTAGCAGATTTGTAGTGCCAAATCTTGCGCGATTTAGGCGCCTCTCTGTCACTGATTGATAGGACACTCGATGTCGAAAGCAGTTTATAGTCGGAAGAACCTAACGGCGAATTAACGGTGATTAAAAAATTTAAACGAATTTTTGATGAGCGTCACATACTCTATGAAGCACAACAACCCCCTAAACGGTTTAAATTTAGAAAAAGCTTCCTGGACCACGTCGGTATCCAACCTCTAGTAGAGTGTTCAGTCCCACAAGAACCACCAACGGGCCTTGACCGGAATTGGAGGACCTATAGGATGCTCAACAGAATCCGAACTGGTGAATCCGATTGCCTCTGTGTGTGTGGGAGCTGCAGGATATGGCACACCTTTTGTCAGGTAGTAACTGCCCCAGTACTTGCACCCTTGATGATTTATAACTGGTTAATAACAACGCACTAGACGTAGCCAGATACTTGGCTGAAAATTTGTGATTCGGACTCGAAAAAGTAAAAGTAAGTTTACGTACTGTAAAATTTATGTAAAAGTGGATGGAACACCTGAATTTAATTAATAAACCATACTGAGTTTGATTTAAATTTACATCAATGAAGTTGAACCCATTTCCCTAGTCTCAAGTAGTTCAGTTAGTCAATAAATTAAACTAGAGATTAATTTATTCATTCATTACCTAAACTAACTTGGGCTAACTTATATCTGAAACTAGCAAGATCGAACTAACGGCACTAACATAAACTTATATACTTTGTTTTTTAATTATATTTTAAAACTTTTCTGTCGAGAATTTTAACTCGAGAGAATTTAGTTTTCGTAAATTATTCAGAGAATACATTTTTAATTGTAGTATTAATTAGTGACTCAATTTATTTCAATAATTTAACAGTAAAATACTCGTAAAATGGAGAGACAGAAAAAAACGTTATGTACCTAAGAATTAATTATTTTGATGTAACTGTAATATCCTAGGAGAACAAATAACAACTTAATATAATTGTCTCGACATGTCAAAATTTTTCAAACTCAATATCATTGTAAATAAGATTGTACAAGAGAAAATCTGGTGCCGAGTCATGACTAAATGAACCATTTCCAGGAAAAAAAAACAAGTTGTTAATTGATTAAATGACAAAAGTTTTTTCGTTTATTATGTATTTAATTGGGAACAAACAATACTAATATGTTCAATTCTGCAATACTTTATTACAACTAACTACATTAAATTTTTATGTGTATTTTTTAACACTTAAATTATTTCTACTAGGTCAACATCGTCAAAAGAAGCCTTCAACTAAATTATCATAAAATTACAATTTGCAGTAAATACATACTAACTACTACTCATATTTTTAGTTAACACGTCGGGGTATTTAGTAGCTGGTAGAGTGAGAGACACTAATGTAGTCAGAAAAAATGCAATACAAAGGGAAAAAATAGTTTTTTCCTTTTATTTGTGTAGACTCAAATTATTGCTTTTCCCTAGACTGACTCCTGGAATTTAGACGGTGTACTATAAAGCATCAAAAAAGCCATACAAAGGTCAATACAATAAGAGATTAAACGATAAATTGAAGAAATTAAGTCAACCACATCAAAAGAAGTCAAGGACAAAATACAGAATAATATTAATCCTAAAAAAGCTCCGGGATTCCATTTAGTAACGGGAGAAAACTTTAAACTATGTCAAAACGAGCTATAGTTAAGAGAACTAACATTATAAATGTTGTAGGCAGACTAAGATATGTTCCTAGACTTTGGAAGATAGCGGAAGTTATAATGATACCAAAACTTGGTAAATCACCACACGAAGCTTACAGTCCACTCCAGCTATTGACTGGTATGTCAAAACTGTTGAAAAAACAATATTGTTAAAGAGGCTAATGTTAATCATTGAGAGAAAAACTCTAATTAGGTTTTTAGGAGTAAGCACTCGAAAATAGATCAAATACATATTATCACCAATGTCATTCAAAAAACACTTGGAAAAGAGAAATTTGTTCTTCAATCTTTCGAAACGTAGCAAAAGCTTTTAACAAAGTCTTTCTGGGTTCAATACTAAATTGAAAGCTACATGTCTCAAATATTATTCTGAAATTTTTTAGAATTAAGCAAGAAACTGCATACTGTGAAATTAGAGAAATTAAGCATGGCATTTCTCAAGGAAGTCTTATAGCTCCAGTTCCTTACTTATTATATACAAATAATAAGCCGAATTAGAAAGCGGTACTGTAGCAACTTTTACTGACTTTTGTCCATTGGTTACTGAATTTGCTAGAAAATATTTAAAATGTATTTTCGAATATCTAAACCACGAAACTATGTAACGTAAAAAACTCAAATAATAGAGCAACTGATATCTTTTGGCATCCTCCTATAGATTTCTTCTGATATCGATAGGTTATGTGGTTGAAATCATTTATTTCGTGATTAGATTTTACTACTTTTTTATGACCAATGACGATTGCATCGTAATTTGAATGAGAGACGAACTATATTTTAAATAATCAAAAACAAGGATTTTTCTGGTTTGCAAAATATACGTTTGCTTACATTTTTCCTTATACTTTTTTAAAAATTTCAGTTTAGAGATTTTCCTAACTGAAATTTATAACTACATTACGATAATTAATATTTACAATTTTCCGCAAAGTTGCTATTTTGAGGATGTTTTATCATTTAATCTAATTGTCTGCACCTCTGCAACTCCACAAAATTCTCATAAAATAATTTTAAAAACTCTCTTGTAATAATAACGAATGTTATCTTTGAATTTTAAAACTACATATAGGAAATAAATCACACATAGTAATAACACGATCGGCCAAATACTCCAATAAACATTGCTTTAATGGTTGAATTATTATCCAAAGGCCATTAGAATGAAATATAATTAACTTATAATAATAATTCACGTTAATTTGAGAGACATAAACTAAAGCGAGATTTTACGCTTATAGGTCATGTCATCTGATTTCCCACATATTTAAATAAATAATAAAATAAAAAATGTCCAAATTTTAAAAAGAATAAAACCCATGAGTAGCAGCATTACATTTTTAGACCACTCTAACTTGGTTGACATTCAGAAATCACTTTAAAGTACGAACCTTTAACCTATAATTTTGGGCAGTTGCACTAGACTTAAAGAAAAAATAAATTTCTAATTGTTTAAGTCAATTTTTGATATTCCTTTTCAGTGTTTAAATTATTTAGGACGGTGAAGTATGACATAGCTGCAAAAGATTTTATAGAAAAAATGAACCTACTGTGTACTTAATAAATGCAAATTATGTTTTGGTTTTAAATAATAAATGTCTCCATATATAAGTGGTTGCCATTTCTCTTTGCTGGAAACAGTAAACGAACTAGAAAACATTTATATCGCATCAACTTAAGTAATATTTAACTTCAACTAGCTCTAAAATCTTCATGCCATTAACTAAAGAACCGGATTTATTATTTTAAAAAAACGTCTAAGGAAAATATTGGGACACTGCTGTAGCACAATCAGATGGATCGTCAAAGTTAAATCTAATGCCTAGCAGAGAACATCAAATCTTGGGTTTTTTTCAATCAAACGTCAAACCGTTTTCTTTTTTTTATCGTTTACCTCCCCACCTGAGTAGAGATTTTTTCTTTCTTTAATATCCTAAAGATATCAGCAGGGATGTCGTAATATCCGTCAACGTTGTCCAAGTAGCCAAATCTACATTTTTGTATGTCACAGCACCTTTTAGACAACGCGGTAGTACTGTCACGGACGTTGCTGCATTTCTGCAAACAACTACTACCTACGTATGTAGCCAGACCAAATATATTTAAATAAATTAATAACTAAGTATACCGACTTGCCGGGACTGGAACCCTAAACCTTCTAGACCGCAAGCAAGTACTAGGCCACGGCGCCACGTGCCGCTACATCAGTGAAAAATTTACTTTTTTGGTGCTAACTCTTAGAATACTTAATCGTACAAAGAGTTTATGATTAGAATTAGTTACCAAAAACTGATCAGAAATATGTGCTGGTTTATCAATACGCTATTCGTAATCACAATTGATTCGATTGGGACTTTGGAATCAGTGGCACTACCCAACAGTTATCACCATTGCACTAACCATTTTTGTTTTCCACTCGACTTGAGTTTCGCTAACCATGTTAGTAGCATTAGGAGCAACGATTTACTTAATTAATCATCGTTCCTGATGATGCTATCATGGTTAACGAAATGCAAATCAAGTGCAGAATTAAAGTGTTTGTGTTGTGGTGATAATCGTTGCGTAGCACAGCTGATAACACAAGTTTTAAATGAAAGTCATCCAAGATTGAAATGTTGGTACATGAATAATTATTCTGTAATCGATGGATTTTGCGAGAGAGATGAAAATTATCTAATTTATGGTCTGTTTGATAATTAAATAAGTATTGCAGTGATAAAAATCGGCCATTTTACTTTGAAAATATTAGTTATTACATCTGCAGCTTTATAGTGTGTTGCCTATTGAATGCCTTCTTCTTTCTTATGAAGATTATGACGTGGTATACATTGCTTTAAGTTTTCTCTATATAGTTTTGTATAGAAAAAGAATTGTTAGTGTTTAGAAAATACTTTGGCTAATTCGTTGTAAAGGGTCACTTGCTGCCTTTCTCTTAAGGAGAGTAATAAGTATTTCGTTAGGTAATACAACCACCTATTAAAACAACAGAGAGTAAATTGAGCAAGAATAACAGTTAACACTAATCTACAAAAATTATGTTTTTTGGTTAAAATTTTACGTGAAATTGTTTCACTAATTAAAACTAATCTGCAACCCTATTAGATTTTTCGAAACACTTTGCTCTTTAGGGAAACTTACCTGAGTTAAACCCTTACAAAAATCAATTTTGATTTTTGGATTTATTTTTTAACGTCCTATATTGTATAAAATTATTCTGTGAGAAAGAAACGTCATCGAATATGCGGCCCTTTAGCATGATCCAGCATACCATTACGCGTACAGACTGGCGCCTTGCTGCAGTAGAGTAGGAAGTAGAGATGGAGGCAGAGCGAGCCAAGTACAATGCTACAATTTTTAGGCAGGTAAATTATTAACAAAATTTATTTTGGCAATTTTGATGAGTTATTCAAACTGGCGTAAGTAGTGTTTTAAATAACTCAGAGCTTGAAACGGGGCTCTTTGAGCAAGATACAGAGATATTTGTGAGTATTAGAGTGAACAAATTGTCAAAATTCATAATTTGAAAATGCGGAATTTTTATTTTTCTGATTCCGGAGCTAGAGCGTCATTGGAAACTGAGCCATAGGACCGGACTCTCGATCATATGCAGCAAACTATGTACACCAGAAACCTTAGTATCATTTTTCATTATTGGGCAAAAAAATAAAAGATTTAAATTGAATATGGAGTTAAAATCATGATTTTGCCAGATATCAAGTTCTAAAAGAATTTGAAATGGGTTAATTTTAATTCGTATACCCTAATATCACTCTGAAATTTAAGTGTTTAATTCAGGTAAGTCTCCTTAAGTCTAAAATCTGCATTTAGATAAATTTTTTTGTTGTATTCTGTTGCCAGCCTTTCCTTTAGTCGACTGGCTAACCGAAAAGGTAATTGAATATGTGTGTATAGTGAATTGTGTTAGTAATATCCTCCATTTATTTTCTATTTGTAGTTTGTGTACTGTAATATGGCAATCGGAAGTCTTACCTTAACATATATATCAACGGAAATTTCAAAAAAATTAACCGCATACAATTTCATTGGCTGTTGAGATCTGTGAATAAAAAATATTAACTGCTTCTTAAAATTATTGTCTGCGTCCATCCAATCGCATTCGTATGCAGCAGTGGCAATATTTTGACTCTTAAAAGAAGAGAAAAATCATTTACAGTCATAATAAATTACAAAAATATCACCACGCAATAATTTGCAAGGTGTTTCATAAATATTTTCAAATTTGTTAAGCATATTACGTGACCACAAATTAGGAAATAGATAAATTGGGGAAAGCACAGGGTTTTCTTTTGTGCGAGAGAGTTTTCCATTGAAGAATATTCAGCGGTTATCGCGCGGCGAAAATTTTTTTGTCAGTGCCATCGACATTACGTAAACGAAGTCCTGAGTATTCAACTGATGAAAACATAGGCACAAAAGTTTGAAAGAACTGGTGATACTTTAAGTAGCATGGTGAGCAAAGATATTAACAACTCATGCAAATGTGGATGAAACAATTAATATTTGGTAAAAAATGGCAGCAGGATTAAAACGGCATTCCGAGCAATAATTAATCAGCTCGGCAAAAAAAGTCTCGGGAACGTAATAGTTTACATTAATTTTATGAAATAATTTTCTAAAGGCTGTTTATGAACCATAAAGGGATTCTTGTTTTATTAGTTTGTTTTTTAACTACAAATAGTATAAGATAACAGTTTTATAGGATACTTTGCACCAGCTCGCTTGGTTATTCTGTTTCAGTACCTTTTCCAAGGAACTGTAGGAGATAGTTGTATGAAAAAATGCAAAAAAAAAAACGTTAAATAAACGGTAAGGCAAAAGTCTTATTTATTTTGTGCACCTGTCAACATTTTTATTTCAAATAGTACATAATATTTGTTTGGCCCTATTATTTATCGTGGCAACCTACAGCGTCAATTTGATGTGTCACCTTCTATTTTTCTACCCTGTTTAAAAATAAAAATTTGCACATTAAGGACGATTTCCTCTCACTTTGTAAGAACCAAATATTGATACTTGGGATAAAGTATCAAAACAAATATTGAAATACACAAATTTTAAAAGGACTACGCCCATTTCAAATTGAAAATGGATTTCGGTGAATTGCCAAGATCTAGTGTTTCCAATCAAGTCTCCATAGGCTCAACTCAAGAAAATGTTTCTACAGATTAGGAAATTCACTTAGAAGGTTGGAATACGTTAACAGCATTTACATAATACCGTTATGTTAGAGTAACCAGATTAAGGAAGAATAATATTTTTTTTTTTTGTGAATTTATTATATTACGCATATAACTATAAGTTAAGAGTACGACCAGGAAATTCTCAATGGTCCCTTCTGTGTTCTTTTTTTGGTAATTTCTACCTCTTTTACATTGCTTGCAACTAACCTCTCGTTCATATCGGACATCTGATTGAGTTTAATATGTGTGTACAAGTGCGTGTAGGATGTAGGTTCTGTATGAGTGTGTGTGTGAGAATGTAAGTCAGCGATTGTAATAGCTGATAATTTTTTTTGAAAGGCAGAGTATATGTACTGCAGGGAAATCCCTAAAGTGCTACATGAGCGATGCGTGTGCAGAAAATCAATAGCGTTGGTCGTGAATCGCTATGAATTGTACTCTGTGGAAAATACAGTCCTGGGCAAATCATTCCAAAAGGATGAGGTTTTCCACATAAAAGACTACTTGAAAAGGATTGTACGAGAAGTGACAAGCTGAACCTCATACGGATACGAACTATTAGCGCGACGCGTGTTTCTAGCATGCACCGCTCTGGGAGGAACTAAGCGAGCTACTTCGATCGAATACTTCCCATGAAAATACTTGTACAATAGACACAACTGTTCTTCGATGTTCCAAGACGTAGAGGGTGCTCGTGAGTTCTGGCTCTTCAATCAGACGAACAGCTCTCTTCTAAATAGAACCAAATAAATGCAATGTATGTTAGGAGCAGAGCCTTAAACGTGAGAGCAATATTACATCTTTTTTCGAATTTGGGTGTAAAGCTTTCTAGTTTGAAATAATATTCCCAGCTTTTTAGACGCTCTCTTTAGTATGTAAGCAACATGTTTATGCCAAGACATATTTGTTCTCAAACGTCCAGCAAATTGAGTGATGATGCTAGAGGAATGTAGTGTCCTGACATAATCATGTCGCTCCATCATCTTTAACTTTTTTACAAAAAAAAATACAGCCTTTGTTCTTGTAGCGCTAAATTTGATTTGGTTACTGTCACTCCAGGATAGGATTTTCAGGTGTTTGTTAAATTGAACGACTTTCTCCTGTCCTTTGATATTTGCATGTGTTGAGTTCAAAGTGAATGAAGAAATAAGCTTAGTGTCATCTGCAAAGCTGCTAATGTAAATGAGAGAGAGAGAGGGGGCACACCGACATTAATAGTGAAGCTACTAAAAATCCGTCTACTGTCACCCTCAAAGAACACTCTTTGAGGAAACGTGAGTCTTCAACAAAATTTTTTAGGCATACCATAAGAGCATAGCGAAGTCAATAATCTGTCATACCAAACACTGTTGAATGCCTTGGATCTACCAAGTGCAACATTTTGAGATTCTCCAAAGTGTTCAACTGCATTGTTCTTAATATGTGTCATATAAGTTAGAAGATCTCCTGTTGATCTTTGCTTACGAAAGATAACAGATAGCATTGTCAATAACTTCCGATATTATCGAAAGCTATGTAACTGGTTGATAGTTATTTGGTCTTCTCGCCTTTTTTAGGTATCGGTTGAATTGTAGCACATTTCCAGCAGGCAGAATTTTTTTTCTGTAGGTTAGGTTGAAAAGTCTACAGATAACTAGTGTTATTTCGCTCGCGCATTTTTTGTGTACTATGGCAGTTATTCCATGGGTGCTAAAAGCTTTTTTGGTATCTAGCTTAGCTTATTAAGATAAGTTTTATGTTTTTATATCGGGCCTCCTTGACTACACTCTGGAATAGTAGAATGTGAAACAAAGAGTTCAGCTGACAAGTTGGCTTTTTCAACTGGTATTCTTGCAATATTATTATCTGGCCGTGTGAGTAGTGGTATAGTTGATTTAGTGAAATTTTGACTAACGGCCTTAGCGAGTGACCAAAAGAACCTGGAATTATTGGCTACATTCATGACCTTCGAAGTGAATTTCCTAATTCATAGAAGCGTCTTCTCGAGCTGTGCCCATGGAGATTTTGATCGGAAACACTAAAAGTAGAAGGTGGTATAATTTTTATAACAATTCAATAAAACTCATTTTATATTTAAAATGTGTATACTCTGTTTGGACACTGCAAACTGTCATGAAAGTACTTCAGTTGTAATATATAACATCTTACGTAGAATTATTTCGAACTTCAAATAGCATATCAACATTACATTCTTCTTCACGTGCTATCTTTGTTATGTAAGTTATCATCAGGATTACACATGTTCTGTAGATTAGAGATCTAAATAGTTGGCTTATTGTGCTGTGAAATCTGTTTCGTAAGTTCACACTTTACCGTCTTTTAATTATTTTTTGTATTATAATCTATAAAAAACGGGTTAAGTGCAAGTTGAACTTGCGCAATTAGTGTTCCGTACGTTGATTGCTTTTCAAATAAAAAATTTTGTTACAGAGGTATAAAATGATCAGTGACTTCACAAAACACACCCCAAATGAGTTTTCAACAAAGTTTGTTTCCAATCTTTACTGAAATCTGATTATCTTGAAATTTTTGTTTTTTTATATACCAGATAAATTATTAAAGGTAATGCAGTCATGATAATTTTCGTTCAATCTACACTCCGTGGAGAATATTCCAAAATTTTTTCAAAATTTTTTGATAAGTACTTTTCGAGATAAGGCGGGTGGACAGCGATTTTTCGCGATTTTTTAAAAAATAATACAAAGAAAAGTGGGCGCAAGTATTATGTTATATATATATATATATATATATATATATATATATATATTTTACTCATGTTTTCACAAGCTTTCATTTGACACCACACTCGATTACCTAGTAAAAAATTTTTTTTTCACTTCCGATTTCACACCCCAAAACTAACCCCTTAACTCAAAATTTAACTTTCAAAACTACATGGCTCTGATGAGGCCATTAATTCCTATATTATTACCAAATTTCAACTTTCTATGACAAATAGTTTCGGAGAAAATCGGGTGTGACAGACGGACAGACAGACGGACAGACGGACAGACACCGAAGTGATCTTAAAAGTGTTCCGTACGGAACACCAAAAATAGCATTTCTTTCCTCCATAACAGACATGTACCTCAGATATCGTTTCAGTATTTTTCATAATTTTATTTTCTTTTCAGTTCTTACATGTATTTATTAATTTCTCTACCTATTTGACTTTTCGTAATTTACGATGCAACTTTAGCTGAAATGCGGCAAATTTGCGAATAGTCAAAATTTAGTAGAAAATTTGATCCACTCATAATATATTAAAGTGCACTGAGTTCAAACTCGATAACATTCAGAAATTATCTTTAAGGTATAAATAAAAAATAAGAACTAAGTTGGGAATGTGGAATTTTTGGCACAATGATACTACTTAGTATATATCACCACTACACCAAACACTTTATCTTTGCACTAGACACGCGTTTCGCTAACCATGTTAGCTTCATTAGGAGCGATGATTCACAGTCAATTATGAATCCTTATTACTCTTTATTTGTGACTTTTTGAGACTCATGAGCCAGAGTTTGATTTTAGACGGTTGAAGGGAAATTTTCTTTCTCTGAAGACCAGTGACCACGCGTTTCGCCGTATCACGGCTCGTCAGTCAGGCTAGGTATGCGTACTTTATACAATTCGTTGTATTTTACCATCGTGCTCCGTAACTTCTGGGATAAGTACCACTTGATACCGCTCTCTTGTTTGTCAATCCTAGCCTGACTGACGAGCCGTGATACGGCGAAACGCCTCTCAGGATGGATTTGACAGACAAGAGAACAGCTAGTAAGCTGCTGGAATATGGACTTCTGTTTATTTTCAGTTGCTTTACAATAATTATATATACTTGAGGAAGGATCCCTCGAAAAAGCGCTACCTGCTTTTAAAGCGTTGACTATGTCAACCACTCTGTCGCTTTGAAAGCTGCTGTGTCAGCCTTCGATGGAGTAATAGGTTTGCGTACTTTATACAATTCGTTGTATCTTACCATCGTGCTCCGTAACTTCTGGGATAAGTACCACTTGATACTGTTTTCTTGTTTGTTAATCCTAGCCTGACTGACGAGCTGTGATACGGCGAAACGCGTCTCAGGATGGATTTGACAGACAAGAGAATAGCTATTAAGCTGCTGGAATATGGACTTCTGTCTATTTTCAGTTGCTTTACAATAATTGAAAATAGAGTTTTAGATAAATATAGTACATACCTTTTTAGTGATTTCTGAAGCAAACCAACATGGCAACAGCAAGAGAAAAGAAAGGGCTATTAAATAAATACATAAATAAATAAATTCGAAAGTTGTTGGATCGATCTGAAAAATACAGAATCATTATTAAGTAAAAAATGTGTTTCTTACATAGTGTAAAACGTTAGTAAATGTATATGTCCAATACTGATGAATCTTAGACGTATGCCTTTTATTCATCCACGATTTTTGATTAATTTTTTATTTATATTTTTTGCAAAACAACCAATACGAAATAGTCAGAGCTAAATTTTTTTCGAAAAGTAGTAAAAATCCCCCTTTCTTAAAAGAAACCTCATCCTTGATAACAAATTCAATTTGTTATCAATTTTCAAAATTTGAATTTATTTAGTTTTTTTTTATGAAGCTGCAGTTAACAAGTTTTTTCTTACTGATTGTAAAAAAGTGCCAGATTTTAAAGTTACAATAAAAATTTCCTATACTATTTGTTTTTTACAAAAACCAAAAGTTGGTTTAATGAAAAAACGTATATTATGAAAATTCATGAATGGACAATACAGTAAAATCGTGGTTCATTTACACACAATGCCCATTCGCGTGTTGTTAAGGGAACTAAGTTTAGTTCTTGACTGAAATGGGGAAAGCGACGAAAAATAGATCTTCGGCTGGTAGTTCATTGCACATTAGTGCTTGTTGGTAAAATGCAGGGGCGTATACTAGGTATCGTAGGTTCGAATCCCATAGGCCCTGAGACACTTTTCAGTGTTTCGTACGGAACACTTATGTGTCGTTCCGTCTGTTTGTCCGTCCGTCCGTCTGTCTGTCACACCCGATTACCTCCAAAACTATTTGACATAGTAAGTTGAAATTTGGTACTAATATGGGAATTGATGGCCTCATCACAGCCGTGTCGTCCTGAAAGTTAAATTTTGACTTAAAGGGTTAGTTTTGGAGAGTGAAATCGGAAGTAAACCAGTACGAGTTCAAAAATATAAATAATGTAATACACATTTTCTTTGTATTATTATTAAAAAATCGCGAAAAATCGCTTCCCCTCTCCGCTTATTTCGAATAGTACCTATTAAAAAACTTTCTGGAATATTCTCCACAGAGTGTAGATTGAACAAAAAATATCACGAGTGCATTACCTTTAATAATTTATATAGTAAAAAAAAAACAAAAATTTGAAGGTCATCAGTTTTCAGTAAAGATCGGAAAAAAAAACTGTGTTGAAAACTCATTTGGGGTGTGTTTTGTGAAGTCATTGATCATTTTATGCCTCCGTAACAAAATAATTTATTTTAAAATCAATAAACGTACGGAAAACTAATTGCGTAAGTTCAACTTGCACTTGACCGGTTTTTTAATTCACTTATGGTGGTGTGTTTACTTTTAAGTGTTAACCAAAAAAATACTTTTCACTGATTTGGTATTAAATAAATATTCCTAGCTAAGTTTGAAGAAAGTTAATTTTTTAAATTTTTTTCGGGTGGTTTTTATCTAGTATATTCTTATATATATATATATATATATATATATATATATATATATATATATATATATATATATATATATATATATATATATAAATATATATATATATATATATATATATATATATATATATATATATATATATATATATATATATATATACATATATATATATATATATATATATATATATATATATATATATATATATATATATATATATATATATCTATATATATATATATATATATATATATATATATATATATATATATATATATATATTCAATTTTGGTCATTACTACTTTACAACGGTACCAGATTATGTGCCATAACATCAAGATTTTCTAATTTCTTAAATTACAGGAATTCGAAAAAAAAAAAAAATTTTTTCCTAATTAAATATTAAACAAATATATATATATATATATATATATATATATATATATATATATATATATATATATATATATATATATATATATATATATATATATATATATATATATATATATATATATATTTGTTTAAAATTTAATTAGGAAAAAAAATATTTTTTTTTCGAATTCCTGTAATTTAAGAAATTAGAAAATCTTGATGTTATGGCACATAATCTGGTACCGTTGTAAAGTAGTAATGACTAAAATTGAAAAAATGAAACGTTACTTAATGAGTTAATTATATATAACAATATAAAAACAATATAAATTAGTGACAACAATTAAAACTTGAAATGTTACAAAAATTACGTTTGATTTAGTCTCTAGTCGAAAAGCTGCATGATTTTTGAACAGCAATCTACAACTACGTCTTAGAGTTTTCAATTGTTTCACTTTTATCAATTAGTGAATTAAATTGGATGACACAACTTTTATCACCACCTCAATTTTCTGATACATAAATAAATTGACCTACAATTCCTTTTGTTTTTTCATCACAGTAAAATGGGTCTAGCAAGTAAGTGTAAAACCGAATTATCCGTAGTCTCTTAACAAGAGTCTCTTTCGCTACTTAGCAACACAAAATGTCATATTCAAACTCTATTCTTTAGCGCTGATATTTTGATTTTACATTGCAAAATAATGTAATATTTTATGTGCTATTTATTAACACACAGGATAAGCCTAATAAGTCCTGATGATGTTTAAGTTTTGGAATTGTTTTTTGTTTTTTTGGCGTATGACAGTTTTTAACTAATATTTGTTAAATTATTAAACTTAATTCATTTCTATATAACTTAGAAACAACATATTCTATATAACTTAGAACAATAGAAAAAAACTACAACGTTTACTGATTTATAAGTACTTTCATTTATTTTCTTTTTTAGTTACCGATCCCTTGATACTATACTCCTAATACCTATATTAGACTATGACTCAGTGTGAATAATTTTTACAAAATGTAAAATATTTCAGTGGTCATATTTTCTAACGACAACTGAATATCAATTTCGAGTTATGAGGACTCGTCGAAATTAGTATTTTGTAGACTTTGGATTTCTATTATGCGAAACCTCAAAATCGTTGTTGCTTTTACAAATATTTAGGTATAATAGAAAAATATTATTTACCAAAGTAATAAGGAAAAGGTCCATACATAAGCTCATTGCGCTCGCAAACAACTGCCAAAAGTAGATGGTTCCAAATATTTTATTCGTAATATTTAAACATCTAAAACAAAAAAAGTGATGTAGTTTTTCTTCGTTATAGATATTCTTTAGACCTGAATAATATTAATGATTATGACAAAGTTTAATTTCAAATATAACATTTTTATCAGCTGCATCGAAATCTTCTTTATAACCCTGTCCGTTTTGAATTTAAACTTGTTCATAAATGCTTTCGATATGAATTACTCACTTTTACCAAATATTTATAACATAATATACTATCCCGAAGTTGTTGCTACACCGACATTGATTCAAACTTGATAATACATAATATATACAGCATATTAAATATGCTACACCAGCCACTTGTGCATGAAAACTATGCATTTTTTAATATTCTAAATATGATAAGCTGACCATAATAGTAAGAATTATCCATGTAAACCATTCGAGAATTCCAGTGTACAAATACTTTCGGACGACTTTGCATTGCGAAGATATAATGTCTCGTGTATTTCATTTAAACCCCTGAATATTTAAACCTCAATCTAAGCGATATTCTCATTACGTGTCTTAAAAGCAAAATAGGTAAAATATTTGAAGAAAACTTATGTAATTTGTGTAAAACAGTTTGTTCCAATTTTTTAAAATGGTTTTCACTTTTTTTTCTGCCTTTTACTAAAGTATTCTAGAAATCTAGAAATTTATTAAAAATATTTTTGTGCATTTATTAAGTGAATTATCAGTTTCTGCTGAAATTTTTTATCTCAAAATAGATTGAGAGCACACTTAGAAATCCTTAAAAATATCTCTTTCAATAGTAGACGATACGTTATATGAACCAATGGTACCAATTAAATTATAGATATTAGTTAATGGAGAAATGAAATAAGGCTCGTGATAGAACTTCTGCGTAGGCTTCAAAATGCCGTGAAATGAAAATGTATGTTCTCTCACTTAGCCAACGTTAACTGATACCATAGCATCCCCGTCAATATATCTCAATATATAGACATATAGTAAGCTGAACGATAAATTCCAATTTGGCACTATCTGACCCAAAATTATGTTTTTCTTTAGGATTTTTATTATTTTAGATTTATTAGTTTAGTTTGTATGACGAAAATAAAAGTAGCTGTTCTTAACATTTCCTGTGATAGAACACCAGCCACTTGTGCATGAAAACTATGCATTTTTTAATATTCTAAATATGATAAGCTGATCATAATAATAAGAATTATCCATGTAAACCATTCGAGAATTCCAGTGTACAAATACTTTCCAACGACTTTGAATTGCGAAGATATAATGTCCCGTGTATTTCATTTAGACCCCTGAATATTTAAACCTCAATCTATGCGATATTCTCATTACGTGTCTTAAAAGCAAAATAGGTAAAATATTGGAAGAAAACTAACGTAATTTGTGTAAAATAGTTTGTACCAATTTTTTAAAATGGTTTTCACTTTTTTTTCTGCCTTTTACTAAAGTATTCTAGAAATCTATTAAAAATATTTTTGTGCATTTATTAAGTGAATTATCAGTTTCTGCTGAAATTTTTTATCTCAAAATAGATTGAGAGCACACTTAGAAATCCTTAAAAATGTCTCTTTCAATAGTAGACGATACGTTATAGGAACCAATGGTACGAATTAAATTATAGATATTAGTTAATGGAGAAATGAAATAAGGCTCGTGATAGAACTTCTGCGTAGGCTTCAAAATGCCGTGAAATGAAAATGTATGTTCTCTCACTTAAGCAACGTTAACTGATACCATAGCATTCCCGTCAATATATCTCAATATATAGACATATAGTAAGCTGAACGATAAATTCCAATTTGGCACTATCTGACCCAAAATTATGTTTTTCTTTAGGATTTTTATTATTTTAGATTTATTAGTTTAGTTTATATGACGAAAATAAAAGTAGCTGTTCTTAATATTTCCTGTGATAGCACACACTTATCTTGTGTTTAATGAAATTTGAAAAGCAAATTTGTCGAAGGCATACCGGTAACATCTTTCGAAATTGTGAATCACTACTATGTTTTAATAAACATTTTTTAATTGATTGCTCATCTAATTACTATATTATATACCGGTAAATGCCTTAAGAAAGCTTGTAGTTGGTTTAACCACATCCTAAGAAATTAGCTTAGCAAATGCACAAGAAAATTCCTACATCGCTGCGAGAGAGGCGAGTGCGAGGGTAACGATTCACGTTAAACACTGCAAGTTACACATGGTATGAAAACTAGGATTGAGTAGTTTACTTTTTAAAAAAACAGTTCTTGAAGGGTGCAGTACGAGAATGACAATTAGAACTACATACGGATAGGATGTATCAGTGCGACGTGTATTCCTAGCGAACACCGCTCTAGGAGGAATTAATCGGTCTATTTATATTTCCCATAAAGATATTTACAGAAGAGACTTACGATGTTCCAAAAATCTATGTTTCTGTTGAGTGCCTGTCTTCAGTCTAACGAACGCTATCTTCTAAACTAAACCTAACAAATATTTAGTATGTTTGAGGGTCAAGCCCCAGTCCTAGTAACAGTATTATAGGCTGATAAAATTTGAGCTACAGAATTAAAACCTAGTGAGTATATGATGTTTTAACACGAGATAGCGTTCCATCCGTTGAAAAACTGTCTTTCCTATACATTCATTCTCAGAAATTTTTTCTACCATTCTCATTTAAGTAATGGTACCAATAGAATAGACTGTTAATTACTGAAGGTAAATGAAGATAGATTTGTTTTTTACTTCAAATTTTTGTGGCTGCTATTCATAATAAATATAATGAAAGATTATGTTTGTCATTAATTTCCACTTTTTCACATTTGATATATGACGAGTTGCGTTACACAGTAACATGTTCTGTAGCGTTCGGTATCTGACTGGGTAATGGTTTCTATTATTATTCAGTTAGTTACGGAACGCGTTATAAGAAGTTACTACGTAACGAGAAGCGTCATGCATGACGTGGGAAAAAAGTAAAAATTATTAACAAAAATAGAGTGTCATATGTTTTTTGATCTTTTGTTTTTTTATCTCTTTTCGCAGATTGTTAATATAAAGAAAGAATGGGGGTGTCGATTCCTAGACTTAAGTTGCGTTGATATTGAAGTTGTCGAAAAGAAATCCGTGGATTGCTACTTGTAAAGTACGATCTCTAAGGAAATATAAAAGCACTTCAGACATACTATTAACTCAGCCAACAATTCGTACTGCAGTACATAGTCAAATTCCTTGGATATATTAAAATTATAAAAACAAAATATAAAAAAAAGGTCGAGACTCTAATGTTCGATTCCGTTGATGTGTGACATAAGTTACAAGATCTCATGTGAATTATTGCTTACAATAGCTCATAATATTAGATTCTTTCAAATATTTTGAGAGATCCTTATTGATAGCAATGCGATTAGTTTGTAGTTTTTTATAGTAGTTTTTTTTTTTATCTGCATTACATTTTCATCTGGAAAGAAATATTATTTTTTTGTAGAATAAGTTGAAAAACCCACAACTGATGTTGGTTTAAAGACTTCTGTAGATATGGGCTATAAACATTGGTATTCAAATTTTGAGTTTAACAAAGTAATCGATGTTTAAATATGAACACGGAACTATAGTCATTTTATGAAATTATCAGGAACCATCTCTTAAATTTTTTGCAATATAAGAGTTTGAAAGTAAAATGGGTATAGTTTAGGTAAATATTCGAATAAATCAGAGTAGAAAACCAACAAAATTTCAAGCTACAATTTTTTTAAAACATTGGCCGTACATATAGGATATACACATAAAAATTGTTTGGAATTATATAACGATTTAAAAAATTTGAAAATAGAGTTCTATTTAAAGTAATAAATCTAGCACCTCTCCCTATCTAACCTAAAGCGATTGCCCATTTTACTTTTAATTAATGTATTATACGCAACCCTAATCATATCTCGGATTTCATTGTTTTACGAGCGATGGAACTTTAATTGCCGCCGCGCCGTAAAAAAAAATTTTGTCATTGGTGCCGCAAAATTTAAATAATTAATTTTTTTCTTATGGGCCTAGCACACGTGCTGCAAGGAAATCCCTAAAGCACTACAGGAGTGTGCGGAAGAAGCAATTCACGTTGGTCTTGAATCGCTGTAAATTTTACCCTGTCGGAAACATAGTCCTGGGCAAATTATTCCAAAGGTCCTCCATATAAAAGACAGCTTGAAAAGGGTTGTACGAGGAGTAACACGCTGAACCTCATACGGATGTGAAGTATTAGCGCGACGTGTATTTCTAGCATGCACCGCTCTGAGAGACATCAGGCGGGCTACATCCATCGAATACTTTTTATGAAAATACTTGTAAAATAGACTCAAGTCGCCAAGTCGATGTTCCAACGAATCAAGGTTACTGGCCAGTTCCAGGTCTCCAATCAAGTGAACAGCTCTCTTCTGAATAGAATCCAACAAATGCAGCATACCTTTGGGAGCAGAGCTCCAAACATAGGGGCAATATTTCACCGTTGATCGTATTTGAGCTTTCTACAGAATTAATAGTTGTTGTAGAGTGGAAAGCTTTCTAGTTCGAAATAATATTCCTAGTTTTTGAGAAGCTATCTTTGTTTTGCTTGCAACATGTTCATGCCAAGACATATTTGCTGCCAAATTAACGCCCAGCAAATGTGACGATGGCAGAGGTATGGAGTGCCCCAACATAACTATGTCGGGTTCAGCAACGTTAACTTTTTTAGAAAAAACTGCCCCTGGGATTTTGTAGCGTTAAATTCTACTTGGTTACTCTCACCCCAAGATAAAATTTCTTCCAGGTCTTTGTTAAGTTAAACGGCCTGCTGCTGTCTGCGGATATTTGCAATAGTAGCGGATGTTCGAGCATTCAAAGTGAATGTTTAGATAAGTGTACTGTCATCAGCAAAGCTGTAGATTAGATTCCCGGGATTTTCCAACAGATAGTTAATGTAAATGAAAAAGAGAGTAGGAGACAGTATGGAGCTCTGGGGCACACCGGCGTTGACAGTGAAGGTGTTAGAAAGAAATCTATCGATTGCCACTCGTAAAGAACGCTCTTTAAGGAAATTTGAGAGCCATGAACAGAACTTTTCAGACATACCAGGAGAACGTAGCCAATAATCAATCGTGCCAAACACGGTCGAATTCCTTGGATATATCAAGATCAACCGCTCGAGATTCTCCACAGTGTTCAATTGCGTTGTTCCAAACATGTGTTACATAAGTTAGAAAATCTCCTGTTGACCTATGTTTATAAAAGCCATATTGATGGTCACTAATAATATTGAATCCCTCAAGATATTTTAGAAGATGCTGGTTAATAGCCATGACTTTCGATATTATTATAAGCAGTGTGACTGGTCAGAAGTTGTTTGGCAAGGTCTTCTTGCCTTTCTTGGGTATCTGCTGAACTGTAGCGCATTTCCAGCAGGAAGGAACTATTCCCTTTTTGTACGATAGGTTGAAAAGTGTACAAAAAACGGGTGTTAGTTCTCTGTCGCAGTTTTTGAGTACTATGGCAGGTGTTCTGTCAGCGCCAGAAGTTTTTTGGGTGTCTAGCTTCATTAAGATACTTTTTATGATATACTATCTGAAGACAATATCGGGCATCCTTGTCTGCACTATGGGAATATTAGGTGGTGTTTTTCCTTGGAAATCAACATTAGAGTATGAAACAAAGAGTTCAGCCAACAAGTTCTCTTTCTCAACAGGTGTTGTTGCAATAGATTTATCTGGCCGTGTGAGCAGTGGTGTAGTGGATTTAGTGAAGTTTGAATGATGATTTGAAGAATAAGTGTTACTAGTATGAGCAGTGATAGTTTTGTGGTTTTTAGAATCTTAATATATTATGAAAGGAAATATTCGAACATTCATCGCTTTGACCAAATTGCTCTTCAAGATCCACTACCACGAGCGCACATTACTAGGAAGAGACTTCTCTATATCGAAGAGGGAAATGGCGTTTATTATTTTTAAAAAATGCCGGTATCAAACAAATATCTAAGATTGAAGATATCACAAGATGAGGAACTTAGAATGTAAACTGTTTATTTTAATAATTCTAACAGTGTTTCGAAAATTTTACACGTGAAAGGTGGAGGGTAAAAAAACTATGTCGTTCTTTGATAATTAAGAAAATATATTCTTTTTACGTTTTTAAGAGTAAATATTAAAAAAAAAATATGGAGCTATAGGTCTGAGTAATTTTAAAGAAAATGTAAGAATGTGGCGGCCCTGGCACCATAGTATAGTTGAGATTTATGGTACGTAGAGTCTTGGGCTTAAATCCCGACAGGTTAATATACTTATTATCTACATAGGTAAAGTAAATCCCAAGATATAAGTTCCTGCCTTTTTGCTTTTTCAATGGGACAATAAACGACACTATTAAGGTTTTGTGTATAGTTGCCAGGTATTACGATAAACGTATTTTTATTTTACCTGTTTTATATACCTCCCTCACTTGCACCTGCAATCATATTGGATCTATTTTTACCTATATATTTACTACCTGGCAACCCGGTTTGGAGCCCTTTAAGTATTTAATAATATAGGCCTAATGACCACAGATCCCCATTAAGATTCGAAAGATAATTTTTAATATTTTTATTTTGAGTTTTACTTACAACTTACGACGTAACGGTTTTATTTTGATTATGTGGCGTCCGTGGGAAAATTGCAATAATAGCTATCGCAAGAGAAAATATTCATCACTTGACGCTAAACAAATAGAGAAAAATGTTTACGACAGTTTGGTAAAAAGAAATTTGAATAAACAAGGTACTTTACAAGAAACCAGTGAACTAACAAAAACCCCAACTTCTACGATTAAGGGCATTGTAGGAAAACCATCACTCAGGAACAGGAAAAAATGGAACAATTTTCAAATGCATCATGTAAACGATTGTGAAAAAGACGTCTTCAGGAGAAAAATATATTCTATGTATGAAGAGCAGTTAGTGCCTACATTAGGCAAAATAAAATTAAGACCCTTCACAGATTCTCTTAAGAATGGGATTCACGTTCTGAAAAATCAACAAAAGGCCAGTATTGATGGAGTTACAAAGATAACGAATCTTGCGACATACTTGTTTACAAGAAATTAAAAAGTATCGATCAGAGAACTGACCAATAATTTACCTTGACGAAACATAGTTCAATACCCATGACACTGTGCAAAAAATGTGGGTTGACAGCAGTACAAAACATCAGACGAACGCACCTTCAAATTAAGGTAAACGAATAACCATTTTGCATGTTGGATCTCAAAAGGGCTGGGTTTCAAATTGTCTACTATTGTCTGCAAAAAACATAAAAGATTCTAGTTTGGACTATCATGAAGACACGATCACAGAACTTTTTGAAAATTGGTTTCAAAATTCCCTTTTGCCAAATGTTCCCGAACAGAGTGTTATAGTTATGGACAATGCAAGTTACCACAGTCGCCTACTAAATAAGGTTCCTAATGCAGCTAACACCAAATCGGAAATTCAGGAATATATGTTAGAAAATGACATTTATTTTGATTTTAGTTATAAAAAAAGTGATCTTTTGGAAGTTTTGAAAGACTATAAATTGAAAAAGAAATATGTTTGTGATAGTATGGCTGAGACAATGCGACACACTGTTTTGCGGTTTCCTCCGAATTATTGTGTGTTTAATCCAATTGAACATCTTTGGCATCAAGTTAAATCAAAAATAAGGGCACAAAATATTTCTCCTACTTTAAGCGTGTCAGAGGTAGAATTCGTAAAAAAAGTTATAAATGATATACCTTGTGAAAGCTGAAAGAATTCCATTCAGCATGTTGTTAAAGTTGAAGATTCATATATTTATGTAAATAATATAAAACAACTGATAATTACCTTAGCTGATGACAGTGATAGTGAAACCGAATTAGGCTTAAGTTAAAATATATTTTTATTTATACAATATGTCCCCTCTTGTAAACCCCATTCATTGAAACTGTATATTTTTACTTCTTATCCATTTGTTTTTACAGGCATCTATAAATAAATATCTAAAAAACACTTATAATTTTATTTATTTCCATTAATGAATAAAATTCCATCTCTGCAACCTATCATAAACAAAAGGTCAGAATTTTTATATTGCCCACTTAAAACGGCAAAAATCAGGATCTTATATTTTGGGACAGGCTTGCATTGCGGAAAAGCAATAACGCCTATGGCAACGTTACTGAGTTGTCTAAAAGGTACCGTGAAGGACAAATACGAGGGTGTATTAAAAAGTTTTGTAAAAAACAAGGTAAATAATATATTTCTACAAAAATAAAAAATTCTTATTATTATTTCTCAATCTCCATTGAACTCAATACGTATGATACAGCGAAATATCAATTCTTTTATTCCCTTAAAAAAAATTGTTTCGAATTGTGCATAATACTCCTTTACCGCACAGATAACCGCTCAAGCCAATTTTTGAAGGAAACAAAAAAAGTCACGGGGGGCTAAATCCGGGAAATAGGGTGGGTGACGACCTATTTCAAAACCCAGCTTGTACACCTCTGTTATTGTAACGACCGATGTGTGAGCAAGCACGAAGCACTTTTATAGGCGGTAACCTTCGTCGTTTCTGCTTCAACTTACTATGTAAATCTGGCAAGGTTGCAAAATGAGAACCAGCCACTGTTTTAGCCTTTTTAAAAAAATCAATCAATATGTTACCCTGTAAGTCCCAAAAAACAGTCACCATCACTTTTCTCACCGACAAAACTGATTTTACTTTTTCCAGTGCACTTTTACCCTCGCCAACCCACTGTTTTGACTGGCGTTTTGTATTCGGGGTGTAATAGTTTATCCAGGTTTCATCTATAGTCACAAAACGAATCCAGAAGTCCTTCGGTTTTTAATTTTTAGAATTTAATACAGCATATTATCTCTCCATGATCATCAGAGGTGCAAATTCTTGTATCTTACTTATTCATTGCGCTATTTCTTGTCTTGTTCTCTTCCTTGGTATATTTTAGCTCGGCTGAGAAGCGGTGATACGGTGAAACGCGCCCTGAGATGGATTGACAAATGAGAAAATACTCAAAAACTGCCGAAAAGTGGACTTTGTCCAATTCTAGTGGTTTATATTAATTTTTATTATGTACCCGTTTATATACCACAACTATCTCAAGAAACTTAATACGACTATCTTCCCATGATATCATGAATTTAATTGCCCATTTCTTCAGATGAATTCGGCTTTCTGAACATGCAGTATCTGCAGTGTTCATACGGCCACGTTTAAATTGATTAAATCACCACATACACCTCTTAGCAGCATATAGACTGAAACGCCAAGGCGAATGGAGGAATGGGGACCGAGGACACTCAGGTCTGAAATTCCTCCAGGAACACCCATTCGTCTTAAAACAAGACAGAATCACTATAGCAAAACAAGTGATTAAGTTTTTTTCTGTCCACATCCTTGAAAGGAAGGACTGAACAGGCCAAATACCGACATTTGGTATGCTGACGGTTCGGGTGCTATCGGCTGCTTTGGTGCGGGAATCTTTTGTCATAAATTAAACAACAGGGAAAGTATACCTATGGGCAATATGGCAACGGTTTTTCAAGCTGAGGTGCTAGCCAGCCTTAGATATGCGAAAATCTCGAAAGGGACAAATAACAAGGAAATTTTAATCTGCTGCGACAGTAGCTATACAAGCTCTTGCCAAATACACCACGGACAGCTTGCTGATCAGGAATGTGTGCAAGAACTAAACAAGTTAGACGGTCACCAAGGAATATCTGGAAATGAAATAGCGGACGAACTCGCTAAAAGAGGCACCTTGGAGGACCCGCCTGAACAGGTTGGAGGAGTTCCATTCGCTTTCGGTAAAAACAAGATCAGGGAATGGCTGGACAAGGAACACCAACACTCTTGGACTGAAGGAGCGAGGTGTCGTCAAGCCAAACTCCTTATGAAATAGGCTACGACAGGCAGAACAAAGGAACTCCTGTCGATGTCAAAACAAAGGCGACGCCTGAGTTTAGGACTCCTTACGGGACATGTGGCATTAGAAGCCCATTAATATAACCTCAAACTGGCTGAGCGGAAAACATGTCGGCTGTGCGAGGGAGAAAGCGAGGACAGCATTCACATTTTGTGCGAATATCCTGCACTAATGGTTAAAAGATACAGATACTGGGTCAACTATTCTGTGAACCCAAAGATCTACAAGACGTCTGGATAAGTAGCCTATGTCTTTTGGCAGATAATGCTGAACTTAAACTGCCACCCTAATTCGACAGTGGAGACTTAAGGTACCACCCACTCTTCTTACTACTACATACACCTCGAATTTTCAAAGATTCGATTTTTTTTACGGATTTTTATTCTCTATACTTATTATTTAAAAAAAAAAAGAAAAAAAAAATTAAGATAATTCCATTCCATTACCAAGTTATAGCATTACATGTGACCTGGCGTCAGATTGGGACCGGTACCTGTTTTCAGTCAGTGTCTGCAATATTACTCAGTCGATTTTTAATATTTTTTAACTTGTTTTTTCTAATCTTAATAATTACTTTTTGACAAACTATCGAGAGGTTTTTTTGATTTTTCTAATAGAAGAATATAGATAATTAAACAATAATATTTTGGTCGAAAATTGCATACTAAAGTTTAAAACACATTTTTTATTTTTGAAAAAAAAAAAACTTCGGTTATTTTACAAGACTAATTTTTATTTTTGCAAATTGGATTATTTCTTGTGAAGTTATGCTGCAGACATAAAGATGCCATAGTTTTCACCACTGGTCCATTTAACATATATATATATATATATATATATATATATATATATATATATATATATATATATATATATATATATCTTATAATTTAAAGTACAATAAAAATATATAATCGTCATTCTTTTGTATTATTCACCTAACAACCTTTAAGATATTTTTTTTTTAAATATACGTACTTTTTGTAGCGTGTATGTAACTCTTAATAAAAATGTTTTATCACTTACGATAGCTGCCAACAAACAACTGCGCATTATATCTGTTTAAAATTTTGAATACAACCGTTACCACAATTAGGTTACCATGCCCCTTAACAAAATTTCCTGTATTTTTGTAGAAATTTACCAGACTTATCAATCCACCCTCCTATCCGTTTTGGCATTTGAACAATGCTGAAGCATCCTTGTCAATGTACGCTACATGATATGAAGGAAGGGTTAATCCTTATTCAGATGGGAACAATGGTGAACAATAAAAAAAAAGAACTTAGATATAGGAAATTTTGAAAGATGCTCTTCTTTTCAGTAGCCTAAATTCAAAAAGCCTGATATCTCTCAATTTATATTATTTAGTCATTGGGCTAGGTGCTGATGTTAGTCGGTTGATCGGTGAAGACATTAGCCTTTGTGCAATAGAATAAATAGTTAGCAACTTACTTGACGATATTCCAATGATGACTAATGCAATCCACTAGCATGAGTTGATGATCTTCCCTGGTTTTATTGTTGTCAGCTACGTGCTGAATTCTATATTCCAATAGATCATATTGTATTCCAATGAAAGTCAAAATGCTACAAAACATTACTTCTACCAAACTATATCCAGAGCCTACTAAAAAGATTCCAATTTCTTGATGAAATAAGGCAACTTCGTAAATTGGAGAAACAGTAACATTCATTGGATACCATGCTGGGAGTGGCAATCTTTTATTTTTCATATCAAAAAATGGAGTTAGCATCAATGAAGATATACTCATGTAAGCTGTCAAAACTAGTACTCTTTTCGATATTTTTGAAAAAGATAGTACTTTGTTGACAATTTTCCATTTTTCTTCATTTCGCGGTTGAAACTGTTCCAGTTTAAATTGTCTGACTAAATCTAATACATGAATTCTATTGCTTAAAAGCAAAGTTATTTTTAATTGGCCCATCAAACTTGTCAAGATAACATAGCTGGAAAAAGAAAATCCTTTCAATGTTGTGCTATGAAGCACCCAGTATATAATAAGCATTATATTTAATATACTCATGAAAATTATATGACTGAAAAATATTTTTATATCCAGTAGATAGCTCTGAATCATTTATATAAAATCCAATAAATTTTAACTCAAAATTATTCTTAATATAGTAGTGTATTACTTTTGTAAAATCCATTTTAGAGTAGTAGAGAGAGTAAATATTTTTGTATTCAGATGAAAACTTCCTGTAAATTATATTATTGAGTTAGCTCGGTTATAAACCAGAATAATGTCTTAACTAAATATTATGCAGTTATTATAAATTCTGAAATTTAATAAATATATTCTTTTATTAAAATTTCGAATAGCCAGTTAAATTGGAGTAAAAATACATTAAGTGTAACTTCACGCTGTTCGAAAATAATAGAATTTATGCTTTCTTTGATGTAAAAGTAAATGCAATTTTTAATTTTCGTTCTTATTTAAAATGATAATAAAAATTTTGAAGGCGCTTTTTAAATTTCACTAGAGGGAGCAATAGCAATACTAGTACGATGTTGTGTTTCGCTTCTTTATTGAACTAAAATTTAAAGAAAACATAAGCACATTTTAAGCTGTACAGGGTGGTCCAAATTGGACACTTTTAAAGGTAAACCCCTTTATCTAAATTAGATAGACGACAACTGATGTCGGTGTATGAGGTTGAATTTTTATGATAAACTCAATGGTGAAAACCGCAAATCGATATCTAGTACCGTTTCAGATATACAGGGTGTTTTTCAAAAATCTGCATTTTGGAAAAATGTTTCTTTTCCTATTGAAAATTTTTGATTTCTGTAAAAACATTCTCAAAGCACCTTTTCACGTGGATTTCAATAGTGTAAGTTACATTTTTTTACAACTAATATTTTAATAGTTATTAACGCAAAAATATACTTTTTAAATAGGATACCGTGTATATTTTTCCTTATCCGAGTAGACCTTTAAATTACCATTCTAAAAATATAGCACATTTTATATTTTGCTTAAATCTGCTTCAAAATATAAAGATTTTCAGTTTTTACGCGAGTTTTAAATGCAGATTTTGAGAAAAAGGCTTTGGACGGAGAGCCCACATGGTTTAATTCAATTGTTTACTCGTAGTTGTCAAATTTTACTTCAGGATCAGTTATTGAATTGTCAAATAAATCGCGATGAAGTTTGAAAATAACGAAAAATGGGATATGATAGTGTGTTTCATACGAACCGGAGAAAATTCGGAAGCGGCAAGTAATTTGTACCACGGACGGTATCCAGAGAGGCGTCAACCCTTCAAGGATATGTTCGCTCGATTGCGACATAACCTAGTTAGTAGAGGCCAGTTTGAAAAGAAACGACCCAAAAATTATGCATCAAACAGGTATAAGGAGTAGTTTTACGAACTATCGGAAATAATCCCAACACTTCAACCCGACAGTTAAAAGAATCCACTGGACTACCAAGAACTAACGTAAGTCGTACTTTGACGAAGTACAAATTGAGGCAATATAGGACAAGAAAAGTTCATCACCTTAGAGACGGAGATTTTTAACGGCGCGGTGTATGGATCTTTGATAATGGCTTCTGGAGAATTGTAACCATGTTCCAAATTTTTCATTAAATTGCATTTGGATAAACGAAGCTTATGTTAGCAATGCAGGTATTTTTAACCGTTACAATTCTTATACGTGGGCACAAGAAATTCCTCATTTAGTTGTGGGGCAAAGAAATCAAGGCAGATTTGGATTTAATGTGTTGCCAGGAATTTTTAGAGGCAGGGTTATTGGTCCATTTATTTACGAAGGAACACTCACCTCTCAGAGATATTTAGAAATTTTAAGGCAGCAAATAGAACCTCTTGTAGATCAACTGCCATTAATGGACCTTACAAATATATTTTTTCAACACAACGGGGCACCCCCTCATAATGCTGCAGTTCTCAGTAATTTTTTATCGGCCAAATAACTGGATAGCCAACCAAGGTCCGAAACGTTGGCCTGCAAGGTCACAGGATTTAACACCCATGGACTTCTATCTCTGGGAAGATTGAAAGACCTAATTTTTAAATTGCCGACAAACACCAGGCAAGAGTTAGAAGTCACGTGCGTTATATTTAATAAATCGGTCAAGTGCAAGTTGGACTTGTGCAATTAGTGTTCCGTACGTCGTTTGCTTTAAAAATAAAATTTTTTGTTACGGAGGTATAAAATGATTAATGACTTCACAAAACACACCCCACATGAGTTTTCAACCAAGTATTTTTCCGATTTTTACTGAAAATTGATGACTTTGAAATTTTGTTTTTTTTATATACCATATAAATTATTAAAGGTAATTCAGTCGTGATAATTTTCGTTTAATCTACATCCCGTGAAGAATATTCCAGAATTTTTTCAAAATTTTTTGATCAGTACTTTTTGAGAAAAGTGGGGACAGCGATTTTTCTCAATTTTTTGAAAATAATACAAAGAAGAGTATGCGCAAGTATTACATTATATATATTTTTAAACTCGTGTTTTACAAGCTTTCATTTCCCACACCACTCGATGACCTGCTCCCTTAAGTCAAAATTAAACTTTCAAAACGACATGGTTCTGACGAGGTCATCAATTCCTATATTAGTACCAAATCTCAACTCTCAGCGTTAAATAGTTTTGGAGAACATTGGGTGTGACAGGCGGACAGACAGACAGACACCGAAGTGATCCATACGGAAGACTAAAAATTGCCGTTTCGTTGATATTTATAGTTTGGAAACGATTTGTTGCCAAAAACAGTCTTATTTATTAAAATTTTGAAAATTTCTATAAGGGAAATTATTTCCTTATCTATATTTCCATCACACAACTTTACTAGTTAGTTCAAACTTTTAGTTTTTACTACTTGTTATATCCCTTACTAAAGAGCCGTGAAAAACCACTCTCCGACAGTTTTGCATTTCTTTACATTTCAGAGCCCCAAGATCACAAATAATATGAGTTGGTCTCTCGGTGTATCTTTTTTTCTGTTGGCGCGATAACCCTCGAACGAACTGAGATATAAATTTCCAATTTGGCATATATATAATACTTGAGAAAAGGATGCAATTTGCATTTTTTGATCGATATTACTCTAAGGGATGGTGTTGAAAGGGGTGGGGTTGTGCAAATTATGATAATTTTCTTGATTTTTTGTTAAGATAATGAACATTTTTCAAGTATAATTATTTTTAGGTGAAAATATTAGGGAACGAGGGAGGAAGTTAAAGGAGTAACTTTGTATATATTTCTTATTATATGTCATTGTCAGGGTTGTTGACATAGAGGAAATTAAAAATTGTGTTACTACTTTCCCTGCTATAGGAAAGTACTGTATCCGTGAAAAAAATCACGATCACGAAAAATTTAGTCACTCATATCCGTTGGTCTGTCTGCCTGTCGGTCCGTCGGTCTGTCCGTTTGTCGATCTGTCGTTCTGCCGATCTGTCGGTCTGTTAGCACAATAACTATCGAACTAAATGATATATCAATCTCAAATTTGGTACATAGGGGATGAAAGGAGTGAGGATGGATAAATCTAATACGGTTTTAATATATGTCTGAATATTTACAGTCAAACATAAAATGGATGCAAGGGGCGGAGATTAGAGTGGTTGATTTGTACATGTATCCTCTTATATATCCCTTTCAGTAATTTTGAAGTCGAAAAATCTAAAAATTATGTTGAAATTTCATTGATTTCAATTTTAACCCAAAAAGGGCCTGAGAGGGGCTAGGGTTTGTATAACATCGTATAATTTAAACAATATTTTGAAATATTTGCAGGTTTTTCTCTACAAAATTTAAGCATATTATTTATAGTAAAAGTATGACTAAGTTAAAAAGGTGGTAGGGTAGGGGGTGCAAGGGGTTACTTCTTGTATATGGTGTTATAGGTCCCACTTAGGATTTCTGAGTCGAGAAATCTAAAAATTTAGTTGTTTTTACATTGTTTTTAATTTTAATCGTAGAAGGGTGTGAATGAGGAGGAGTGGTCAAATATTGAACAGTTGTAATAATATTATGGGAATTTGCTTGGGTTTTGAAAGAGATAATAAACAAATTTAAAGCGTAATTATTTATATACTATAAATATTTTTGCAGTAAGTGATGAGGAAGGGAGTTAAAAGGGTGATTTCGTTTTTATTGTGTTATGGGTCGATTTCAGGATTATTTGAGTTCGGGGGTTGGAAAATTACATTATGTTTTTTAATATTTGTAATGTTAACAGGAAAAAAGGGTGAAATAGGTGATCGTTAAATATTGTATAGTTTTAATATTATTTTGAGAATTTTTATATTTCATAATTATATATATATATATATATATATATATATATATATATATATATATATATATATATATATAAATATATATATATATATATATATATATATATATATATATATATATATATATATATATATATATATATATATATATATAGGGTGTTCCAGTATTCCGTGTACATAGAGTTACTGCGGATTTCTGGGATGAAAATGTGACCATTTAACCTATCTATCACTATCTATCACTATCAAGTTCAAATCGACAACATTGAGCAATTATGGAATAGGATCCAAAATGATGCTAACGCTTTACGCGATGAAGACATTTTAAGAAGACTACATTTAAATTTCCTGCGACGTATTAATTTATGCATTAACGAAGGTGACGGCCATATTGAACATTTATTGTGAAACCAATACCTTCTCAGTTGAACGATTAAACTTTTTTCGAATTTATCAATTGGTGGGTAATCTTTTGTGCCTTCAACCAGTTGAGTTTTACATTCTTACTGTTGTTGGTCCGTTGGTCTTTAAATTTATTATTGTTGTTAACCTGTTGGCCTTTAAGCATGCTCCAAATTTTAAAGACTATTCTTTTGGATCTGTCCTAAGCCTGGATGAAGTGTAAAGGAACGCATTTACGAATTTGAAAATGGAAATAAACATCCCATTATCTCAAAAACTGTTGCTCGGAGCAACATTTACCAAGAGAGCTTTTTAGACATTAGAAGGCGGAAAATACGAGTATTTAATTAAAAGTATGGTATGATATAAAAGAGTTATGACAATTTAAAAGTATACATAGTGCAATAAGTGGCACCCCTTACAATTTACAACAAAATTGTGAGCTGATTTCGATTTCGTATCTCAGAAAATTCCTTAGCACCGAATAGTAGAATTATTAAGAAAGCTACTTAAGAAAAACTGAAATAAAAGTATAACTACATATATACATATATATATATATATATATATATATATATATATATATATATATATATATATATAAATATATAAAAAATAAAGAGAGAGAAAGCAAAAGTTGCCGTATCTAACAAAATCCTAAGTTATGAAACTAGTTGGGGAACTCGGCAAAAAGGGGCATCAACAGATGTTCATACTATATTCATTTAGCCAATATTTCGGTCCTAGGTTGGGACCTTCATCAGGGCACAAAAATGTAGCATGCAATTTAATCTAACAAGAATGACCATCAATAACAATCGCCATAGTAAAGACCAACACTGAAATAAAACAACCACTATTCACTAACATATTAAAATACAAACATGGCATTTACAGCAGGGATGCCATTGATTACGTTGGATGCTGAAATTTCAGAACTAATTAACCACCTGCCATCTCAAAGAAAAGTCTTTTCTTTGAGATGGCTAACATAATAAAATATATCCTAACCTGGCCAGAAAATAAATGTATGAATTAAAAAAAAAAAAAAACACGTAAATCGGATAAGTAGTTCGCGAGTAATAGGCACACTAACGGACAGACAGGCAGACAGAGGGACGTTGCGTTTTATATTTATTATATTCTTTGCTACATGATATTGTTCCATATTTAATAGTTTAGGCAGCGTATTGCAAGAGAACGCGCTAGCTGCAAACTTTTTTCCGACTTGATTCACTATTGTCTTCACTGCTTATGCCTTGTGTAACGTAATAAAATATATCCTATAACCTGGTCAGAGAATATATGTATGTTTAAAAAAAGCACGTAAATTGGATAAGTGGTTCTCGAGTGATAAGCGCACTAACGGACAGGTAGACAGACAGATAAACAGGAAGACGTTGCATTTTATATATATTATAGAAATTTATAGATAACCTGGCCAGAGAATAAATGTATAAATTAAAAAAAAAACACGTAAATCGGATAAGTGGTTCTCCAGTGATAAGCGCACTAACAGATAGACAGACATACAGAGAGACTTTACATTTTATATATATTATAGACAATCTGACCAGAGAACATATGTATGTTTTAAAAAAAGCACGTAAATTGGATAAGTGGATTCTCCAGTGATAAGCGCACTAATGGACAGACAAATAGACACAAAGAGAGACGTTGCATTTTAAATATATATATATATATATATATATATATATATATATATATATATATATATATATATATATATATATATATAAGAGAAGATTATAGATAACCTGGCCAGAGAACAAATGTGTGAATTAAAAAAAAAACACATAAATCGGATAAGTGGTTCTCGAGTGATAAGAGCACTAACGGACAGACAGGCAGAGAAACGCTGAATTTTATATATATTATAGATATTTTTTGCTACATGATATTGTTCCATATTTAATAGTTTAGGCGGGGTATTGCAGGAGAACGCGCTAGCAAACTTTTTACTGACTTGTATGACTGTGCTGACTGATTCAGTATTATGGTCACTGCTTATTCCTTATGTTATCTGACGTAATAAAATATAGCTTATGACCTGGCCACACATCATAAGCATATTTTAAAAAAAAGCACGTAAATCAGATAAGTGGTTCTCCAGTGTTAAGCGCACTAACGGACAGACAGACAGACAGAGAGACGTTATATTTTGTACATATTATAGATAAGGCGAAAGATATGGGGTAGGGTGTTAGAAAGGACTTTGCGTATATATCATAGTATACTTCTATTTCAGTGTGCCTTTTCGTTATTTGCAATTTAATCTGGTTACAGAGTAGCCTAAAAAGTATTTTTACTTCCCAAACTAAAGCAAAATATTGTCATTAGTGAAAAAATTACCTTCCGCAACTTTTTGCTTTTGTTTACGTTTAAGGATTTTTAGATCTGGAAAAATATATTTTCCCATTTTCGTCGGTGTGTCTACCTGACTATCGGTCTGTCGGTCTATTTGTACCATAATTCTCAAATAATGTCATATAATAATACTTGAAATGGTAATAAAACCTATAGTTTTTGAGTAATGTCATGTTAGGCAAAAGGTATAAAAGGGGTGGGGGTCGCTATGTTGTATGTTTTTAATTGTATTATGGTAATTTACTTTCCCTTTACTTGAGAAAGTCAAATTTGTCACTTATTTTAGAACTGAATTTTTGCAAGGAAAATATTCTGTAGACCACGTTACCGATTTTTTTTTTATTTATTTTTACGTAATTGAACAGGTAAGTAGTTTAAGATTAAAGGGGTTCCTTTGAATAGATTGTGTTGTCCTCCATTTCTTGGTACTTGAAGTTGACGAATTTGAAAACTGTGTTATTTTTTCCATATTTTCAATTGGTCAAACATACACAGGATTGATATGGTAGGGAAGATGGCTAGAGGATTCCCTTCGTATGTACAATATTATGCAGTCTTTTCAGAGTTACTGTAGTGAGACAATCTGAAAATTGAGTTGTTTGAATATTTCCAATTCATCAAACACGTAAGGAGTAAATGAGCTAGGGAATGAGCTAGAGATGTTACTTCGGTTATATCGTATTATACATCTTTACACAGTTCTTGAAGTAGAGGAATTTAAAAATTGTATCACCGTTTATTATTTTTAATCGGTCAGATATGAAAGGTGCTAATAGGGTAGGCCTTGCCTCTTTGCCTCGGACTTCGAATCTCTCTCTAGAAACCTCTTTTTTAGGACTTTTTCGGTTGGAATAAGAAAATTGTGTTATTTTATATATTAGCAATTTTTAAAGAGATGATGTTTCGAGAAAAATCTCAAATTTTAGTAGTAAATATTTCTAAAACTATTTGCATTCTCAGCTTTCTTTCGTATTTTGGAATTACTTGTGACACGAAAAGAAGAAAAATAACTTAACAAATATATTGTACTGGTATAAATGTTTATGATTTCATCTAATTAATAATGATTTGTAGCCAATTTGCTGTCCTGCTATTTTCTTTCACAGCCATAAGAACATCACTTCACGTTTAGTCATATGTTACAAGTATTAAAGACTAACAGCATCTTCGTTGTTTTAATATTCTTTGTCTATGAGTTGTATATCTACAATGACGAATATTATGACAAATAAATGTTTTGCAGTATTTGCCCATTTTGAGATTTAGTTCACGAATACAATGGAATATGTCAATCATAGTAAATAAGTAACTGAATGTAGAATTGAAAATGATACTAGCTTTCTTCATAATCCTTTTCAAAATTTTGACAATAAAGCTTGTTTGTATTTTTTTTGAAAACGTTAATTTTGAACTGTTAATTGTAATCCCGCATATGTGTCGCTCCTGTAGTGCTTTAGGCTCCTCCCTGCAGCACGTGTGCTAGACCCATAAAAAAATCCCACGGTTACCTTCCTAGGAATTAGTTTTTTTTATCTCTACCCAAGCAAAGACTAATGCCAATTATAATTTTTCTCCACAATTAAAATTCACAAATATTGCATTCTGCAAGTAGTATTTTGATTTCCATTATTTTTTTTCACCGAGCGTTTCATGTTATTACCTTGCCATTTCTTGCTATTTTCCGATTTGTGAAATTAATAATAAATGTGTTAACTTAATAAAGAAAAATACAACTACTCTGCTGAAAAGAAATAAAAGTATAATCTAACAAAATTAAACACTAATATGTTTTACAATTTCTACGTTATTATTTTTTCTCCGTTACAATTGTTTTAACACACAGTATCTTCATCAGACGAAAGATATTCCAAACTCAGACAATTCTAGACAAGAATATCTTCCGTCTGATAGAATCTAAACTGAGTTTAGAATATCTTCCGTCTGATGAAGAAACTGTTGTGTTGAAACAATTGTAACGGAGAAAAAAAATAATAAAGTGGAAATTGTGAAATGTATTAGTGTTTAATTTTGTTATTTTGTTAATTTACAATGAATTTCGATCAAACGACGGCTAACTCATTAATGTAATTGGAAAATACTAATAATTTAAATACTAAAATTTTAACGCAAGGTCCAAAATATACGAGTAAAAAAGTATATAAATGTAATTGGAAAATACTAAAAAAAACTAAATATTCAAATACAAATAAACGAAAACAACACCTTGCTTTCCGCCCCTAAATCTGCAACTAAGATACGTTTTATATTTAGGATAGATTTTAGTTTTAAATGAAAAATTAGCTTATATGTACTTACCTACTTCCCAATCACAAAAATTGAAAATTTAAAATAAGCAAGCATGTAAAGGTTAAACGCTGATATCTACTTTGAGACTTAAATATTGGTGGTTTGGAGTATTTATATTACAAAAAATGGGTCAAAAATAATTACTTAAGCTGATATAATTATTAAAGCAATTTTATGATTTTTTTTTCTTTTTCTAACGTAACTTCTTTTTAATTAGAGGCTGTATGCTAATTACCAGTAAATTAAGTAGTGAACGAAATATTAAACATCTGGCTAAAATACCCTCGTCTTTATTATTATTCTTACCTTTAAAATAATTGTCCAAAAAATGTCGGAGTTTTATTTCTTTGTTTTATTAATTTTTAATTTCTTTCTGATATAATTAACAATATTTTATTCGTTGTATAAATTTATTACAAAAATATTTTGGTATTTTTTTTTAAACTCAATTTTTTAAAACCAATTCTGGGGATGCATAAATATATTTAGTAACTTAAAAAGTCTCATAGTAATCACTATGGTATAAGCCAATTTATCATATCTTTTGCTTGAATGAACATTATTTTAATAATGATACACAAGTAATTTTATATAATATCGATACCATTATTCGCCTTCACAATTTGCCCTTCACAACAATTTTTTTAAATAAATTATATAAAAGCCATTATAATACGTTAATAGCTAAACTTTGTTTGCATTTTGCAAATTGACTTATTTATTTATTATCCAGGACGTAAATGGGAACTGAAAAACACGAATATATACAATAATAGTTGTAATAAATTGTATATAGATTCTTTAAGCAGGTGCTTATTACAGAGCATTAAAGAC